>OZ024757.1:23631041-23681041 GCA_964016885.1 Eledone cirrhosa
TATATATATATATATATATCCAAAACATAACTATTTCATCTGATGAACGAGCCAGACATTTCTGTAAGGATCATCTAGTTTCCTGAAACCTTTGGTAATGGAATAATTACATTGTGTTGTTTATTATGTAATTAAATATATATAAATATATATATATATACACACACACACATACACACATATATAAACTTTTAAAAAATCAATTAAGAGAGGACAAGACAATTAATGGAAACAAGGCAAAATGAAAAACAATTTTTTAAGGGGAAACCTTAAAAAAGTATTTTTTTAAAATAAAAATACAAACGAAGGAGGCAGGACTCCATGGTCATCAGCCATTGAGATGGACTTGGGCAGTTTCGTCCCCTACCAAAAGTACTGCTGGTCCACCTGTGGTCATAGCTTATGACATATCTCCATGGTCATCAGCCATTGAGATGGACTTGGGCAGTTTCGTCCCCTACCAAAAGTACTGCTGGTCCACCTGTGGTCATAGCTTATGACATAAGCCAAACACTGTCCAGTGGAATAAGAGACGAGAGACAAAACATATGTATATACAGGGTGTCCCCAAAAGGTGTACACACACTTCGACAGCATTCTAATAAATATATGTATACATTTGTGGGGGACATCCTATCTATACGTATACAGGCCTGGTTGAGTTAAGTAGTTCGTCTCAGAACTAGTTGGGACTGGATTACGTCCTATTGTGCCATACCTTGGGCAAGAATCTTCTTGATTGATGCCATGTAAGTGGAATTTAGTAGATAGAAACTGCAGAACCCTGTCATGTGTGTGTGTGTGTGTGGGTATGTGTGTGTGTATCATCATCATGTTTAATACAGGCATGGCAAACATGTAGCACTTTACAAGCACACCTGCAGCCCGCACAAAGGTTTTTACAGCGCAACCATGTTTTATCTTCATAATATAACATTTTAAAAAATTAGTTGTAATGTGCACAAATAGTTGTCATGTGTGGCCCTCAAACAACACATATGTAACCCATGTGGCTCCTCGGGAAACCCTCAGTTTGACATGCCTGGTTTAATGTCCATTTTCCATGCTAGCATGTGTTAGACAGGTCCTCCCATTTGAGTTAAGTTCTGTCAGGTGACCGTGTCTTACTCATATAGGACTGCTTCTGGCAAGGTTTCTACAGCTGGGTGCCCTTCCTAACACCAACCACATTTACAGAATATATTGTGTATACATAGCCGATCTTTTGGATTTTTATGAAGTGCTGAGGGGATAAAGTTAATATAAATAGTAGTGTGCTCATGTGCAGGGTGATGACCCTTAAAGATGGAGAAATATGTTGATGCTGATGCCAACTTTTTCTGTCTTTAAGGGTTGATAAGTTGATAAGCTCTCTGCAGTGTGGAATCTTCACGTTTTATGGTCAAACATTCTCTTATTTGAGTTTGTCCAGGTGTTATAGTTATAAAATGTTGGTTTGTACATTTCAATTTATTCTTTTAATTGATATGTATTCTTCATTCCTTTCATAGACTTTATGGTTTTCCCTCTGGTGGTATTCTATCCCCTATAATTGAACACATACCTCTTTGTCCATTTTTCTCTATATATTGTCTTATAAAGAGCCTGGATTCTATTCTGCCAAGACCAGAAGATCAACTCCCAGAACAACAGGTGGCTCGCTGTCTCATCCAAAGACGTGCCCAGAGTCATGCAGACAAAGTTTCCAGCGACAACATTGGTCTTAGGTGTCGTCAGCAGTCAAGGTGACGTCATGCCACCTCACTTCTTCCCTGAGGGCCTCAAGCTGAACACTGATGGCTACATCTGCGTTCTGAGTGAGGTAGTAAAGCCCTGGATCGACCAGGTAGCTGCAGGTAGGCCATACGTGTGGCAGCAAGACTCAGCGCCCTGCCATACCAGCCGAAAGACCCAAGCCTGGCTGTCAGAGAACTTCGTCGACCACACTTCACCTGACATCTGGCCTCCCAGCTCACCTGACTGCAACCCCCTCGACTTCTTTGTGTGGGGTGCAGTGGAATGAGACACCAACAGATCTAGCTGTAATACGAAAGTCGGGGGAGAGTGACAAAGGCCTGTAGCCGGTTCCGAGGCCGCCTTGAGGCCGTCATCAAAGCCAATGGCAGGTTTATCGAGTGAGATCGAAAGAACAAGTCATGAAGACAAACTGACCCAAGTTTGATAAATAAATCTTAAAAAATAAAACTACTGTCTTATTTTTTCCTAGACAGTAATCTTGCAAACAAATATTGTCCACACCCTGTATATATATATTACATGCATGTGCATATGTGTGTCTAAATTTAAAAACAGTTATAGATGGAGATATATATAAATGTACAAACACATACATGGCAGGCATAACATGGCTGACACTACAAACAGAAAAATTTGACATTGTGTGTGTGTGTATCTGTGTTTGTGCGTGAATGTGTGTCTGTATGTGTGTGTATGTCTGTGTGTGTGTCTGTGTGTGTGTCTGTATGTTAAAAGCAGTTATTGGTTTTGACAAGCAAGTTGAGGTTTAGGTGTAAATAAGTCTGTTGTAAATAAAAAAAAACTAACCAAGAGACTAACCAGCTATATAGTTTGACAACAAATATCTCAGCTAAATCATAAACAATAAATCTTATTTTAAAATAAAAAATAAAGACTAAAAAATGAACGAAAATGTAAAACAAATGAAAGTTATTAAAATGTCAGTTATACTTAATCCATAGATAGAATTTTGAAAGATTCAAAATGTTTGTTTTGGGTAATTTTTGTATTGAAGGCATGTGGTTTAGGTGTTGAACTTACCATTATAATTTGATTCCTCGGTCAATTTGCAAAGCTCTTAATTTTACATTGCATCAATAGTCTCATTGGAAAATGATTATCAGCAGTAGCTGGGAGTTAACCCTGCGATGGACTGGCATCTTGTCCAGGGAAGAGAGCCTTCTACTCTGTCACTTAACACCAATAAAAACCAGGATAAGCACCAGCCTGATGGGCCCCTGGGCTTGAGAGAGACTTTAACCCTACAATGAACTGGCCTTCTGTCCAAGGGGCAGGGCTGGACTTTCACCTTCTGACGCTCTAAGCTATATGAAATTTGAGGCCCTTCTCTAAAAAATTTCAGGCCAAAAATGTTAAAGAATTATACACTATCATTATTTATATTAATATTATGGCACAGTTGAAGAGTCCTTCTGACTCTACTTGGTAAGTTTTCTGTAGCTGAATGCTCATTCTATCATCAACCACTTTACAGAGGTTACAGGTTTGTTGCTTATTGTGCAGATCACTAACATTATTTTTAAATATTTTCTGCTAAATCATTACTGGATATTAACCCTTTAGCATTTCCAATACTTACTATTATATTCCAATACTTCCAATATTTACTATTATATTTTCATAGTAAAGGCTTTACCTCACATAATTATCTCACATAATATCAAATTTATGAGATTTTGATATTTATATTGAGAACAATACCTTAACATCAGTTTGAGTGGCCGGTTACAGCCGGTTTGAACAGAAAGAGGTGAGAGAAATCTGGTCGGATATGGCCGGTTTAAATGCTAATGGGTAAAGACATAATATTGCAAATTATCACAACAATCTGTGTACTAGTAAAGATACTATTAACGTTTTAACTAATCTGGTTTTAGATATGTTATGCTAAATCCTTACAGGATGTTTAAAGATAATACTGTAATTTTTCACAACAATCTTTCTACTGGTAAAGATACTATAAACATTTGAATTAACAAACCTGTTTTTAGATATTTTCTGCTGAATCACTACAGGATATTAAGAGTTAAATAAAACCATTATCATACTAATGAATTATTATATTTCAAGTGAAGCATGGAAGTGGCTGCTAGTTAAAACTAGCTATGTATACTATAAATAAATTATTGCAACAAATAGTATGTAATAATTGATATTAAAGACACTGTATCGATTGAAAACATATCATATGTTATGTATGGCTGGCTAAATATATTTCAATAGTTCTTTACAACTGTGTGGAGAGATGTGTAATAATAGGCAAGCAATGATACATATGTGAAGGTGTGAGACCTAGTAGTAAGTGTGTTTGACTTACAATCATAATATCATGGGTTTGATTCCTGTGTGAGTAAAACACTTTATTTTTTGTTGCTCCAAATGAGTACCAGCAATAGCTGGGGTTTTAACCCTGTGATAGACTGGCATCTTGTCCAGGGGAGGTCTTGTACTCTCAGCCTCTTAACACCACAGAAACTGGGATAAGCACAGGCCTGATGAATCTTCCGGTTCGAGACAGACTTATGCTATATATATATATATATATATATATATATATATATATATATATATGGTGCTACAATGAACAAAGCCACCAAAATCAAAATTTAGCAATAAAACATCTTTGAAAATGTTAAAAGAAATATTCAATATTAATTGTTCATTTATGTTTCAAGAGAAATATTTGATAAATGATCTATTTTCCATCTAAAAATTACTGATCAAAAGATTTATTCAATAAATTCTGATTAAGTTATATAATGCTTGCAATAGAAAGAAAAAAAATGAAAAATTAAATAACAAAAGTTGAAAGGAAGAAGAAACAGCAGACTCTACACCCACTGTCTAGGTGGTATATCTAGGTCGTATATCTCAGCCTTCAGTCAAAATAATAAAGGCATTGCTACAGCGAACAGCCAGCAACACTCACTGCATCAGCCTCTCTACCCCACAGGGATCCTTCCTCAAGCAGGATGGACTCCTCCCAACTCAGAAAGTAAATATCCCAAAGAAATACCACAATGGCATTTCATCTGTGTTAAGTATATTTAATTTTCAAAGCTAAAGAGCTAAAAGAGTCATTGAGAAAGTCATAGAATGTGTGGCAAAAGAGATTTAACAATTAAATATGACAAATAACAATCTAGTTACTAAATTAACCAAGGGATGGATTAGTTACTTGGTATGGTATGGTCACATAACTCCTAATGGAGTTGGAGGAGGGTGCTAGTGACATACGTCATTTCTTGAACATTTATATCTAGAGGAGCCCATCTCTCCAGGTTTGAATACAGCAGATTTCTTCCAGAGAAGGATAGAGAGAGAGTGGGTGGGTGAGAGAGTGGGTGGGTGAGAGAGTGGGTGGGTGAGAGAGTGGGTGAGAGAGCAAAAGTGAGAATGAGATATAGAGGAAGAATCAACCTCAGTACTAGACTGGTACTTTTTTTTATCACCCTCAAAAGGATGAAAGGCAAAATTGACCTACACGGGATTTGAACTGAGAGGACTGAGAGCCAAAACAAATACCACAAAGCATTCTATCTGACATTCTAACAACTCTACCAAATCGCCATCTATGATATAATATATATTCTGAAATTCTGTCTTAGAATTATTGTGAATTAGAACACCTAACAAGAGTGTTTGTAAACCAAACTAAACCCCACCTCCAAGCATTAAAGCTAGAACAGAAAGCTGGAACAAATACTGCAAAGCATTCTATCCAATGTTCTAATGCCTGCCAATTCCTCACTTTAAAATACAGTAAAAGAAATGTTTTTTTTTCCCTTTTTTTTATCATTTTTTGATACCATACTGCCTGAAACCACCCCTGGTTCTATGATGCAGAACTACTCATTATAACCCTTTCATAACCATATTTCTAATGGAAGATAATGCCTATGGGTATACATGTGTGACTGCCAAATTTGCAGCATTAGTTATTTAACTAATACTAAAACTGGAGTGAAACTCAACTGGAGTGAAACTCAACTTGTGTGTGTGTGTGTGTGTGTGTGTGTGTGTGTGTGTGTGTGTTGGTTGGCCACATCATCCTCCCAAAATATAGCAATTTATAGTAATAGAGAGCAATGTTAGTTTTTTTTCATTAGAAATATAGAAATGAAAGGTTTAACATCAAATACTACACAGTAGTCACTGTCGGTTGAAGTTAAATGAACCGTATCAGCGTCGTTGTAACAGTAGTTAAATCTTTTTGTTTGTTTGTTGGAGTTTGTTGGAGTTTTTTTTTTTTTTTTTTTTTTTTGTTAATTTTTTTTCAATTTCATCATATGAAAGATTACTTTGTCTTGCAATGTTTAAGAAGGAATTTTAATTGCTATAATACTTTACTAGTTGCTTTCTCTTCTCTTCTTTTTCTCAGTTATTAAATATATTAGACGAGAAAATACTTTGATGGGTTTCTGTCTTATTTTATATATTTTGTTGTAGTTTATTTTATTTTATTTATCTAAATATGTTGTTGATTTTTTTTTTCTTGAATGGATGGCTAAAATATTATTGAATTGTATTGGCAGGAGGTAAAGTGTGTATGCGTGTTTCTGTGTGGAGTCTTTATGTGGTGTGTGTGTGTGTGTGTGTGCGGAGTCTTTATGTGGTGTGTGTGTGTGTGTGTTTATGTGTGGAGTCTTTATGTGGTGTGTGTGTGTGTGTGCGTCTTTATGTGTGGAGTCTTTATGTGGTGTGTGTGTTTATGTGTGCAGTCTATGTGGTGTGTGTGTGTGTTTATATGTGGTGTCTATGTGGTGTGTGTGTGTGTTTATATGTGGAGTGTATGTGGTGTGTGTGTGTGTGTTTATATGTGGAGTCTATGTGGTGTGTGTGTGTGTGTTTATGTGGAGTCTTTGTGGTGTGTATGTGTATATGTGTGTTTGTATGTGGAGTCTTTGTGGGTTGTGTGTGTGTGTATGTGGGTTGTGTGTGTGAGGTGTAGGATCTGTCACGCACCACCTTTTCCTATCTAATTAACCTCCAAATGGCTGGAGACCCAGGAGCTCGACTCATAGCAACCAGGAGCTCGACTCATAGCAACCAGGAGCTCGACTCATAGCAACCATGAGCTCGACTCATAGCAACCATGAGCTCGACTCATAGCAACCATGAGCTCGACTCATAGCAACCATGAGCTCGACTCATAGCAACCATGAGCTCGACTCATAGCAACCTGGAGCTCGACTCATAGCAACCTGGAGCTCGACTCATAGCAACCTGGAGCTCGACTCATAGCAACCTAGAGCTCGACTCATAGCAACCTGGAGCTCGACTCATAGCAACCTGGAGCTCGACTCATAGCAACCTGGAGCTCGACTCATAGCAACCTGGAGCTCGACTCATAGCAACCTGGAGCTCGACTCATAGCAACCTGGAGCTCGACTCATAGCAACCTGGAGCTCGACTCATAGCAACCTGGAGCTCGACTCATAGCAACCTGGAGCTCGACTCATAGCAACCTGGAGCTCGACTCATAGCAACCTGGAGCTCGACTCATAGCAACCTGGAGCTCGACTCATAGCAACCTGGAGCTCGACTCATAGCAACCTGGAGCTCGACTCATAGCAACCTGGAGCTCGACTCATAGCAACCTGGAGCTCGACTCATAGCAACCTGGAGCTCGACTCATAGCAACCTGGAGCTCGACTCATAGCAACCTGGAGCTCGACTCATAGCAACCTGGAGCTCGACTCATAGCAACCTGGAGCTCGACTCATAGCAACCTGGAGCTCGACTCATAGCAACCTGGAGCTCGACTCATAGCAACCTGGAGCTCGACTCATAGCAACCTGGAGCTCGACTCATAGCAACCTGGAGCTCGACTCATAGCAACCTGGAGCTCGACTCATAGCAACCTGGAGCTCGACTCATAGCAACCAGGAGCTCGACTCATAGCAACCTGGAGCTCGACTCATAGCAACCTGGAGCTCGACTCATAGCAACCAGGAGCTCGACTCATAGCAACCTGGAGCTCGACTCATAGCAACCTGGAGCTCGACTCATCCCACTGGAGATGGTTGCTTCGAGCAGGACCTGTTGGAAGGAGTGTTTCAGGACTCTGCCACCCCACAATCCTGTCAGGAAGAAGTGGGTGAGGGTGGAGGTGGCGGAGGAGGAGCAGGAAAAGGAAGATGTAGACAAATAAGAATTGTTTCTAATTTTGGCAAAAAGCCACCAATTATCCCAGTGCATTACTGGTACTTTATTTTATCGACCACCGTAAGGATTTAAAGGCAAAGTTAACCTTGGCAGGATTTTAACTCAGACTATAAAGGGATGTAACTCTATGCTGAAAAACATGGCGTCTGACCCTCTACCGATACTGCCAATCCACCACCCTATGAAGACAAATATTAATGATAATAATAATAATTGTTTCTACTTTTGGCACAAGGCCAGCAATTTCCCAGTGCATTACTGGTACTTTATTTTATCGACCACCGTAAGGATTTAAAGGCAAAGTTAACCTTGGCAGGATTTTAACTCAGACTATAAAGGGATGTAACTCTATGCTGAAAAACATGGCGTCTGACCCTCTACCGATACTGCCAATCCACCACCCTATGAAGACAAATATTAATGATAATAATAATAATTGTTTCTACTTTTGGCACAAGGCCAGCAATTTCCCAGTGCATTACTGGTACTTTATTTTATCGACCACCGTAAGGATTTAAAGGCAAAGTTAACCTTGGCAGGATTTTAACTCAGACTATAAAGGGATGTAACTCTATGCTGAAAAACATGGCGTCTGACCCTCTACCGATACTGCCAATCCACCACCCTATGAAGACAAATATTAATGATAATAATAATAATTGTTTCTACTTTTGGCACAAGGCCAGCAATTTCCCAGTGCATTACTGGTACTTTATTTTATCGACCACCGTAAGGATTTAAAGGCAAAGTTAACCTTGGCAGGATTTTAACTCAGACTATAAAGGGGTGTAACTCTATGCTGAAAAACATGGCGTCTGACCCTCTACCGATACTGCCAATCCACCACCCTATGAAGACAAATATTAATGATAATAATAATAATTGTTTCTACTTTTGGCACAAGGCCAGCAATTTCCCAGTGTATTACTGGTACTTTATTTTATCAACCCCATAAGAAGAAGAAGAAAATGAAGAAAATGATGATGGCGAAGAAGATGAAGAAAAGATGATGATGATGATGATGAAGTAAAGATGATGATGAAGAAAAGATGATGATGAAGAAGAAAAGATGATGATGATGATGAAAAGATGATGAAGAAAAGATAATGATGATGAAGAAAAGATGATGATGATGAAGAAGAAATGATGATGATGATGAAGAAGAAAAGATGATGATGAAGAAAAGATGATGATGATGATGATGAAGTAAAGATGATGATGAAGAAAAGATGATGATGAAGAAGAAAAGATGATGATGATGATGAAAAGATGATGAAGAAGAAAAGATGATGATGAAGAAAAGATGATGATGATGATGAAGTAAAGATGATGATGATGAAGAAAAGATGATGATGAAGAAATTATGATGATGAAGAAATGATGATGATGATGAAATGATGATGATGATGAAGAAAAGATGATGATGATGAAGAAAAGATGATGATGATGAAGAAATGATGATGATGATGAAGAAATGATGATGATGAAGAAATGATGATGATGATGAAGAAAAGATGATGATGATGAAGAAAAGATGATGATGATGAAGAAAAGATGATGATGATGAAGAAAAGATGATGATGATGAAGAAATGATGATGATGATGAAGAAATGATGATGATGATGAAGAAATGATGATGATGAAGAAATGATGATGATGATGAAGAAAAGATGATGATGATGAGGAAGAAAAGATGATGATGATGATGAAGAAATGATGATGATGAAGAAATGATGATGAAGAAAATATGATGATGAAGAAAAGATGATGATGATGAAATGATGATGATGATGAAGAAATGATGATGATGATGAAGAAATGATGATGATGATGAAGAAATGATGATGATGATGAAGAAAAGATGATGATGATGAAGAAAAGATGATGATGATGAAGAAATGATGATGATGAAGAAATGATGATGAAGAAAAGATGATGATGAAGAAAAGATGATGATGATGAAATGATGATGATGATGAAGAAATTATGATGATGATGAAGTAAAGATGATGATGATGATGAAGTAAAGAAGATGATAATGATGAAAATATGATAACGATGAAGAAAAGATAATGACGATGAAGAAAAGATAATGATGATGAAGAAAAGATAATGATGGCGAAGAACTGATGATGAAGAAGAAAAGAAGGTGATGACAAAGATAGATGATATCTAATGTTATTATCAACTTTATAATGTTTCTTATTTGCAATTCAACAAATACATTGGGAGGGGGGTTATTTTGTTGTTTTTTAATTTATTTTTATTTTATTTTTTACTCAGATTTAATTCTAATTAAATTGCTGTCATCAAAGAAAGCTTATTATGTAGGAAACATAGAAAAATATTTTAATCAATTAGAAAATTGGTAAAATATCGAGAATATCTTGATATTGGGAAATTACAATTTATTTAAAACTACTCAATTTCGTTTATATTTTATGTATGAGTGAGTATGTGAGTGTATGTATATATATAGAGATATAGACAGAGATACATAGATAAATATACATACATATTCATGCATACATGCATAAATGAGTGAGTATGTGAGTGTATATATATAGAGAGATTTAGACAGATACATACATAAATATACATACATATACATGCATACATGAGTGAGTATGTGAGTGTATATATATATAGATAGATATACATATAGACAGAAACATACATAAATATACATACATACACATATAGGTATACATACATAAACACAGATACATACATACATAAATAAATACATACATATATACATACATAACATACATACATAACATACATACATAACATACATACATAACATCCATAGAGATATAGACAGACAGACACAAAAATAGACTTACAGACATATATATATAAAAATACATACACATGTAGATATACATACAAATACAGACATACATGCGTACATATATAAATATAGACATACACATATATAGATTGACATATATATATATATATATATAGAGATAGATAGATAGATAGATAGATAGATAGACATACATATATATAGATAGACATACGCATATATAGATAGACATACGCATATATAGATAGACATATATATATATATATATATATATATATATATAAATATATATATATGTATATAGATAGACATACATATATATATATAGATAGACATACATATATATAGATAGTCATATATATATAGATAGTCATATATATATAGATAGTCATATATATATAGATAGTCATATATATATAGATAGTCATATATATATAGATAGACATACATATATATAGATAGTCATATATATATAGATAGTCATATATATATAGATAGACATACATATATATAGATAGTCATATATATATAGATAGTCATATATATATAGATAGACATACATATATATAGATAGTCATATATATATAGATAGTCATATATATATAGATAGTCATATATATATAGATAGTCATATATATATAGATAGACATACATATATATAGATAGTCATATATATATAGATAGACATAGACATATATATATAGATAGACATACATATATAGATATATATATAGATAGACATAGACATATATATATATAGACACATGAAGCGCCCGGGGCCCGCCTCGCTGCAATACGCCTGCACCTGGGCGCAGTCCGTGAAGTTGGGCGGGGCAACGCCCGTCTCCACCGGGCTCACGGCCATCTCATTGCTGCTGATGGACGTATATATATATATATACATATATATATAGATAGACATACATATATATATAGATAGACCTATATATATATATAGATAAACATATATATATAGATAGATAAACATATATATATAGATAGATATACATATATATATATAGATATATATATATATATATATATATAGACATACATATATATATATATATATATATATATATAGACATATATATAGACATACATATATATATAGATAGACATACATATATATATATATATAAATAGATATATATACACACACAGGCATACATACATACAATCATACACAGATATTGTCCTACATACATATACACTAACATAGATATACATACATACTTGTTTAGATCGACATACATGCACACAAATAAACAATCATAATCATCATCATCACCGTTTTACGTCCATTCTTCCACGCTAGCATGGGTTAGACGGGTTGTCCTGTTGTGTGCAGTGTCTGGTCGGCTGACCTTGTCTTGCGTATATGGGAACTGATTCTGGCTTGATTTCTACAGCTGGATGCTCCTCCTAACACCAACCTCATTTACATATATATATATATATACATACATACATACATTCATACATACATACACATACATACACACCATACATGAAACCGAATAACAACATTGAGTCAACATGTTCAACAATAAAAAGATCAGCAGCCATCTCACCCAAGTTTATGAACATCGACCCCCCCCCCCCACGGGTACAAGCCGAAGCTGAAGCATATAGACAATATGCCCCCACACCCTCCCACTGCAAAGTGGACATGTAGGCACCACGGAAAAAAGCACCCAGCCCACACTGTGAAGTGGACATGTAGGCACCACGGAAAAAAGCACCCAGCCCACACTGTAAAGTGGACATGTAGGCACCACGGAAAAAAGCACCCAGCCCACACTGCAAAGTGGACATGTAGGCACCACGGAAAAAAGCACCCAGCCCACACTGTGAAGTGGACATGTAGGCACCACGGAAAAAAGCACCCAGCCCACACTGTAAAGTGGACATGTAGGCACCACGGAAAAAAGCACCCAGCCCACACTGTAAAGTGGACATGTAGGCACCACGGAAAAAAGCACCCAGCCCACACTGTGAAGTGGACATGTAGGCACCACGGAAAAAAGCACCCAGCCCACACTGTAAAGTGGACATGTAGGCACCACGGAAAAAAGCACCCAGCCCACACTGTAAAGTGGACATGTAGGCACCACGGAAAAAAGCACCCAGCCCACACTGTAAAGTGGACATGTAGGCACCACGGAAAAAAGCACCCAGCCCACACTGTAAAGTGGACAT
Organism: Eledone cirrhosa; assembly: GCA_964016885.1. Taxonomy (NCBI): domain Eukaryota; kingdom Metazoa; phylum Mollusca; class Cephalopoda; order Octopoda; family Eledonidae; genus Eledone; species Eledone cirrhosa. Next base: position 23,644,007 of record OZ024757.1, read on the forward strand.
GTAGGCACCACGGAAAAAAGCACCCAGCCCACACTGCAAAGTGGACATGTAGGCACCACGGAAAAAAGCACCCAGCCCACACTGTGAAGTGGACATGTAGGCACCACGGAAAAAAGCACCCAGCCCACACTGTAAAGTGGACATGTAGGCACCACGGAAAAAAGCACCCAGCCCACACTGTAAAGTGGACATGTAGGCACCACGGAAAAAAGCACCCAGCCCACACTGTGAAGTGGACATGTAGGCACCACGGAAAAAAGCACCCAGCCCACACTGTAAAGTGGACATGTAGGCACCACGGAAACAAGCACCCAGCCCACACTGCAAAGTGGACATGTAGGCACCACGGAAAAAAGCACCCAGCACTCACTGTAAATGAGGTTGGTGTTAGGAAGGGCATCCAGCTGTAGAAATCAAGCCAGAATTCAGTTCCCATATGGGCAAGACATGGTCAGACGACCGGACACTGCCCACAACAGGACAACCCGTCTAACCCATGCTTGCGTGGAAGAACGAACATAAAACGATGATGATGGACAATACTATTAGGACAGACATTGATCTAGAAGAGAGACATGAAATATAACCCGATACAAATCTCTCTCATAGGAACATTGGAGAACTCCAAATAGACTGAGGAGGTTGTACACGGCTACGTCAGACGAAAAACACAAACCATCATCATCATCATCAACGTTTAACATCCGTGTTCCACGCTTGCATGGGTTTGGACGGGGGTTTTCCCACTTGAGGCAAGAGTGGTTGTCTTGCTCGCATAGGACTGTCTGGCGGGTTTTCTACAGCTGGATGCCCTTCCTAACACCAACCACATTTACAGTGTGGGGCTGGGAGGTTTTTACCGTGTTGCCTACACGGCTACACGGGCGGAGGTGGTGAGAGCTGACCTCAGATCACTGAAGCTCACAGAGGAGATGACGAAGGACCGTGGCGAATGGAGAGATGTTGAATAGGATCTGTCCCACCCTTGCAAGCAGGGAAAAGCGGTAAAATGATGATAATGAATTGTGGTAATGATATAATAGTAATGATATAATGATATAAACCATAGAGAGGATAAACAATATTAAAAGCCTGATATGGAGTTCCAGCAAGTTCATAACACCCCCGTTTTCCCTCCTTTACCCCCAAAATATATTGGCTTTGTGCCTAACTAAATTAGCAATCATTTTTATCACAACTGTTACCATTATTATATCATTACTACAGGGCGGTGGATTGGCAGTATCGGTAGAGGGTCGGACACTATGCTTTGACGCATAGAGTTACGCCCGTTGCCATTCTGAGTTCAAATCGTGCCAAGGTTAACTTTGCCTTTCATCCTTACAGGGTCGATAAAATAAAGTACCAGTAATGTACTGGGTAATTGCTGGCCTTGTGCCAAAAGTAGAAACAATTATTATATCATTACTATTATATCATTACCACAATTCATTATCATCATTTTACAGCTTTTCCCTGCTTGCAAGGGTGGGACAGATCCTATTCAACATCTCTCCATTCGCCACGGTCCTTCGTCATCTCCGCTGTGAGCTTCAGTGATCTGAGGTCAGCTCTCACCACCTCCGCCCATGATTTTTGTGGTCTTCCTCTACTGCATCTTCCTTCTGCTGGGATTTCTCGGCACTTCTTTACCCAGCAGTCATTCTCCATGTGCATCACATGTCCATACCAACACACTCTACAGTTATATCCCTCTTATACAGTTTCTTTCTCAACTCATCTATGCTTGGTTGTTCACGCACATTGACATTGCACATCCACCATAGCATGCTTGCTTTATTTCTCCCCAGCCATCACATATCCTCCTCAGTTGCTGCCCATGTCTCACTACCATGCAGCATCGCACAGCTCACACAGGCATCATATAATCAGCCTTTCATTCGTAGGGAGAAACCTTTCTTTATCAACTCAACAGAAGAATCAGCTCCCTAAACTTCTTCCATCCTGTCCTGATTCTAGATACTATGGCCTTGGAGCACCCTCCTCCCTTGCTAATCTGATCACATAGGTGCCGGAAGCTATCAACCACCTCTATAGATCCTACCTCCCTTTGAAAAATTGTGTCTATCACTGCGACTTCTACTGTCAAATTTCCATGAACATCATTATTACTGTTATGGTGGATTTACAGTATTGGTAGAGCATCAGGCACCATGTTTTACAGCAATCATGGGCAACCTGCAGCCAGCAAAGCTTTCTGATTTTTTTGCACCAACTTTTCAGTGGCAATTTATCTTTCTATTATTTTTACGGTCGAGAAAAACAATGTCTACAAATTCTGAAGAAACAAATCAAAACAACCAGAGTTACCACCCTTTTTTTTAATGTGGGCATGAATGTAAATTAGCACTTGTGGCCTGACTGATGATGAGCGGCCCGCTTCTCGAAAAAGGTTGCCCTGCTTTACAGCATAGAGTTGTGGCCCTTTATATTCTGAGTTCAAATCCCACCGAGGTTAACTTTGCCTTTCATCCTTATGGGGTCAATAAAATAAAGCACCAGTAATACACTGGAGTAATTATTGGCCTTGTGCCAAAAGTAGAAACAATTATTACTATTACATCATTACCACTATTACATCATTACCACTATTACATCATTACCACTATTACATCATTACCACTATTACATCATTACCACTATTACATCATTACCACTATTACATCATTACCACTATTACATCATTACCACTATTACACCATTACCACGGGTATATCATTACCACTATTACATCATTACCACTGGTATATCATTACCTCTATTACATCATTACCACTATTGCATCATTACCACTATTGCATCATTACCACTATTACATCAATACTGCTATTACATCATTACCACTGGTATATCATTACCACTGGTATATCATTACCTCTGTTATATCATTACTATATTATTACCACCATTATAAGGGCAGTGAATTGGCAGTATCGGTAGAGGGTCGGACATGCTTTCCAGCATAGTTACGTCCCTTTACGTTCTGAGTTCAAATCCCGCCGAGGCTAACTTTGCCTTTCATCCTTACGGGGTCGATAAAATAAAGTACTAGTAATGTACTGGGTAATTGCTGGCCTTGTGCCAAAAGTAGAAACAATTATTACCACCATTATATCATTACCACCATTATATCATTACTATATCATTACCACCATTATATCATTACTATATCATTACCGCCATTATATCATTACTATATCACTACCACCATTATATCATTACTATATCATTACCACCATTATATCATTACTATATCATTACCACCAGTATATCATTACTATATCATTACCGCCATTATATCATTACTATATCATTACCACCATTATATCATTACTATATCATTATCACCATTATATCATTACTATATCATTACCACCGTTATATCATTACTATATCATTACCACCATTATATCATTACTATATCATTTCCACCATTATATCATTACTATATCATTACCACCATTATATCATTACTATATCATTACCACCATTATATCATTACTATATCATTACCACCATTATATCATTACTATATCATTACCACCATTATAACATTACTATATCATTCCCACCATTATATCATTACTATATCATTACCACCATTATATCATTACTATATCTTTACCACCATTATATCATTACTATATCCTTACCACCATTATATCGTTACTATATCATTATCACCATTATATCATTACTATATCATTACCACCATTATATCATTACCACCATTATATCATTACTATATCATTACCACCATTATATCATTACTATATCATTACCACCATTATATCATTACTATATCATTACCACCATTATATCATTACTATTATATCATTACCACCATTATATCATTACTATTATATCATTATTACTATGGTATCATTACCACCTTTTTACATGCTCCTTCCAATGGATTGAGGGTATTATCATTATCATGTCCTTCCTCGGGATTGATCTTAATTCCTCTCAACTCTAATTTTAGTCAAGATGGTGGACCACATCCAGTGGGCTTAGGTATCAGGACATGTTTCCTTCTTTTTAGTTTATAATCCAATAACTTTCATCTTATCCTAACCATTTCAAACAAACAAGGTATTTTTCTATAGAGGTTTAGTGATGGGCAAAAATGACAATGTTCTTGGGAAAACTCTTAGGGGGTCAATGAAAATCAACAGTTCAGGTCCCATGGATAACTTCCAGAAATCTCTTGCCTGGCAGTACTACCGAGGAAGTTCCAAGAAACTCTACACTCGTGGAAATGCCATCAGCCGGTCCTGTCCGAGATGCACTGAGGGTGATGACAAAACCATCCTGCACACACTCGTTGAGTGTCTGAGCATTGCTGACTTGTAGGTTTATTTTCAACACTTGCTTTCACATGTGGAGCAGATCCAACAATCAATTGAATCCATTGTGAAGGTCACTCCACCATTTTTCTCTAGAGGGGAAAGACAAGCAGTGTTTATTCATCTGGTGGCCAATGCAAAAGGGTTTGTGAGGTGGACGTGCTTGAAATGGTTGAAAACAAGGACTTTCCTCTTCAGCAAAGCCCTAATTAACTTTTTCAGGGTTCACCTGAAGAGAAAACTCAGCGTGGAGAGGGAAATACTGCCTTCCAACCAGTTTGTGAAAAGGTGAGTGGGGAAAGGTGAACATAGTCTGGGCTTGCTCTGAGTATGTGCCTGTAAATTGGAGGAGGACAACAGAGAGGGCACTGGCCCTAGCGGCCAAGGTTACTGTGGCGTTTTGTGGGCTTTCTCCATAAGTGATCCTTTTAGGGAATTTGTTACGTTTTGTGTTTTTAAATGTTTATTCTTTATAAACCTTTCCCTCACACAAAAACCCCCATACTGTACCATCCTGCACAGTCTTTATTGTCCTCTTAATATAAGCCCTGTGGGGTTAATAAAGAAACTATTATAATTTTTATTATTATTATTATTATTATTACTATTATTATTATTATTATTATTACTATTATCGTCATTATTATTATTACTGTTGCTGTAGTTCTTATAAAACCAAAGCAATTGAATTAAAAATATGTTATTGTACAAAATCTGCAATGCATGTGGTTTTTCAGGTCTAATGTGAATAATTTGAAGTGTTGCATTAATTACAACAGTATGAGCTCTCTTTTGCTGAGAACACAAAAACAAGAGTACATCTGATTAATTCAAAGATCATTGTGAAGATGGGTGGTAATCAATATTTTTGACACTGAATTAATTTTATAAACAATTATCTGCACACAATTCAAATTCATCTTAGATATATCTCAATTAATCCTGTCAGTTGAGTTGAGGTTATCAATATAGAATATTATAGAAAATTCTTCGTTATGATGCAATTAATCTAGATAGAGATAATTATTACAGCTATCGCACACAAACCTTCTCAATATGGATGACTTCATCCAGATTTCAACGATTAGGTATTATTATAGAATTTATGTGTACATGTATGAGGGTGTATGGATATGGATATGTGAATCTGCACATGTACATGTATGCATGCACAAACATGTATCCATATATGCAATGGTGCATACATTCATGAAAATATAAATGCATATCCCAGTAAATATAAGCATATATATGCAATTTGCATACATATACGCATGTAAATGCATATCCCAGAACATTTAAGCATACATGCATATACACATACACATGCACTAAAACATGTGCACCTACAAATATTGGGATGTGGTCTGCAAAAACATGTAACCATATATGCAATTGTACATTTAAATGTAAATGCATAATACAGTAAATTTAAGCACACATGCATATACACATACACACAAATGTATGTGTATGCACATTCACATGCACTAATACATTCAATGTACACCCACAAGCACTGGAAAGTGCATTCATATTTGGATGTATGTATGCATATGTTTATATATAGAGACATATTTCTGCATAAATGTACATAGATACCCATATGCTTGCACTTGTGTGCAAAGTTGCATGGTAGTGAGATATGAGCAGCGAATGGAAAGGATAGGCAAAAGCTAGAGAGAAATGAAACAAAGCATGCTCCAGTGAATGTGCAATTTTAATGTGCCAGATAGACAAAGCATGGATGAACTGAGATAAAAGCTGGTTGTAAGAGGAATTAGATGTAGTTTTCAAAAGTGATGACTGAGCTGGTATAAGCATGTCCTCGGAGAAGAAGTGCCAAGAAATCCCAGTGGAAGGAAGCTGCTATAAAGAGAGACTTAAGAAAACATGAGAAGAGATTGTGAGAACTGATCTATAATTGCTTAAGCTCACTGATAAAATGACAAAAGACTGCAATGAGTGGCGGGATATTGTGCTGGAGTAGACCAATTAAACCCATGCAAACATAAGAAAAGCAGGCATAAAACAATGATGATGATTATATATATATATATATATATATATCTATATCATCATCATAATCATCATCATCATTTAACATCCATATTCCACGCTTGCATGGGTTTGGACGGGAGTTTTCCCACTTGAGGCAAGAGTGGTTGTCTTGCTCGCATAGGACTGTCTGGCGGGTTTTCTACGGCTGGATGCCCTTCCTAACACCAAGCACATTTACAGTGTGGAACTGGGAGGTTTTTACCGTGTTACCTACACGGCCACATTACAGCGTGGACTGTGTGTTTTTTTGTTGTGACACCTACACGACCTCATTTGTTTCGGGCTGGATGTTGTGGTACCAACATAACTTTACATTGAAAGGGGTGGTGTGGATGAGGTGGGGGTAGTGAGACGGGGTTGTATTTTTGTTAGAGGTGCCTACTGACTGTAGTAGGTTTCACTTTGTACTTAGGTAAGGCGGGTCTTCTCTATTACTGTGTAACGCCAAAGCTCTCGGTCCAGTGACATTGTCTTGGAGAGGTGTAAGTGTGTGAGGTCGGAGTTTATCAGCTCGTCCCAGGTTTTTCTGGGTCTGCCTACTCCGTGGCTACCATCTATTTTTATTGCCCTGCACTTTTTTATACAGCTGTTGTCTTTCATGCGCATCACGTGTTCATACCAACGTAGCCTTCTCTCGAGTAAACAACATCTGATCCCTCTTATTTCTAATTTTTCCCTGAGTTCGTTTATGCTTTGCCGTTCACGTATATTACTATTACACATCAGCGGAGCACGCAAGCTTTGTTCCTCTCCAGACTGCGTATATCCTCTGCACACAATGCCCAGGTCTCACTGTCAGATATATATATATATGTATATATATATATATATATATATATATATATATATACACACATATATATATATTCTTAAATAAACATTTCTAGCTGATGAACGATATCAAACGTTTCTGTTAGAATCGTCTGACTTCGTGAAACCTTGTGTTGTTTATTACATATATATATATATATATTATATGTAGGAGGTGAGTTTTATTGTAGCACAATATAGCAATGCAAATATCGGATAAGTAGCACTCAACAGTTTATAGGACTGGAGTATAAATAATATAAAATCAAAAGATGGTTAAAAGAGTTCCATGTATTTTATTATGCACATTTCAAAAACAAATATCATCATGGGATGATATTTGCGTTCTCATCAGATAAAATAGGGAGACATGATATGAAGCTTAAAAAACATTTGCGAGCAGTGAAGTGTTAATACTATCTATTGGTCACAACTCCAGGTAGAAGGAGCAACATGGAATAAAGTGTCTTGCTCAAGGACATAACGCATTGCCTGGTCCAGGAATCAAACTCACAACCTCACGATTGCAAATCCAATCCTCTAAGCACTTAGCCACGCATCTTCATATATATGTATAGAGGCACATGGCTATAGGAGGCACATGGCTTAGTGGTTAGAGCATTGGCCTTTCAATCGAAAGGTTGTGAGTTCAATTCTCAGACCAGGTGATGTGTTGTTTCCTTGAGCAAGACACTTTATTTCACATTGCTCCAGTTTAATCAGCTGTAGAAATGAGATGATAGGGACTGGGGTCCATATCATTCCACTGCAAAGTGGTCGTGGAGGTGCCATGGAAAAAAAAGCACTCAGCACTCACTGTAAATGAGGTTGGTGTTAGGAAGGGCATGCAGCTGTAGAAATCAAGCCAGAATCAGTTCCCGTCCCACCCTTGCAAGCAGGGAAAAAGTGGACGTAAAATGAAATGATGATGATATATATATATATATATATATATATATATACACACACACACAAACAGACTTATGTATATGACTATTTTCAGAACTTGAATTATATACCTTATGTGCTCAAGAGGTGCTACTTGCTTACCAAAGCGCAGAAGGACAGGAGGAAACAGAGGGTGTCAGCCCTAATCAAGGACCTCAAACACACAACCTCCGGGATGCTGAGATTCTTTTCCGATGAGAAGAATTTTTTCCAGAACCTGAAACTGAACCGACAGAATGACAGGTGATTGGCTGAGTTCCTATCATCATGCACTTGAAGTATCTGGCCCATCTACTGGTACTTGGTGATATTAGCAGCAAGGGGGATTTCATGGAGCCTGTCTTCATCCCCAACAGCCTCTGTCTTGGTGCCAATAGCTATGTGAGGGTTCTGGATAAGCACATCAAGCCATGGATGGACAGGGCGACTAATGGGAGGCCTGACATCTTTCAACAGGACTCCACCCCTGCCCACAAGGCCATGACCCCCAGGCCTGGCTCCTCACCACTGGTCACCCAAATAATGGCCTCCTTCAATGCCAGACTGTAATCCTCTTGACTATTTTGTGTTGGGCATCTTGGATAGGAGGTAAACAGCAGGCCCAACGCCAAGGAAGATCTCAAGGCAACCATCAGAGATGCCATGGCCAACATGGACAGGGTCACCATCGCCAAGGCCTGCTCCAGCTTCTGGTCCTCCCTAGAGAAAGTGGTGGTTGCTGATGGTGGCCACATCAAGGGATATTTTTACCTTATATATGTGCGTAACTGTGCATAAAGTTTCATTGAAATATATTAATTTGTTATATAAAAAACACTTTATATTATCCATTAATTTTTCCCAGATTTATCTGTCCCACACTGTATGTGTGTGTATATATATATTTATTTATGTGTGTGTGTTTGTGTGTGCATATATATATATATAAATATATATATATATTTATTTATATTTGTGTGTGTGTTTGTGTGTGTGTATATATATATATATATATAAATATATATATATATTTATTTATATGTGTGTGTGTTTGTGTGTGTGTGTATATATATATATATATATATATATAAATATATATATATATATATACTGGTGCCTTGAGAAAGCAACACCAAAACTCAGCAAGGATAATATCAAAGAATCAAAACAACAGAAATAAGCTTTATTCCATGGTTATGTTTTTCTGGGTTTTTTTAATTCAAATTCTAGCTGTCTGATGAGGTCATAGCTGTTGTATAACAGTCATCACCGAAATATATATAACAGCGACTATGAATAAACAAAGTTAATTTTAACCTGTTGACTTCCACTTCTTGTTTATATATATATACATATATATATATATGTGTGTGTGTGTGTGTGTATTAAATTTCGTATTTCTTAAGAAACTTGGTATGTTTATAGATAAACATTTAGAAAGCCATAGCTATGCAAAAAACACTGGGGGCTATCGCCCTCTGGTGGTGTCCAGCAGAAGCAAGGGGGACAATCGCCGATGCATTTCGAACTTAACTGGTCCTCATCAGGACAATCCCTCCCACTCTAGCGACTGCTGGACTTGAAAACAGGCGGGAATATATGGTTTTCATGAGGTGATTAACCTCATTTGCATATGAAGCTGTATAAGTTGGCTAAACTTATAATAGAATAGAAATATACTGTTCTTTAGAAATACGAAATTTAATACATATCTAGATATGTATTAAAGATATATATCTAGATATGCATTATAGATATATATTTAGAGCTATGCCTGAAGCTAAATCCTAATTCTATTCTATATATCATCATCATCATTTTACGTCCGCTTTTCCCTGCTTGCAAGGGTGGGACGTAACTGATTCTGGCTTGATTTCTACAGCTGGTTGCCCTTCCTAACACCAACCTCATTTACAGTGAGTGCTGGGTGCTTTTTTGCCGTGGCACCTACACGTCCACTTTACAGTGTGGGCTGGGTGCTTTTTTTTTCGTGGCACCTCCACGACCACTTTGCAGTGGAATGATAGGGACCCCAGTCCCTATCATCTCATTTCTACAGCTGAGTAAACTGGAGCAATGTGAAATAAAGTGTCTTGCTCGAGGAAACAACACATCACCCGGTCTGAGAATTGAACTCACAACCTTTCGATTGCAAGACCAATGCTCTAACCACTAAGCCATGTGCCTCCATAGATATATATATATATATATATATATATATACCATGCTAGCATGGAAGAACGGACGTGTGATGATGATGATGATGATATATATAAAGCAAAGGTAAAAATATACAAAGCTCAAATGTATGTAGAGAATTCTATATGATAGGATATAATTTCCAAGTAGTTTCAGAATTAGCTCTATGTGTTTATATAATATATTGGTCTGTAGAAAAGGTGGATTTGATGTACAACTCTCTTGAAACGTGTGTAAGGGATTAAAAATGATTTAAAGATAATATGCTGTAATGTGGCCGTGTAGGTAACACGGTAAAAACCTCCCAGTTCCACACTGTAAATGTGGTTGGTGTTAGGAAGGGCATCCAGCCGTAGAAAACCCGCCAGACGTGTAGGTGTCACGACAAAAAAACACACAGCCCACGCTGTAATGTGGCCGTGTAGGTAACACAGTAAAAACCTCCCAGTTCCACACTGTAAATGTGGTTGGTGTTAGGAAGGGCATCCAGCCGTAGAAAACCTGCCAGACAGTCCTATGCGAGCAAGACAACCACTCTTGCCTCAAGTAGGAAAACTCCCGTCCAAACCCATGCAAGCGTGGAATATGGACGTTAAACGATGATGATGATGATGATTTCCATCTATATATTTGGTTATGTATAGTGCGATACATTTACAGCTGACGATGGAAACTCCTTTCTTCCTTTCTCCTCCTGTTCCGTCCTAACCACCATCTTAAACCTTGTTTTTAGTAACCACACAGCTCCTTTCGTTTCGTAACTTTTTATATATATATGTGTGTGTGTGTGGTGTGGTGTGTGTGTGGTGCGTGTAGTGTGTGTGTGGTGTGTGGTGTGTTGTGTGTGGTGTGTGTATGTAGTGTGTGTGTAGTGTATATGTGGTGTATGTGTGTGTAGTGTATAGGTGGTATATGTGTGTATGTGTAGTGTGTGGTGTATGTGTGTGTGTGTGTATGTGTGGTGTGTGGTGTTTGTGTGTGTAAGTGTGGTGTATGTGTATGTGTGTGGTGTATGTGTGTCGTACGAGTGCATCCCTTTGGTCAAATAAATTACAAGGACAATTCTAGGTTCTTCTGCGAGGTAAAAATATAACATGACAAATTCCAGCTTATATTGTAGAAAGCAAGCTATTGATAAATTAGTAATATTAGTAATATAGTAATATAGTAGCTAGCAGCTAACATATACTAAGGCTATCACCAGATTTATGACTAATGTTTCGTTGATGTTTAACAAACGACACCAGGATGTCAAGTATGACTGGAAAAATAATTAATATGTTTGGTTTTTGTTTGGTTTTTGTTTGGTTTTTGTTTGGTTTTTGTTTGGTTTTTGTTTGGTTTTTGTTTGGTTTTTGTTTGGTTTTTGTTTGGTTTTTGTTTGGTTTTTATTTGGTTTTTGTTTGGTTTTTGTTTATTTCTTTGTTTATTTCTTTGTTCTTATAATAAAATGATGACTACAAGAATATTACATAGATAGACAGATATGTACATAGATATACACATACACACACAAACACATATATATATATATATATATATATATATATATATATATATATATATATATATATATGCAGAGGTTATATTTAATTTGTTGGAGTAAATATTCAATATATTAATAAATGGAAACTATATTTATAAAACCATAATTATTTTATTATACATATTGCATGAGGCTAATCCCAGTCTCTGAACATTGAATGCATTTACCCAAAAAGTAGAACTGGTCTACATCAGTGGAGACAAACAAGGTCGCAGGTTTTATATCAGAGTGACCTTCTCCTAGAGAGATGTCTTAATGAAGACTAGGAGTCTTTCGATCAACAACAAAAAAATCTTTATTGCATGGCCACCGACTCCCTTGAGTTCCTTCTACCCTTTGACAGGTTTTGTTTTTCATCGCGCAGGGTGCCCAAAATCACCGTCCTCACCAAGCAAACTTGATGGTGTCACCAGTTAAGTCCCTGATGACTGAACGATGCACGGGTTGTACTGGGTTACATGTTACCAGTAATGCTGAAGAGCGACTTGACATATACATACATATATATATATACACACTCGTACATACATACACACATACATTACATACATACATACATACATACACATACACATATACATTACATACATTACTACATAGATGCATGTATACATAACATACATGCATGACTGCACCCATTCATACACACACAGATATATACAGATACACATACACTCATACAAGCATACATACACTCATGCATACATATATGCATACATGCATACATGCATACATACACACATGCACATCACATATATACATATACACACATATATATATAGATACATGTATTACATACATGTATTACATACATATATAGATATATGTATGTAATATGTATGTAATATGTATCTATTACATACACACATCACATATATACATACATATATTAGATACACACACATCACATATATACATAGATATATCACATGCATACACACACACATACACATACACACAATGAAACAGCTGGATGTTAATAAATCTCTTTTGTTTTAGAAAATACAAAACATAAATGACTATAAATGGAAGAAATAAAAGAAATGACTATTTGCTATCATGTCCATTTTGATTGACTCAACATAAAATATTTATATAACTCAGCCAACAGTCAGATAATTATCGATGAGATTTACAAATGCTTGCAGTGTTTCTAGTGGACAACAAATATATTTTCTCTCAGATTTACATCATCATTATTATTTTACATCCGCTTTTCCCTGCTTACAAGGGTTGGACGGGTCCTATTCAGTACAGCATCTTTCTACTTGTCACGGTCCTTCGTCATCTCTTCGGTGAGTTTCAGCAATCTGAGGTCTGCTGTCACCACCTCCGCCCATGTTTTACGTGGTCTACCTCTACTGCGTCTTCCTTCTACTAGGATTTCTTGGCACTTATTTACCCAGCATTCATCCTCCATGCACATCACATGCCCATACCCTCTCAGCCTTCTCTCCTGCACACCACAACTTATCTCTCTTATACCCAGTTTCTTTCTCAACTCGTCCATGCTTGGTCGTTCACGCACATTGACATTACACATCCAACGGAGCATGCTTGCTTCATTTCTCTCCAGCCGTCGCATATCCTCTGCAGTTGCCACCCATAATGATAATGCTTCTACTTTTGGCACATGGCCAGCAATTACCCCAGTGCATTACTGGTGCTTTATTTTATAGACCCCATAAGGATGAAAAGCAAAGCTAACTTCAGTGGGATTTGAACTCAGAAAATAAAGAGCCATAACCATGCAGCAAAGCATAGTGTCTGACGCTCTACCGATACTGCCAAACCACAGCCCTTTATATAATAACAAGGCCAGCAATTACCCAGTCCACATTACTGGTACTTTATTTTATCGACCTTGTAAGGATGAAAGACAAAATTAACTTCAGCGGGATTTGAACTCAGATCGTAAAGGGACGTAACTATGCTGGAAAGCATGTCCGACCCTCTAACCGATACTGTCAATTCAATAATTGTTTCTTCGTTAGGCACAAGGCCAGCAATTGGAAAGTTGATTAAATCAACCCCTGTGCATAACTGGTGCTTTGATTTACCATACTTGCTGGCCTATTGGACACATCTTCGTATAGGACGCCCCTGGTTTTACAAGGACATATTGAAAAAAAAAGTATTTAACCCTTTAATGTTCAAACCAGCTAAAAAGGCCAGAATTCTCTACCTCTTTCTGTTGAAACTGGCTGTAACTGGCCACTCATACTAATGTTAAGGTATTGTTCTCAAAATAAATACTTTCAAAATCTCATAGATTCAATATTATGTGAGATAATTATGCAAGGTAAAGCCTTTACCATGAAAATATAATAGTATATATAGAGTAATATGAATGCTAAAGGGTTAAGTACATTTCTTCATAAATTTATTAAAAATTATTTCATTGTTTTCTCAGAAACTAATATAAGTTTGACATTTTGCTTATATAAATTATATTGTATTACTGTATTAGTAATACTAATCATCATCAACAACATCATCATTTTACGTCCGCTTTTCCCTGCTTGCAAGGGTGGGACGGGAACTGATACTGGCTTGATTTCTACAGCTGGATGCCCTTCCTAACACCAACCTCATTTACAGTGAGTGCTGGGTGCTTTTTTGCCATGGCACCTCCACGACCACTTTGCAGTGGAATGATATGGACCCCAGTCCCTATCCTCTCATTTCTACAGCTGAGTAAACTGGAGCAATGTGAAATAAAGTGTCTTGCTCAAGGAAACAACACATCACCCGGTCTGAGAATTGAACTCACAACATTTCGATTGCAAGGCCAGTATATAATGAGTAATATGAATGCTAAAGGGTTAAGTACATTTCTTCATAAATTTATTAAAAATTATTTCATTGTTTTCTCAGAAACTAATATAAGTTTGACATTTTGCTTATATAAATGATATTGTATTACTGCATTAGTAATACTAATAGTAATATAAACTAAATTGTTTTAGCCATGATTGTCCTCACCCTCTATCCTTCCACCCATCAGTGATACAGGAATATTGGAGGCAGGTAAGATATTTTTATATGTTTTTCTGGGAAAACAAAGTGCATCCAATAGGTCAGCAAACATTTGATTTAGTTCCTGATACTAGCAACAACAAACCATTAAATAAATTTAAATCATTAACAAAACTAGTTTTCATTAATAATGAATGCAATGATATTGAATTAATGAAAATTAATTTTACATTCTGAAAGGAAAACATCAAAGTGATACAATATACGAGGGTGGACTGAAAAGTTCATAGGCTGACTATGAAGGAGTGATGCTAGAGCTGTGAAATCTTGCATGCATTAATTTCAACTATTAATAACCGAATTGTTTCTTTCCAGAGACTATGTTGAAAAACAAACACTTGGTCATTCCATGAGAGTATCTTGGTCATAGGCTAACTATGAAGGAGTGATGCTAGAGCTGTGAAATCTTGCATGCATTAATTTCAACTATTAATAACCGAATTGTTTCTTTCCAGAGACTATGTTGAAAAACAAACACTTGGTCATTCCATGAGAATATCTTGGTCATAGGCTGACTATGAAGGAGTGATGCTAGAGCTGTGAAATCTTGCATGCATTAATTTCAACTCTATTGATAACTGAATTGTTTCTTTCCAGAGACTGTGTTGAAAAACAAACACTTGGTCATTCCATGAGAGTATCTTGGTCATAGGCTGACTATGAAGGAGTGATGCTAGAGCTGTGAAATCTTGCATGCATTAATTTCAACTCTATTAATAACTGAATTGTTTCTTTCCAGAGACTAAACCTCTTTTGGTCATTCCATGAGAGTACCTTGGTCAGCTTATGAACCCTTTCAGCCAAGCCTTGTATAAATCAGGGTACACTATAGGTGAGGTCTAGGGAGGTCTGGTCTCTTCCCATCCTCTTTACTGGGGGTCAGAAGCCATGGATAATCTATGTCCATGACTCTCATAGGAAAAATAGTTACATATGTGGGACTTGAGTATGACTCTCAGAAACTGACTACAGAACTGCAGCTCATCTACCTTCATCACTAGACTGAAGCCACGCATACACACATACAGACCCACATACCGACACATACAGACACATACACACACACACATACGGACACATACAGACACACACACACATACGGACACATACAGACACACATACACATACGGACACATACAAACACACACACACATGCGGACACATACAAACACACACACACATACGGACACATACAAACACACACATACAGACACACATACACACACATACAAACACACACATACAGACACACATACACACACATACACACACGGACACATTCACATACGGACACATACAGACACAGATACACATACAGACACATACACACACACATACGGACACATACAAACACACACATACATACAGACACATACACACATACGGACACATACAAACACACATACACATACACATATAGACACACATACGGACACATACAGACACATACAGACACACACACACACACATAGACACATACAAACACACATACGCATACTTACACATACAGGGACACATACAAACACACACACACATACAGACACACACATACACATACGGACACATACACACACATACACATTCACATACACACATTCACATACAGACACATACATATACGGACACATACAGACACACACACATACGGATACACACACATACAGACACAGATGCACACACACACAGAGATACACATACAGACACATACAGACCCACATACACATACGGACACACAGACACACACACACATGCACACATACACACAGATGCACACATACAGACATACACACAGACACACATTCCCATACAGACACACATTCCCATACAGACACACACACACATACGACACATACACATATGGACACATACACACACACACAGACACAAACACACACAAAACATACAAAAATACAAACACACACACAAAACACAAAAATACAGACACACACACACAGACACACACACATACATAGACACACACACATACATAGACACACAGACACACATACATAGACACACAGACACACACACATACATAGACACACAGACACACACACACAGACAAACAGACACAAACACACAAATAGACACAAACACATTCACATATATATATACACACACACACACACACACACATACATAGACACACAGACACACACAGACAAACAGACACAAACACACAAATAGACACAAACACACATTCACATATATATATACACACACACACACACACACACACACACACATAGACACACAGACACATAGACAAACAGACACAAACACACAAATAGACACAAACACACATTTACATATATATACACACACACAGACACAAACACACAAATAGACACAAACACACATTCACATATATATATATACACACACACACACACAGACACACACATAGACACACGGACACACACACACACAGACAAACAGACACAAACACACAAATAGACACAAACACACATTCACATATATATACACACACACACACACACACACACACACACACACACACACACACACACACACAAACAGACACAAACACACAAATAGACACAAACACACACACATATATATAGACACAAACACACACACATATATATATATACACACACACACAACAATTAGATTAGTTTTGATAAAAAAAAAATCTATTGTTTCTCTAGAGAATCCCTAAAATCCAGATTATGATTATCTAACAAACATATCTTGATAACATCTTAGACTTAAGACTTAAGCGGGATTAGAAAGTTGGCAATCATCACAATAGAAAGCAATTAACTTACTTATACTGTGGCTAGAGAGAGGGGTGGCGGGGGGGGGGGGGGGCTGGAGAGGGTGGTGGAGGAACGGGATGGGGTGAGGAAATGGGGTGGCGGTTGGAGAAGATGGAGTGAGGTTGGGGTGTGTGATGGTGCGGTGGGGGGGGGGGACTGGAGGGGGGGGGGAGCAACGGGGGGGCGGAGCAACGGGGGTGGAGAGGGGGGAATAGGGTGGTGGGCGGAGCAACGGGGTGGGTGGAGAGGGGGGGAATAGGGTGGTGGTTGGAGAAGATGGAGTGAGGTGGGGGAAAATATGATGGTCTGGAGGGGGAGGGGGGGGAGATGGACTGGAGGGGGTGGGGTGGAGGAACGGGGTGGGTGGTGGAGGAGAGAGGGGAGGGGGGAGCATGGATGGTGGGGTGAGGAAATAGGGTGGCGGTTGGAGAAGATGGAGTGAGGTGGGGGGAAAATATGATGGTGCGGTGGGGGAGATGGACTGGAGGGGTGGTGGAGATGTGCTGAAGAGATGAGGGAGTGTGTGTGTGGGGGGGGTGGCAATGTTTATATGTGGGTATTGGGGGTGGGAACAAGAAAGAAATATACTAAGCCAACTCTAACAACCATTGGCTGGCTAATGATTTGTTTAAAATCCAGTTTTAAGTTAATCTCTTTTGTTAAAACACAGTGGTGGTGATGGTGGGAGGGGGGGTCTATTTAGATCCCCTGCCCCCCCTCTCCCTCCCATTCACACACACACACACACACACACACACACACACCCAGCTGTGTCTGATACCAATAGATGCTCTTATCTTATCTTATCTTTAGAAATACAGCAAGTCAATCTTCAGTGGAGTGGTGGAGATGGTGGAGGTGGAGATGGTGGAGGTGGTAGAGGAGATGGAGGTGATGGAGATGGTGGAGGTGATGGAGATGGTGGAGGAGGTGGAGATGGTGGAGGAGGTGGAGATGGAGATGGTGGAGGAGATGGAGGTGATGGAGATGGTGGAGGGGAGGTGATGGAGATGGTGGAGGGGAGGTGGAGGAGATGGAGGTGATGGAGATGGTGGAGATGGAGGTGATGGAGATGGTGGAGGAGATGGAGGTGATGGAGATGGTGGAGGTGGTGGAGGAGATGGAGGGGGGGGGGGAGATGGAGATGGTGGAGGGGAGGCGATGATAGGGGAGGTGGAGATGGAGGTGGTGGAGTAGGCGGTGGACTTAATTTGCTTTGAATGCATGGCAGCCATCATGGATTAAGACAGTCAGTCACTGTCCTTAACCCTTTTGTTTAAAACTGTTCATTTTAAAGTGTTTACTTTAATGTATGAAGCTCTCATTGTAATTTTATGTAAAAACTTTTGTCAAGTTATGTTCCAAATACCAGGGTGATAATGGTTTCTGATTTAGGCACAAGGCCAACAATTTTGAGGGAGGAGAAAGTCGATTAAATCGACCCAAGTGTGTTGGTGGCAATTTATTTTATCGACCCCCATAAAGATGAAAAGTAAAGTTAATCTCGACAGGATCAGAACTCAGAACGTAAAGGGACGTAACTATATGCTGCAAAGCAAGTTGACCAATGCTCTACCGATACTGCCAATCCACCACCCTAATCCCCAGCTTAATAATGACAAAAGTCTGTTATATTACTAAATTCCTGAATATTTAACTATATTTTCTAATGAAATACACTGCTTATATGTTTCAATTAATTTTGAAAATCACCAAAAAATTTAGAGGAATTTAATAAAATAACTAAGTTTTGCATTAGTAATCTGATAAAGTGTCTATGTTTATGTATAAACCTGCCATCATAATTTTATGTTAGACATTTTGTCAAGTTATGTTCCAAACACCACCTTAATAATAACAAAGTTTACTATGTTACTAAATTCCTCTAAATTCCTGAGCATTTCATTATATTTCTAATGAAATATACTGCCAATATGTTGCAATTAATTTTGAAAATCAGCAAAAATTTGAAGGAATTTAATAAAATAACTATATATATATATATATATATTTTTTTTTCTTCATTAGTAAGCTGATGTATAGAACACTACTTAAATATTTCTAAAATAAAATTGTGATGGAAGGTTTTAATATAAGGGTAAACAAGACTGAGCAGTTTTGTGAAGGAGCATGGCCTAATGGTTAGGATCTTGACAAAGGATCTTAATGTCCTCAGTTCAATCTATGGACAGGCTGCTGTGTTGTGTTCTTGAGCAAAATACCTTATTTCACATTGCTCCAAGTACACCCAGCCGAGATGAGTACGAGCAGTAGCTGGAGAGTTAAACCTGCGATTGACTAGTGTCCTGTCCAGGGAGAGTCTTGTACTCTCAGTTGCTTAACACCAAGGAAACCGGGAATAAGCATGGGCCTGATGACCACAGAGTTATCTTGTTCCTATCACCATTTTGTTTCATCTATATACCATCTCATCCTTTATATGTTCATCCTTTTACTTCTGTCTGGTTCGATAAAATAAAGTACCAGTAATACACTGGGATAATTGCTGGCTTTGTGCCAACACTAGAAACAATTATATCTGTGGATTGGCAGTATCGGTAGAGAGTCGGGTACCATGCTTTGCAGCATAGAGTTATGGCCCTTTATAGTCTGAGTTCAAATCCCGCCGAGGTTAACTTTGCCTTTCATCCTTACGGGGTTGATAAAATAAAGTACCAGTAATGTACTGGGGTCGATTTAATCGACTTTCCCCTCCCCCAAATTCCTGGCCTATGTGTGTGTGTGTGTGTGTGTGTGTGTGTGTGTGTGTGTGTTGTTCAAATATTCATTTATTATGGCTAGGTAATGAGTCTTGTTACTCTGCAGTTTCACCTGGACACCTGCAGGATCATCGGACAAGATCATCATCATCATCATCATTTTACGTCTGCTTGCAAGGGTGGGACGGGAACTGATTCTGGCTTGATTTCTACAGCTGGATGCCCTTCCTAACACCAACCTCATTTACAGTGAGTGCTGGGTGCTTTTTCGTGGCGCCTACACGTCCACTTTACAGTGTGGGCTGGGTGCTTTTTTTGCCGTGGCACCTCCACGACCACCTTGCGGTGGGGGGTGTGGGGGCATATTGTCTATATATATATGCTAATTCAAAATATTAACAAAAATAGACATTTGTGTGATCAAGTATATTTTATTATACATATTTCAGTATGGGCTGGGTGCTTTTTTGTTGTGACACCTACGCATCAACTTTACAGTGTGGGCTGGGTGCTTTTTTTGCCATGACACCTCCACGACCACTTTACAGTGGAATGATATGGACCCCAGTCCCTATCATCTCATTTCTACAGCTGAGTAAACTGGAGTAATGTGAAATAAAGTGTCTTGTTCAAGGAAACAACACATCACCCGGTCTGAGAGTTGAACTCACCTCTCGATTTCAAGGCCAATGCTCTAACCACTAAGCCATGTACCTCCATGGATATATATATATATATATATACAAACATACATACACACACATATATGTGTGTGTATGTATGTTTGCATATATACACACACACAAACATACACACATACATACATATATACACACAAAGTGTAAACACCCAAATCTTCCTATCCTATTACCACGATGCTGTAATGTGTATGATATGTTGGTATGATCTTTTCTTGTCACTTCTTACTAACTAAATTCAGTTCTCCTGTTCAATATTCCTCTGTAGTGGTTCAATTGCAGCAGGTTTTCTAAGACCTGATTCAGACCATCATACCTCTGTTCATTTCTGTCGACTTGGCACAACAACAAGTTGCAGTCTTTTGTGTTTTTTTTCACTTTTTTTTTTTTTTTTTTTTTTTGCATGTGTTTATTGACTCCCAAAAAGATGAAAGGAAAAGTCGATACGGCAGAATTGAAATTCAGATGTAAATTAGAGTGAATACATCAATGAATTTAGTCCAGTAGATAGTAGAAATTAGTCATCTATCTGACTGGCAAATCTTTACTTTTACTAACACTCTACAGACAGTAGTATACAGACGTGACCTTTCGTGTTCCCTGTTTCATAAAATATCTGTCTATATGCTATGGTATGTTAGAGAAAGTAATACACATTAAAACACAGGTTTTATTGCTCTTCATTCGGTGGATTGGCAGTATCGGTAGAGGGTCGGACGCCATGCTTTCTAGCATAGTTACGTCCCTTTACGATCTGAGTTCAAATCCCGCCAAGGTTGACTTTGCCTTTCATCCTTACGGGGTTGATAAAATAAAAGTACCAGTAATGCACTGGGTAATTGCTGGCCTTGTGCCTAAAGTAGAAACAATTATTATATACATATAAGGGCGGTGGATTGACAGTATCGGTAGAGGGTCGGACGCCATGCTTTGACGCATAGAGTTACGGCCCTTGCCATTCTGAGTTCAAATCCTGCCGAGGTTAACTTTGCCTTTCATCCTTACAGGGTCGATAAAATAAAGTACCAGATAAAATAAAGTACCACTGGGATAATTGCTGGCCTTGTGCCAAAAATAGAAACAATTATTCTATACATATAAAGGGTGGTGGAATGGCAGTATTGGAAGAACATCGGACAACGTGCTTTACAGCATTCCTTTATGTTCTGAATTCAAATCCTACCGAGATTAACTTTGCTTTTCATATAACAGGTTCGATGAAATAAAGTACCAGTAACACACTGGAGTAGATTTAACCCTTTAGCATTTACATTACTCTATATATACTATTGTATTTTCACAGTAAAGGCTTTACCTCACATAATTATCTCACATAAAATTTACATTACTCTATATATACTATTGTATTTTCACAGTAAAGGCTTTATCTCACATAATTATCTCACATAAAATTTACATTACTCTATATATACTATTGTATTTTCACAGTAAAGGCTTTACCTCACATAATTATCTCACATAAAATTTACATTACTCTATATATACTATTGTATTTTCACAGTAAAGGCTTTACCTCACATAATTATCTCACATAAAATTTACATTACTCTATATATACTATTGTATTTTCACAGTAAAGGCTTTACCTCACATAATTATCTCACATAAAATTTACATTACTCTATATATACTATTGTATTTTCACAGTAAAGGCTTTACCTCACATAATTATCTCACATAAAATTTACATTACTCTATATATACTATTGTATTTTCACAGTAAAGGCTTTACCTCACATAATTATCTCACATAAAATTTACATTACTCTATATATACTATTGTATTTTCACAGTAAAGGCTTTATCTCACATAATTATCTCACATAACATTTACATTACTCTATATATACTATTGTATTTTCACAGTAAAGGCTTTATCTCACATAATTATCTCACATAACATTTACATTACTCTATATATACTATTGTATTTTCACAGTAAAGGCTTTATCTCACATAATTATCTCACATAACATTTACATTACTCTATATATACTATTGTATTTTCACAGTAAAGGCTTTACCTCACATAATATCTCACATAACATCTCGTATACGAGAGACGTGTGTTGACGTGTGTGAACAAGCTCGGCTACCGAGTCGGATTTACTTACTCAAAAAGTGAGTTTTGATTAATTTTTTTATACTGTAATATACGTTAACCCCTTGCCTTGGTCGTCAAACTTTGAGTTTATTTATTTTCGCCCCTTTTTGGGGCGAATTTTCCAGTTAAAAATTTATTACGGCAAACTAATAGAAATGGACGGAATTTTCACATCTCATCCTAACGTGAAAGCCACGCCCCCTAAGAAAGGTGATACAGAGAAGCTAGAAGCACAAGGCTCTAAGTCTTCCCTCCTCACTTCTGCAAAAGAAACATGGAACACGGAATTAAAAGAAAAATTTGTAGAAATGGGTGAAAACCCAGAAAGTCACATAAACGCAGACAAAAACATCAACGACAATAACAGCAATAGTCACAACACCAACCAAGGAAAAAATAACGATAACACCAAACAAAGTGAACCCACTACTGGTACCTCCTTTGCACAGGCGGTCCGGAAAACACAAACCTGCAAGCAACTGGACATTACAACTCTGAGAGAAAAGATGAAGGAAGCGAAACAGTATGTAACTTTCAAAGAAGGAGGAGACTTCACAATCACCTCCCCACAAGAAATCAAAAGAGACACGACGCTAAGAACGATATCTTTCAGAACAATTTCCAACATAACAAGGAAACCAACTCAATTATCCCAAAAAGAGATTGAGCTGGTCCTAAAAAATGTGTGGAGTGATATATCGTTCATACAAAAAGGGCCACTCTATGGGAATATAACGGTCCTAATGAAGGATCAATTGACGGCCAGGAAATACTCTGTGGCACCAATTGTTTCCAAGATATATACATTTTTCCCCACATATTTAGGGAAAAGAACGCAGAAGATAAGGGTCTCCGGAATCCGGCCAAATGCATGCATTTCCTGGGTACTAACAGGATTTTTAGAAGACGAGGACGGAATCCTCTCAGTAGGAGAAGTCACCACAGACGTTTTCGGCGGTTTGAGCGTGGAGGTTCTGGTCCAAATGAGACCAGAACGAATCGCTAGAATACCACAGAGGGTGTCCCTCGATGGAGAAACATTTATATATATTTCAGCCGAGGGTAGGAGGCCCATATGTTACTACTGTTCAAGCAGGGGTCATCTAAGGGCTGCTTGTCCTCAATTGACAAAAAAAAAGGCTCTTTTGCCTACACCCCACACACCACCACCGCCACCACCACCACCACCACCACCTCCACCACCACCACCACAACAACAACAAAAACAACAGGGAAAAATAACACAAGACACGGCCCCACCCAAAACAACTCCCAAAACACACACAAATACAACAAAACCCCAAAATACACCACTACCTGACAGCACGGACGAGGACCCAGCGGAAACGGCACCTAGTGACGAAGAGGGGGAACCCTTCCAACCTGTAAAAAGGAAAAAAAGAAAGCACCACTCGAACATAAACGAAACAAACACACAACCACCAACAAAAACAAAACAAACAGAACAAACAAAATCCGCCCCACCCCAAAACATAACACATACAACAAAACGTAAGCACACACAAGAACAACAAACAAACACAACACAAATAAAACAGTATACATACATTAACACAAATAACAAAGAACTAGTAAAAACAATACACAAAGACCCTTTGGTGGAAACTGAAGGGCAATTCTTTGCAAGCGCGGCCAACAAACCGCATTTAAAAATGATAAGACTCCCAATGGACACCTATGCAAAACTAAGAGAGAACTTTCCTGAGGACGTGGGGAAAACATGTACTCGACCCTATAACCGCGTCCTCTTGAAACGTTTCCCCACCCACACCTCACCAAACACCCCCACTCCACCACAGAACAACACCCCACCAAACAACCCCTCCAATACGCCCATGGATATTGTGCAACCTGCTCCTCAGGAGCCGAACAGGTAGGTCCTTCCTCTTTTAACCAACATGGCTGATATAAGAGTTGGGTTTCTGAATGTACGTGGCCTGGGACTGTCTTGGAAACAAGGCAAACTTTTAAACGATCTCAGGTCACATAGAATGGATGTAATGGCTATTTGCGAGTCCAGGATCAGCAGCGAGCACCAACTGGCGCCCCTCTTCGACGACTTTGAGATCTTCGCATCTCTCTGTCAACCGGGGGGTGGGGGTGGAGTTGTCGTTCTGCTGCGAAAACACCTGGGCCTCGCCATACAGAAGGTGCACCTGGACCCGGAGGGTCGACTGGTGGTTTTAGACGTCGGCAGTAGTGAAAGTGGAGCCCTTAGACTAATAGCTGTGTACGCCCCTTTTTGGGCAGCGCGGCCGGAATACTTCCAACGTCTGGAAACTTTTCTGGGAACGTCCCGCTCCTTGCTTTTAGTGGGGGACTGGAATGGTATCCTGGATGCACGTTGGGACTATGTAGGGGCATGTGCCAATAGAGGGGGGTGTAAAAGCCTCAAAAGGTTAATCGGCCGATTTGACCTGGCCGATAGATATCGACTAGATTTTCCGACTGTACCACTATGGACGTGGACCAATCGCAGTGGAACATCTAGGTCGTACCTAGATAGGGTCCTAGTTAGAGAGAACGATAGGGACACATTTAGCTGTCCAAAAATGTTCATGGTTGACTATTCGGATCACAAGTTAGTGACCTGCATAGCCAACCTTGATAGAACCCATAGACAGGGACCCGGTTACTGGAAGCTGAACTTGTCCTTACCGAGAAGCAAAGCTTACAGTAAACGGATTAGCACGTTAGTTAAGCAGAATTTGACAGGGGCAATTGTCAACAACAGGTGGTGGAGCTCTCTTAAGAGAGCAATTAGAATAGAATCGATAGGTTTTAGTCAGGAATTAGCAAGGGATAGGAACAAGACGGAAAGGGAATTAGTAGATAGAGTAGAAGAGGCGATTAGGAGTGGCAATGTAGCCGGCGTGCTGGCATCAAGAATGGCCTTAGACCAGTTCTTTGAGGTGAAGCATGAAGGCTGCGTTGTCAGGAGTAAAATACGTGCTCTGGGTAATGAGGGAGCCAAAGCTGTAAGCTGGGCCCGAGTGACAGAGGCAAAAAGTGGGAACAAGTCCACGATTCGGTCTTTGAAGGACCAGGATGGGCGTGTGATCCTTGAACCTGGGCAGATGTGTGCGGCCTTTCAGCGGCACTTTGCACGACTGTTCGAGAGGGGCGGCGCGCCGGGTGAGACTATGGATTTCAATCCATACCTCGACGGTCTGCCGCGCCTCTCGGACGCGGAGGCGAAGTCCTGCGAAAGGACGATTTCAGCTGCTGAGATAGGGGCGGCGCTGAGCCAATGCGGCAAACGCAAATCCCCGGGTCTCGATGGTCTACCATACGAGCTATATGTAGCGATGCCGGACTTGTTCTCCGATATCCTCGAAGCGGTCTACTGCAACTGGCAGCAGAACGGGAGAATTCCCAGTTCTGTGACCAAGGGCGTAGTTACGCTGGTGAGGAAGGATGAGAACAAGGGGGATGACATAAGTAACTTCAGGCCCATAACTCTGCTAAATACAGAGTTAAAGATTTTGGCCAAGGTGTTAGCGAAGAGGTTGGCGCTTGTCGTTGGAAACCTGGTGGGAGAAGCGCAGACATGCGCAATCCCGTCCAGGTCCATTCACGACAATCTCCACCTTATGCGATACATCATAGAGAGGGTAGGGAATGAACCCGGCTTTGGTGGGGCCCTGATCAACTTGGATCAATCTAAAGCTTTCGATAGGGTTGACCATCGTTACCTGGATGCGGTGCTCGCGGCGGCAGGCTTCGGACCCGTTTTCAGGGGTTGGATTGCTGCGATGCACAGCAGCAACGTCTGCTCAAGGGTCAAGGTGAACGGCCACCTCTCGGAGCCGTTCCAAATCATGCGATCCATCCGACAGGGATGCCCTCTCTCCTCCCTACTGTATGTGCTGGCTCTTGAGCCACTACTGCGGAAGTTGGAGCGGTTGCAGGGCATCCCTTTGGAACCGGGATTGCAGAAAGCGGCGTCGGCCTACGCCGATGACGTGACAGTAATGGTGTCGAAAACCTCGCAAATCGGTGAGATCGGCACCTTACTGGAGGAATATGAAAGGTTTACAGGAGCCAAGCTGAACCGGGACAAGTCCGTCGGTTTGCAACTCGGAACATGGAGAGGCAAACCGATGCCCTCCAACGACGTCGTCGGACGCTGGACGGAGGGCCCGGTGAAGCTGCTTGGGGTCTGGTTCGGACCAGACCTCCAGGTGGAGAAAAACTGGAACGAGGTAACGGCCAGGGTGTTTGCACTCACCCAGAAGTGGGCCCAGTGCAAACTATCCCTGAAAGGTCGAGCGGAGGTGGCGAATACTTATATAGCATCCGTCATCTACTACCGCTTGACCGTCGTGCCTTGCCCAGTGAAAAGACTCGCCAAAATGGAGTGCGCGCTGTTCCAATTTCTTTGGAACAAGCGGACCCCTTTGGTGAGGAGATCCATCTGCTGTCAACACCCTTCGAAAGGAGGGCTGGGGATGCCGTGGCTACAGATGCGTAAACACGCATTAAGGCTACGGCACCTCCAGGTATTCCTCACCGGTCAACCGGTGTGGGCCCCGTTTGTGAGGCGAGCCTTTCCCAGACTCGTCTCGCTCACCGAGCTGCAATCCTGGGTCAAGCAAAGACCGAGAAAAGTGGGCGACTGGCACATTGAATGTGCCCAGGCGCTCACGGCCCTCTGGAAAGCGGACCCGGCAATCAGTGGAGACTCCACCTCGACATTTTATAGAGGGTTGGTACGCAGCAGGTGCGACGATGCTCTCGGAGAAGCTCTAGGCATGGAGGAAGATGAACTGGCCAGTCTGTTCGGTAGGACGTTTGGCCCTGGACCGATGGACAACTTCCAAAAGTCCCTGGCTTGGCAGTGCTACCGAGGGGCTCTACCCGTTCGAGACAAGCTCCACAGGCATGGGAGCCTGGGTAGAGATCCTTTGAATAAGATCTGTCCGAGATGCGTGCATGATGACGAAACCGTTGCGCACGCATTCGTACACTGCCCAGGCATTGCTGACCTGTGGGGCTATGTGGAACGACTACTGTCGAGGGTGGGACCAATCCGGTTGACCACCGAGTCCATTGTCACGATCAAACCGCCTCCCCCTTTCAAAAACGAAGGAGAGGCGGTTTTTCTCTGTGTGGTAGCCATGGCTAAAGAAGTTGTATGGTGGACGAGGCTGAAAGGGCTGAGGTCAGACACCTTTCTCTCCGGCCAACAACTGGTCCCCTTTTTCAAATACCATTTTAAAAGAAGGATCAGAATGGAGAGAGAGGTGCTCTACCCCAGCAAGTTTTATGAAAGGTGGGTGAAAGTAGGGAGAATGGCCAGAGTGAATGGGTCTTCTCTCTATATCAGCCTGTAGGTGAAAGAAGAGGAAAAAGCGGAGACGAGGGAAGCACCTACTCTTTGTGCTCCTGAGGAGAAGGGTTACACATTTTTTCCGGGGTGTGTGCGACCCATGTTAATGCCCCCTCCCTATTGAGGACTTCGTTTGTTGTTGTTATTTCATTGTTATATTTTTGTACTCGTTAATTATATGTAAACTTCCCCCCTTGTATCTGTCCCTACCTTTTGTGCCCTAGTGGCAAATAAAGAAACCACTCTATATATACTATTGTATTTTCACAGTAAAGGCTTTACCTCACATAATTATCTCACATAACATTTACATTACTCTATATATACTATTGTATTTTCACAGTAAAGGCTTTATCTCACATAATTATCTCACATAAAATTTACATTACTCTATATATACTATTGTATTTTCACAGTAAAGGCTTTACCTCACATAATTATCTCACATAACATTTACATTACTCTATATATACTATTGTATTTTCACAGTAAAGGCTTTATCTCACATAATTATCTCACATAACATTTACATTACTCTATATATACTATTGTATTTTCACAGTAAAGGCTTTATCTCACATAATTATCTCACATAACATTTACATTACTCTATATATACTATTGTATTTTCACAGTAAAGGCTTTATCTCACATAATTATCTCACATAACATTTACATTACTCTATATATACTATTGTATTTTCACAGTAAAGGCTTTACCTCACATAATTATCTCACATAACATTTACATTACTCTATATATACTATTGTATTTTCACAGTAAAGGCTTTATCTCACATAATTATCTCACATAAAATTTACATTACTCTATATATACTATTGTATTTTCA
Source organism: Eledone cirrhosa (assembly GCA_964016885.1). Taxonomy (NCBI): domain Eukaryota; kingdom Metazoa; phylum Mollusca; class Cephalopoda; order Octopoda; family Eledonidae; genus Eledone; species Eledone cirrhosa. Next base: position 23,673,489 of record OZ024757.1, read on the forward strand.
CAGTAAAGGCTTTATCTCACATAATTATCTCACATAACATTTACATTACTCTATATATACTATTGTATTTTCACAGTAAAGGCTTTACCTCACATAATTATCTCACATAAAATTTACATTACTCTATATATACTATTGTATTTTCACAGTAAAGGCTTTATCTCACATAATTATCTCACAACATTTACATTACTCTATATATACTATTGTATTTTCACAGTAAAGGCTTTATCTCACATAATTATCTCACATAACATTTACATTACTCTATATATACTATTGTATTTTCACAGTAAAGGCTTTATCCCACATATCTCACATAACATTTACATTACTCTATATATACTATTGTATTTTCACAGTAAAGGCTTTATCCCACATATCTCACATAATATCGAATCTATGAGATTTTGATATTATTTATTTTGAGAACAATACCTTAAGTTGGTTTGAACAGAAAAATGTGTGAAAATTCTGGCTGGATACGACCAGTTTAAATACTAAAGGGTTAATTAACTTTCCCTTCCTCTAAAATTGTTGGCCTTGTGCCTAAATCAGAAACCCTTATTCTATACACACAGAGTAGAAATTATTCATCTATCTGGCTGTCAAATCTTCACTTTTACTAACACACTGCATCTACAAGTACACTTACAGCCATATCACGTTGAAAGCACCAGTTCTCGTCCACTCACAGACAACAACAACATAGAGCCTTGTTAGTACTTAGATGGGTGACCAGTTGGGAAACCTAGGTGCTGTAAGCAGCATTAAGTTTTTAATGGTGGTGCCCCAGCATGGTCTCAGAGTGACAATAAAAAAAAAAGAGTGAAACCTAGGTGCTGTAAGCAGCATTAAGTTTTTAATGGTGGTGCCCCAGCATGGTCTCAGAGTGACAAAAAAAAAAAAAAGAGTGGCAGAATCGGCAGAGCGTCGGGCAATATACTTTGCAGCATCAAGTTATATCCTTGTATGTTCTGAGTTCAAGTTCCACCAAGGTTAGCTTTGCATTCTTCCTTACGGAGTCAATAAAATAAAGTACCCATTATGCACTGGGCCGATTTAATTGACTTTCTCCTTTCCTAAAATTGTTGGCCTTGTGCCTAAATCAGAAACCATTATTCTATCCATAGATAGTAAAAATTACTCATGTATTTGACTGTCAAATCTTTACTTTTACTAACATATTACAGACACTAATACACAAATGTAGTGTATTCTTCCACTGTCTCTTCTTGCACAATTAAAATAGTTCTTGCTTCTTTAATCTAACAGTTTTTGTACCATCCACCCACCCACTAAATCTACCCAATGTACCTGACACTAGAAATAGACCTCCCTAGAAATAATAAATCCACAGCGAAACAGGTGTATTTGACTGATGAAAATGTAAATTTAACCAAATTTTGTAGAGTGGTCGTGCTGGTGACATGATGAAAAAGTACCCAGTCCAACCTGTCAGCACCCAGTCCACCCTGTAGAGTGGTCATGCTGGTGACATGATGAAAAAGTACCCAGTCCAATCTGTCAGCACTCAGTCCACCCTGTAGAGTGGTCATGCTGGTGACATGATGAAAAAGTACCCAGTCCAACCTGTCAGCACCCAGTCCACCCTGTAGAGTGGTCATGCTGGTGACATGATGAAAAAGTACCTAGTCCAATCTGTCAGCACCCAGTCCACCCTGGAGAGTGGTCATGCTGGTGACATGATGAAAAAGTACCCAGTCCAACCTGTCAGCACCCAGTCCACCCTGTAGAGTGGTCATGCTGGTGGCATGATGAAAAAGTATCCAGCCCAACCTGTCAGCACCCAGTCCACCCTGTAGAGTGGTCATGCTGGTGGCATGATGAAAAAGTACCCAGTCCAACCTGTCAGCACCCAGTCCACCCTGTAGAGTGGTCATGCTGGTGACATGATGAAAAAGTACCCAGTCCAACCTGTCAGCACCCAGTCCACCCTGTAGAGTGGTCATGCTGGTGACATGATGAAAAAGTATCCAGCCCAATCTGTCAGCACCCAGTCCACCCTGTAGAGTGGTCATGCTGGTGACATGATGAAAAAGTATCCAGCCCAATCTGTCAGCACCCAGTCCACCCTGGAGAGTGGTCATGCTGGTGACATGATGAAAAAGTACCCAGTCCAATCTGTCAGCACCCAGTCCACCCTGTAGAGTGGTCATGCTGGTGACATGATGAAAAAGTACCCAGTCCAATCTGTCAGCACCCAGTCCACCCTGTAGAGTGGTCATGCTGGTGACATGATGAAAAAGTACCCAGTCCAACCTGTCAGCACCCAGTCCACCCTGTAGAGTGGTAGTGCTGGTGACATGATGAAAAAGTACCCAGTCCAACCTGTCAGCACCCAGTCCACCCTGTAGAGTGGTCATGCTGGTGACATGATGAAAAAGTATCCAGCCCAATCTGTCAGCACCCAGTCCACCCTGTAGAGTGGTCATGCTGGTGACATGATGAAAAAGTACCCAGCCCAATCTGTCAGCACCCAGTCCACCCTGTAGAGTGGTCATGCTGGTGACATGATGAAAAAGTACCCAGTCCAACCTGTCAGCACCCAGTCCACCCTGTAGAGTGGTCATGCTGGTGACATGATGAAAAAGTATCCAGCCCAATCTGTCAGCACCCAGTCCACCCTGTAGAGTGGTCATGCTGGTGGCATGATGAAAAAGTACCCAGTCCAACCTGTCAGCACCCAGTCCACCCTGTAGAGTGGTCATGCTGGTGACATGATGAAAAAGTACCCAGTCCAACCTGTCAGCACCCAGTCCACCCTGTAGAGTGGTCATGCTGGTGACATGATGAAACATGGTGATATGAATGAAACAGTTCTAATCCTGTATAAGTTATATCTATATAAGATAAAGATATGTGTGTGTGAGTGAAGTAAACAGTAAAACAACAAAGCAAACAATACAGTACAATGAAGATTTATATTAGTCTAACGCTTGATATGGTAGGAAAGGGTCTTAGCATAACAGTAGCCTTACAACTTTATCAAGAGTTTTAAAGTCACAAGCACAGTCCTCAAGCATGCCAGTGGGTCCTGTCAGAAGCAACTGTCTCCAATTGATCCAGCTGGATCCCTAAGTGAGACAAGCCAAGCTCAAGGATGTTATCAAACCATCTTGCTTGGGGGTTTACCCCTGTGTCTCTTGCCGGTTGATTTTGCCCATAAAATCTGTCCAGTGATTCTTTCCTGAGACATTCTAAGCCCATGTCTGTAATATCAGGGATGTGAAGTCTCAATTCAGGCAAATAAGGGCTCTACCTAGAGTGACTCTCTGATCCCCAAGCTACACACTATCGATTATTGTCTAACATGATATATCTAGCTAACCTTTGAGGTTTTTACAGTGAGGTCATAGTGACCTCAGTGTCATGACTCAGAGATCACTATCAAGTTAACCATTGAGATACTTACGGTGAGGTCATAGTGACCTAGTGGTTGAAACACACAAACATTTGAGTAATATAACAATTACAAATTATAAAGATTGAAGTGATCTAATATACTGATACCACACTGGCTCAAATGACCATCTCCCAATCATGATACTGAGGTTACACTAACCTCAGTCATGACACTGGGGTCACAATGACCTTACAGTCATGACACAGTGGACTGACCTCTCAGTCCTAACATTCTGGTCACAGTGACCTCCCAGTCCTGAAACTGTGGTCCCAGTGACCTCACAGACACAACCTAACATCACAACAACATCATGTCACTATGACCTCAATGACTGTAGCTGTGGTCCCATAACTCCTGAGGGAGTAGCAGGGGTGCCATATTGACAGATGGCTTTTCTAGGGCAATTTTTAAACCTGGTAGAGCTCATCTCCTCTCGGGGTCTGAATTCAGAAGATTTCTTCCAGAGAAAGACAAAGTGAAGGAATGGAAGTGAGAAGATGATATAGAGGAAGAATTAACCCCAGTAAAAAGGCTGGTCCATCTTTATTAGCTGTGAATGGATGAAAGCAAAGTTGACTTTGGCGGTATTTGAATTGAAAGAGATGAGAGCTTAAACGAATACCACAAAGTATTCTATCCGACATTCTAACAACTCTGCCAAATCGCTGACTATGACACAATACTTATTCTGAAATTCTGTCTTAGAATTATTGTGAATTAGAACACCTACCCAGAATATTTGTAAGCAAAACTAATCTCCACCTTTAAGCACTAAAGTTTGGTGATGGGCCTGCAATGGTATTCTAGTCTTAACCACAGTATTTACTTGAAAAGCTAGAATTATATTGTTCAAATTTGTCCGACCCTTGCCTCTTTGTTTTTAAGACAGTAAAGTGTGATTTGAGGGTATTTGACTGCTATAACTAACAGGTCAAGCAACTGCGTAGCTGAACCTCTAGTTAGCTTGCTACACATAAATTTAGTCCTACGTCAATTCTGACTGAGCTAACTTATGATGGATAAGGTAATCCATCCATGACCATCTCGTCTATTTTCATTTTCCAGATAGAGTGCCTCTAGGATCACATCATATAGTATGTTCTTTTTGATTTTGATTTTTTTTTCAGACGGTTGGGTGGGATTTGACTGCTATATCTAGCAAGTAATCAAGGATCCTTTGTTTGGCTAGCTGCAAAGTTTTACTAAATTGCTGGCAATAAATTTAATAACTCAAAATGAAGATAAGGCAACTGAGACACCTAGATATTTAAATAAGCATCAATAATTTCTTTACAAGAGGAATAATATACACATACATGCACATATATTTTTTTTTTTCATATCAAAAACCTTGCAAAACAAATATATATTTAATACACACAAACAAACACATATCATCATCATTTTACGTCCGCTTTTCCCTGCTTGCATATATTTATATACATACATACACACACACAAGAGTAATAAGTATATATATATAATGCACACACAGGTAAAACCAAGTACCAAGCTAACATTGGCAAAGAGCAGGTGTAGGTAATGTTTATAGTGAAATATTACATGAAACTGTAGCAGGTGATTGGGAAGTCAACGTAGAATATTGAAGATAAATGCTAGAGGATTGTCTTCGGTGTGTGTGTGTGTGTGTGTGTATGTGTGTGTGTGTATGTGTGTATATATGTATGTATGTGTGTGTATATATGTATGTGTGTGTGTGTGTATATGTATGTATGTGTGTATATATGTATGTGTGTGTGTATATATGTATGTGTGTGTATGTATGTGTATGTGTATATTGTATGTATGTATATTTGTGTTTATATATATATATATATATTTATTTTTGTGTATTCATAAATATACATACATGTCTGTGTATGTATATATATGTATATGTTTATATATAATAAATTTATATCTGCATATATACTTCTGCTGCTTTACACACAACTATATATATATACTTTCTCTCTCTATATATATATGTGTGTATGTGTGTATATATATATATATATATATACAGAGAGAGAGAGTGTATATCTAGTTGTGTGTGAAGTAGAAGTATATATGCAGATATAAATATATATATATATATATACACAAACCTACACACAGCTATATATGTGTGTGTTCCATACATATATTCCTACGAGATTAGAAAATGTTTCACTGCTGAGAGAAAGATGTGAAGTAAAATAGAAAGAATTGAAACAAAGGAATGGCAGAAGGATTTAAATCTGTCCTCATATCTTTATTACATATGCAAGAAGTTCTACCATGTGTACACCTCTCTCACCAATGTTATAACTTCCTTCTGAAGCTATTTACAAATTTAACTTGCTTCAAACTACAAATGTTTTGGATAAAGACAGGTAAAATAGACATGGAATTATTCTTTTTCGTCATCTTATTATTATGTGTTTTTCCTCTTCAGTTTTGTTTCCATTTCTTGGCAAGTGTCTTCCCTACACCTCAGCCAGAAAAAACTCACTACATACATTGATACTCAAAAATAAACACACCAGATTGTTCACATCTCACATATTACACTGACCAGATTGTTCACATCTGCTATTTTTTGTATGCCGTATATATTTGTAAGTCCTGGGGTTTGGGTTATGTATGTGTCTGTGTGCTTTTTATCATTCCTAGGTCACCTATTATTATAGGTATTGTTTCTGTCTTCTACATCCACAGTCGAGTTATTTCTATCTCTAGATCTTTATATTTGGATAGTTTCTCCATTTCCTAGATAGAAATGTTGTCGTCTGTGGGGATAGATGCATAGGACAGGAACCTTCTTCTCCAACCAAGAGCTCATCAACTTCTTCAAGTTGCCTTTGAAGAGGAAGGTGAGGGTAGAGAGGGAGGTGCTGCCTTCTAGTGTTTTATAAAAGATGGCTGAGAGTGGCGAAACTGGTACAACTGAATGGGGTCGAATCTGACTAGACCTTTCTAAGTTGGAGCAAGGAATCTAGGAGAAGGTACTTTCAACACCTGTGAAGTAACAGAATAATCCAGGACTTTGTGTGGCGGTTCTCCCTGTAATTACCCTAAAGTACAGTCCCCCATTATTGGGAAACATGCCCTTGTTGACATTTATTGTTTATTTCTATTGTTATATTTATTACAATTTCTATTGTTGTTATTTCTACTGTTTTCTCTTCAGTAATGTCCCCTTTACATGATGTAAACCTCACTGGGTTGTGTTGACCCTGTATTGTCCCTGTCTTCAATAATGTCCCCTTTCCTTTACGTAAACCTCATTCTGTGTTGTGTTGACCCTGTATTGTCCCTGCCTCCAGTAATGTCCCCTTTACATGATGTAAACCCCACTGTGTTGTGTTGACCCTGTATTGTCCCTGTCTTCAGTAATGTCCCCTTTACATGATGTAAACCTCACTGTGTTGTGTTGTCCGTCTTCAGTAATGTTCCCTTTACATAATTGTTTCTACTTTTGGCACAAGGCCAGCAATTACCCAGTGCATTACTGGTACTTTATTTTATCGACCCCGTAGGGATGAAAGGCAAAGTTAACCTCGGCGGGATTTGAACTCAGAATGGCAAGGGCCGTAACTCTATACGTCAAAGCATGGCGTCCGACCCTCTACCGATACTGCCAATCCACCTTTACATAATGTAAGCCTCACTGTGTTGTGTTGTCCCTCTATTGTCCCTGTCTCCAGTAATGTTCCCTTTACATGATGTAAACCCCACTCTATGTTGTGTTGACCCTGTATTGTCCCTGTCTCCAGTAATGTCCCCTTTCCTGTACATGATGTCAACCTCACCCTGTGTTGTGTTGTCCCCCTATTGTCCGTCTTCAGTAATGTCCCCTTACCTTGATGTAAACCCTACTCGGTGTTGTCTTTGTCCCTGTATTGTCCCTAATGTCTTGGGCCCTTGTGGCCAATAAAAGGAATCATTATCACTGTTTTCTTCACGTCAACTATTTGTAGTATATAAAGAAACCTAATGTCCCTGCCCTCCTTTTAATATAACTTTGTCCAGCCCCTCATGTATTGTAACCCTGTGTGTTGTTTACTGTGTTTCTATATGCAAGCTCTGGTGTAAAACCCACAAAACCACACACACGGGCACACACACACAATGTTTTGTCTTG
>OZ024757.1:23686041-23696041 GCA_964016885.1 Eledone cirrhosa
CCAGATTTTGGTCTTTGTATTTATTACTGCTACTATATATATTGGAGTACAAACTTAGTTTAAATATCCAAGAGTTTAGAGCACTCAGTCCATAGGATGAGTTAAGTAAAATTAGTTACAACAGTGACATATAAGGTACTTAAGTTTCGTTGGGCTAAACAACCCAACGAAACTTAAGTACCTGTATGTATCACTGTTGTGGGAGTGAGTGAGTGAATGTGCGTGGAGAGAGAATAACCAAGTTTACTTAAAAACATTATTTTAATCCTACATACGTTTCAATGTATAACGGCGGGCTATACCCCGACATGTCCGTCGGTCTATACCCCGACATGCCCGTCGGTCTATACCCCGACATGCCCGTCGGTCTATACCCCGACATGCCCGTCGGTCTACATATCCTCAGGAATTTACATGCTGTCATAAATTTCAACATTAATACATGCAAAAGATAACTTTATACCATAAATGAGGCTCATACCATAACAAATAATATAATGCAAAATATAAGTACATTTAAAGTAACAGCAAAGCATAGCAAAGGCAGTGTTAAAAATAGTATAAGAAAATTTAGCAATTATAGGACATTCATGATGATTTCATACGAATGAAACAGTTCTAGTCATGTAGAAGTCATTTCTCTATATATATACTACAAAAACTCTATGAGTGTCTTGTATGTAATTTAATACAGCCAAAATGGCGCATAATGGGAAAATACTTTGAGAGGAAGTTGCCCCTGAAATGGGAATACAAATAGTATAAAGCAAGTTTCGCGTAAATCGGAGCATGGGTTCCCGAGATACAGGCTTTTCCATGTACCTTCATAAAGAGAGAGAGAAAGATAGAAAGAAAGAGATAGTGGTTGTGAGAGAGTAGATTGAAAGAGAGACATGTCTGTGTGTATTTTAATCATTTAAAAAATATTTTTTTAATGTGAAATAAATGAACATGTTAAAAAAATATTTTTAAGTGAATGTGACCCAATGGGTCACGGGTGGTCTAGTATATAATAAAGATGCCTATACTTTACCAACGTATTGAGTACCTTTTTTTTTATGTTTGATTAACCCCGAGACCACTCGGGAACCGATAGATAGATAACTGGATATTATCAGTGCATGTGTGTGTTAAAGGATTAGTAATTTATTGCTATAAACATATTTCAGTGAATGATGTGAACAAATAGAGACACGCCGCTGAAATATCGGAAATATAACATAGTATAGTAATAAAATATACAGGTAGAGCTGTAATAAAAGATAATCGGGAAACAATACATAAGAACAAACTCAAGCACACTATGTGTCTCAGTGTATGGGTGTGTTTGTATGTTAGGTTAAGAAGATCTCGCCATCACTCTGACTAAATGAAATAGTCTAATAATAATTTAGACACCAGACCAGTAATTTGAAGTGGGAAGGGAAAGTTGATTAAATCAACTGGTACTTTATTTATCGACCCCGTAGGGATGAAAGGCAAAGTTGACCTCGACGGGGTTCGAACTCCTAATATAGGCCCAAGAACAGCCAACGATTTGGAAGGAAAAGGGGGGAAGCCAATTAATTTGACCCCAGTGCACTACTGGTACTTTATTTTATCGACCCCGTAAGGAAGAAAGGCAAAGTTAACCTCAACGAGGTTCGAACTCCTAATATAGGCCCAAGAACGGCCCAACAATTTGGAAGGAAAAGGGGGGAAGCCAATTAATTTGACCCCAGTGCACTACTGGTACTTTATTTTATCGACCCCGTAAGGAAGAATGGCAAAGTTAACCTCGACGGGGTTCGAACTCCTAATATAGGCCCAAGAACGGCCAACAATTTGGAAGGAAAAGGGGGGAAGCCAATTAATTTGACCCCAGTGCACTACTGGTACTTTATTTTATCGATCCCGTAAGGAAGAAAGGCAAAGTTAACCTCAACGGGGTTAGAACTCCTAATATAGGCCCAAGAACAGCCAACGATTTGGAAGGAAAAGGAGGGGAAGCCAATTAATTTGACCCCCAGTGCACTACTGGTACTTTATTTTATCGATCCCGTAAGGAAGAAAGGCAAAGTTAACCTCAACGGGGTTCGAACTCCTAATATAGGCCCAAGAACGGCCAACGATTTAGAAGGAAAAGGAGGGAAGCCAATTAATTTGACCCCAGTGCACTACTGGTACTTTATTTTATCGACCCCTTGGAAGGATGAAAGGCAAAGTTGACCTCAGTGGGGATTTGAACTTCGTTCGTAAAGAGCTGGAAGAAATATTGGTAAACATCTGAAGAATATTATATGGTCTTTATTTCCACTTACCTTGACTGTTTCGTCGACAGAATTTGCCAATCCTGGGCTCTTCCGTGGGCGAGTCGCCATGAACATAAAAGACACATGGACAAAATTGACACATGAATATATATATAGATATATATATAAACATTTAGCAATGTCTCTCTCTTCTTAGGTAAAATCCAAGTTAGTTTTGAACACGGTACATATCAATATCCATGTAAGAAAAATATATCGACGGTGTTTGTGTCTGTGTAATAATAATAACAACGATATAGTTGTTTTAAGTATCGTATTTTCTTAGTCTTGCAAAATAATGCAGGAGTTGTTTTAGAATTAGTAATACTAGTACTAGTAGTAGAAGTAGCAGCAAAAATGGTTTATTGAATAAATGGAATGAGAGAACGATGAAGGCTTTTATTATTTCTCACTCTTTTTATTATCATTTTTCTCTCGTTTTTGTTTTATTTAGAATAGAAAATCGTCTACAAACAGTTTTGCATTTGCTTAGCTTAAGCCTGTGAATGAGGAAAGTGCAGCCGGCAACTGTCAGAGGGCACCAGTAACAACTGTCTCACTTCTTCAATACTAAACTATATTGACAAACATATACCATATATACAGTACATATATACACAGTGCATATACATATATATATACAGAGCATATATATATATGATGTACGTATAAGAGTAAGACAGCTTATATAAACTATATTGACAAACATATATTATATATGCAGTACATATATATATATATATATATATATACAGTGCATATACAGTATATATATATATACATACAGTGCATATACATGTGATGTACGTATAAGAGTAAGACAGCTTATATTTAAAACAACAATAACTGCTGCAATTTCGACTAAGGTATATTTATCAATAATAATAATAAATAATAATGATAGTAATAGTAATAATAATTATTTCTTTATTCAAAAATAATCAATGGTTTTTTTAATTAGGGTTATATGAAGCCTTAGACAAATAACTAAGGTGCTTTATAATATACTATATATATATATGTGTGTGTGTGTGTGTGTATACACAAATCGGGGACACTATTTAAAGGGTTAATTAGTTGTTGTTTTTATCGTAATTCTTAATTATAATTATATATCTCTTGCTTATAAAAAAAAAAAACACGTACCTTAAATAAACGCGAGGTTGTGGTGTTTATGCCCCGCTAAATGTTATAATCGAAATATTAGAAATTAGACATAACTCGTGAAATATCTATGCAGTAATAATGTTATTGAAATATTTACAATATTTCTTAAATATTTACAATATTTCTTATGTTGGGCGGTGTAAAGGTGATTGTGTTTTGTCATTAGAAGTTTTGTGAAGAAAAAATAAAACAAACATGGAATTAGAAGAAGCAGGCGACGGAATTGGGAGGAAGGGGAGAGAGAAGATTCATGACGGAGGGGGAACTGTGAGTAACAGGTAGTAGTGGAAGGAGCAATAGAGAGTACGGAGAGAAAAAGAGACAAGAGAGAGGGGATGAAAGAGAGTAAGAGAAATAGAAAAAGAAGAGAGTAAGAGAGAGAGAGAATAAGAGAAATAGAAAAAGAAGAGAGAGAGAATAAGAGAAATAGAAAAAGAAGAGAGTAAGAGAGAGAGAGAAAGAAAGAGAGTAAGAGAAATAGAAAAAGAAGAGAGTTTGAGAGAGAGAAAGAAAGAGTAAGAGAGAGGGGAGAAAAAGAGAGAGAAAGACTTAAAAAGAGAATAAGTAAGCGAGAAAAAAGGGAGGCAGAGAGGGAGAAGCGAAAGAAGGAGATGGATAAAGAAAAAGTAAAATGGAAGGAGGGGGGGGGAGAAGATTGATTGATAGAGAGAAAGATATAAGAAGAAAGACAAAGATGGAAAAGAGAGTGTGAGAGAGAGAATGGAAAAGAGCGAGAGGGAGAGAGAATGAGGAAGAGAGTGTAAGAAAGAAAGAGACAGAGAGGGGGGGAAATAGCCGCAATGATGAGGGTGGGGACGAGAGATGAGGAGAGGTTTTTTTAAATTAAATTTTTTAAAATAAGAAAAATGAGAGCGAGAAATTGACAGATTGCAAAAACAAAACAGAAACAAACGATAAAATAAAAGAGGAACTGAGACAGAAACGAAGAGAGAAAGAAAAAAAGAAGATAAAAGAGAGGTGAAGAGAGAAGAGAAAGTGATTGAAGAATATAAAAGGAAGAAAGATTAAGAATGAAGACGAAGTTATATGAATAGAGAGAGGGGGGTGAATAGATAGATAGATAGATTTCTTTATTAGCCACAAGGGCGCAACAAGAAAGGGGACAATACAAAGACATGCCGGGGATTTTACATACAGTCGTGTAAAAAATATAAAAACAAACAAACAATTTCAACAATCGAAATCCCCAATAGGGGGGAGGCGCCACAAATGGGTTGTTTAATACCCCGTCGATAGAACAACCCTCAACTCGAGGAGCGTGTTGTGCAAGTGCTCCTTTCTTCCTTTTGCTCTCTTCCTCAACCTACAGGCTTATAAATAGAGAAGGCCCAATCACTCGGGCCATTTTCGCTTCATTCACCCACCTTTCAGTAAATTTACTGGGGTGCAGTGCCTCTCTCTCCACCCTGATTCTCCTTCTAAAGTGATACTTAAAGAAGGGAATCAATTGTTGTCCGGAGAGAAAGGCATCTGTCCTCAGTCCTCTCAACCTCGTCCACCATATAACTTCTTTCACCATAGCCACCGTACAGAGGAAAACCGCCTCTCTTTCGTTTTTGAAAGAGTCTGGCGGTTTGATCCTTACTATGGACTCGGCAGTCAACTGGATTTGTCCCATACGCGACAGCAGTTGTTCTGCATAGTTCCACAGGTCGCTTACGCCCGGGCAGTGTACAATTGCGTGCAGAACTGTTTCAATGTCCTGCGCACATCTTGGACACGTCCTCTTGGAAGGATCCCTGCCAGGGCGTCCGTGCCTGTAGATCTTGTCACGAACCGGTAGAGCTCCTCGGTAGCACTGCCAGGCCAGGGACCTCTGGAAGTTGTCCATAGGTCCCGGGCGGAAAGTCCTACCAAACATACTGGTGAGCTCATCGTCTTCGACGCCCAGAGTCTCTCCGAGCACGTCGTCGCCCTTGTAACATACAATCCCTCTATAGAATGTCGAAGTGGATAGATAGATAGAGAGAGAGAGAGAGAGAGAGAGAGAGAGAGAGAGAGAGAGAGAGAGAGAGAGAGAGAGAGAGAGAGAGAGAGGTGGGTAGATAGGTAGACCGAAAGATAGATAGGTAGGAAATTTGGGAGGTGGGTATATAGGTAGACAGACATATAGATAGTTAGGTATGTTGATAGATATATTTCTTTATCTTCAGATAGATAGATAGATTGATAGATAGATATGTTTCTTTATTAGCCACAGGGGCACAAAAGAAGGGGACAAATACAAAGGGGGAAGTTTACATACAATAAAAACGTGTAAAAAATTAATCGATTTCCCCAATAGGGGGAGACATTTCATATGGGTAACACATACCCCCGAAAAAATGTGCAACCCTCATCTCCAGGAGTATGACGAGTTTGTACCCCTTTCCTCTCTTCCTCCTTTTCCTCAACCTACAGGCTGATATAGAGAGAAGGCCCATTCACTCGGGCCATTCTCGCCACTTTCACCCACCTTTCATAAAACTTGATGGGGTACAGCACCTCTCTCTCCATCCTGATAGATAGATGAGTAGATAGATAGATAGATTTCTTTATTAGCCACAAGGGCGCACAAGAAAAGGGGACAATACAAAGACATGTCGGGGATTTTACATACAGTCGTGTAAAAATATGAAACAAACAATTATAACAATCGAAATCCCCAATAGGGGAGAGGCGCCACAAATGTGTTGTTTATAACCCCGTCGATAGAACAACCCTCAACTTCAGGAGCGTGTTGTGCAAGTGCTCCCTTCTTCCTTTTGCTCTCTTCTTCAACCTACAGGTTTATATACAGAGAAGGCCCAATCACTCGGGCCATTTTTACCACATTCACCCACCTTTCAGTAAATTTACTGGGGTGCAGTGCCTCTGTCTCCACTCTGATTCTCCTTCTAAAGTGGTACCTAAAGAAGGGTAGATAAGATATATTTCTTTATTTGCCACAGGGGCACAACAGATGGGGACAAATACAAATACAAAGTGGGGAGTTTACATACAAGCGTATAAAAATAGAACTAATAAATAAATAACAAATAACAATTGAAATCCCCAATAGGGGGGGGGGCGTTACACATGGGTTGTACACACCTCGAAAAAATGTACAACCCTCATCTCCAGGAGCACGAAGAGCGAGCGCTCCCTTCCTCTCTTCCTCTTTTTCCTCAACCTACAGGTTTATATAGAGAGAAGGCCCAACCACTCGGGCCGTTCTTGTCATATTCACCCACCTTTCGTAAAATTTGCTGGGGTGCAGCACCTCTCTCTCCACTCTGATTCTTCTTCTAAAGTGATATTTGAAGAAGCGAACCAGTTGTTCGCCAGAGAGAAAGGTGTCTGACCTCAGCCCTTTCAGTCTCGTCCACCATATAGCCTCTTTCACCATAGTCATAACACATAGGAAAACCGACTCTCCTTCGTTTTTGAAGGAGAGTGGCGAAGCTAGATAGATAGATAGGTCCTTCTTGAATGTGGATATACAGAGTCAAGTGAATGGTTGCTGTTGTTTAACCCCAGGTTAACTCCTGATGGAGTTGACAGAGCTACAATGAATGACAAGTGGCATTCCAGCCATGACCATCTAGGCTTTTGGGGGATTTTTGTTGTTGTTGGAGGATTGGTGGGTTATGGTTGTTGTTTTATTATATTTTCCTATTGGCAGTATCGGTAGAGGGTCGGACGCCATGCTTTCCAGCATAGTTACGTCCCTTTATGGTCTGAGTTCAAATCGCGTCGAGGTTAACTTTGCCTTTCATCCTTACGGGGTCGATAAAATAAAGTACCAGTAATGTATTGGGTAATTGCTGGCCTTGTGCCAAAAGTAGAAACAATTATATTTTCCTTGTTTTTTGTTCAAAACTAACAGGCCTACATGAGTACTTCTTTAGTAAGGTATCATTTTGATTTTATTTCTAACGAGTCTAGTGACCCCTTAGGGTGGGTTCAGGTGGGGAATGGTGGAGACACATAGTGGTTGGGTAAGATCGATGTGAAATATGAATAAAGCGGGGTGAGTTTGAGAGGGTGGCTGCGTCCCCCGGTCTGGAAAATTGTCAGAGTCTCTCTCTCTCTCTCTCTCTCTCTCTGGGTGGGGGTGGGGTGGTGGGGTAATAAACTGCGTTTGGGTGGAAGTAGAATATATTGGTATATAATATATACCGATATATTCTACTTCCACCCAATATATATATATATGCAGACAGACAGACATATACATATATACATATATACATATATACATACATACATATATACAAACACACATACACATATACGTATGCGTGTATACACATATACACATAGACCCACACATACATACACACACGCGCGCACACATATACACACACACACATGCACATACACATACACATACACATACACATACACACAGTTGGAATGGTGAATGGACAGAAAAGTCAAATGCAAAAAAAAAAATACGGAGAATGTGCAGAAATAATAAAACTGCACAAAGAAAACAAGACTATACTGCGATGTGTTGCACATTTACAGTGTTGTCATTACACTGCACGTGCATCTTTGATATATAGAGATTTTGTCATCGTATTTTCTTCTTTGGGATTTATTTATTAATGTTATTAAATAAAGAAAACATTATTTATCGCTTTTCTTTCCTCGTCCTTCTTAAACGCCTTTCATTTTTCTGTATATATATATGTGTATATATATATATATATATATATATATATATATATATATATATATATATATAAAGGTTTCTTCGATATTGTATTTATATATAAATATATATATATATATATATATATATATATATATATATATATATATATATATATATATATATATATATAAAGCTTTCTTCGATATTGTATTTATATATATATATATATATATATATATATATATATATATAAATATATATATATATATATATATATATATATATATATATATATATATATATATATATATATATATATGTATGTATATATATATATATAACGGGGGAGTGGTGGTAAGGAACCAGATGGACCATAACGCATCAGAGTACTCAATACTTAGGGTAGTAGAGTGGGTAATTGGGTAATAGGAGAGAGTATGACCCCGACGGCAGAGCTCAAGCCGTTTCGACGGCTATTTCTGGACTGTATATAAACCTGTAGGTTGAAGAAGAGAGCAAAAGGAAGAAGGGAGCACTTGACACAACACGCTCCTGAAGTTGAGGGACTGAGTCCAGAAATAGCCGTCGAAACGGCTTGAGCTCTGCCGTCGGGGTCATACTCTCTCCTATATATATATATATATATATATATATATATATATCATCATCATCATCGTTTAACGTCTATCTTCCACTCTAGCATGGGTTTAGACGGGAGTTGTCCCACTTGACGCAAGATTGGTTGTCTCGCTCGTATAGGACTGTCAGGCGGGTTTTCTACGGCTGGATGCCCTTCCTAACACCAACCCCACGATTACAGTGTGGAACTGGGGGGGGGGGGGGGGGTTACCGTGTTACCTACACTGCCACATTACAGCGATGATGATGATATATATATATGCATCATCATCATCATCATCATCATCATCGATAATATCATCATTTAATGTCCACTTTCCCTGCTAATAAGGGTTGGATGGGTCTGCATAGACCAAGTCAGTACTGAAGCAGAGCTACTGACCTCCCAAACGGGCCATGGGAGGGGGGGGGGTTAGTCTATATCCCGCTTACATACGGTCATATTGAGTGCAAAGGAAAATTTGTGTCTTTTGACACAAACGGAAAGGTCCTTGTTATATATATATATATATATATATATATATATATATATATATATAGGAACGAGTAGGACCCCGACGGCTGAGCTCAAGCCGTTTCGACGGCTAATTCTGGACTAATATGTGTGTGTGTGTGTGTTTATGTATGTATGTAAAAGGTAAACAGAAATAACAACACAATACAGTATATGGAAGGTATATATATATTAGGTTAACGCTTGATATAGCAGAAAGAGGGTCTTAACGTTTCGGACGCTAGTCCTTCATCAGAAGAAAGAATGAGAAATAAAATAGATTGTGGTAAAAAGGCGGGATGGAATTGGAAAAAATGTCTTTAGATAAAAATACAGGTCCATTCATGTTGACATCTCTTGGAAAACTGTTGGTGCTGGCGTTTTGTGTATGATTTGTTTTTTTTAGAAAAGTGGATGATGGAGCGCGTCTACCTGAAATGGAAAAAAAAAGTTATTTATATATATATATAGATATATATCTTCATCATCATCATCATCATCATCATCATCATCATCATCATCATCAACATCATCATTTAATGTCTGCTTTCCCTTCTAGCAAGGGTTGGACCAATCTACATAACCAAGTCAGTACTGAAGCAGAGATACTGACTCCTCCGCCAGACAGGCTGTGGACCCTGTATCCCGTTTACGTATGGTCATATCAAGTGCAAAGGAGAATTTGTCGTGTCTTTTGACACAACTAAAGGGTTCCCCCAACCTTTTATTGGCAAGTTTTCTATGGCTGGATGCCCTTCCTAACACCAA
>OZ024757.1:23701041-23706041 GCA_964016885.1 Eledone cirrhosa
ATTTGAACTCAAACCGTAATGGGACGTAGCTCTATGCTGGAAAGCATGGTGTCCGGTGCTTTGCCGATTCTGCCAAGCAGCCACCCTAATAATTGTTTCTACTTTAGGCACAAGGCCAGCAATTACCCAGTGCATTACTGGTACTTTATTTTATCGACCCCCGTAAGGATGAAAGGCAAAGTCAACCTCGGTGGGATTTGAACTCAGACCGTAATGGGACGTAACTATAATGGCTATATAATAATGTGTGTGTGTGTATGTCTATATAGCTATGCCTGTGTATGTATGGTGGTAATAGTGGAGGCACGTGGCCTAGTGGTAACAGTGTTGGACTTACGATCATAATGTCGTGGGTTCGATTCCTGGGTTGTGTGTTGTGTTCTTGAGCAAAACACTTCATTTCACGTTGCTCCAGTATACTCAGCTGGAAATGAGTACCAGCAATGACTGGAGGTTTAACCCTGCAATGGACTGACGTCCTGTCCAGGGGGGAGTCTTGTACTCTCAGTCGCTTCACGCCATGAAACTGGGATATGCACCAGCCTAATGAACCTTCTGGCTTAATACAGACTTTAGACTTTTTTTTTTAGTGTATGTATGTAATTGTGTATGTATGTATGTAGGTGTGTGTAAGTATGTAAGTGTGTATGTGCATATACATGTGAGTGTATGCATGTATGTATGTATGTATGTGTGTATGTATGTGTATATAACTATTTCTGTGTATGTATGTAATTGTGTATGTATGTATGTAGGTGTATGTAAGTATGTAAGTGTGTATGTGTGTATACATGTGAGTGTGTGTATGCATGTATGTATGTATGTATGTATGTATGTATGTATGTATGTATGTGTGTGTGTATGTATGTGTGTGTATGTGTATATAACTATGTCTGTGTATGTATGTAATTGTGTATGTATGTATGTAGGTGTGTGTAAGTATGTAAGTGTGTATGTGCATATACATGTGAGTGTATGCATGTATGTATGTATGTATGTGTGTATGTATGTGTATATAACTATTTCTGTGTATGTATGTAATTGTGTATGTATGTATGTAGGTGTATGTAAGTATGTAAGTGTGTATGTGTGTATACATGTGAGTGTGTGTATGCATGTATGTATGTATGTATGTATGTATGTATGTATGTATGTATGTGTGTGTATGTATGTGTGTGTATGTGTATATAACTATGTCTGTGTATGTATGTAATTGTGTATGTATGTATGTAGGTGTGTGTAAGTATGTAAGTGTGTATGTGTGTATACATGTGAGTGTGTGTATGAATGTATGTATGTATGTATGTGTGTGTATGTATGTGTGTGTATGTGTATATAACTATGTCTGTGTATGTAATTGTGTATGGATGTGTGTATGTGTGTGTAAGTATGTAAGTGTGTATGTGCATATACATGTGAGTGTATGCATGTATGTATGTATGTGTGTGTGTGTGTGTATGTATGTGTGTGTATGTGTATATAACTATGTCTGTGTATGTATGTAATTGTGTATGTATGTATGTAGGTGTGTGTAAGTATGTAAGTGCGTATGTGCGTATACATGTGAGTGTATGCATGTATGTATGTATGTATATATGTGTGTGTATGTGTATATAACTATGTCTGTGTATGTATGTAATTGTGTATGGATGTATGTAGGTGTGTGTAAGTATGTAAGTGTGTATGTGTGTATACATGTGAGTGTGTGTATGTATGTATGTATGTATGTGTGTGTATGTGTATATAACTATGTCTGTGTATGTATGTAATTGTGTATGGATGTGTGTAGGTATGTGTGTATGTGCGTATACATGTGAGTGCATGCATGTATGTGTGTGTATGTATGCATGTATGTATATATGTATGTATGTGTGTGTGTATGGATGTGTGTGTATGTATGTATGTTTGTATATAATTATGTATGTATATATGTATGCGTGTGTGTCAGTATGTGTGTATTTGTGTATGTAATTGTGTATGTATGTATGTTTGAATATAATTATGTATGTATATATGTGTGTGTGTGTTAGTATGTGTGTATTTGTGTATGTAATTGTGTATGTATGGATGGATGGATGGATTCATTTTTATAAATATATACATATATGTCATGTGCGTGTGTATGTAGGTAAATATAAATATGTTTTCTGATTTCTTATGTATGAAACAGTTCTAGTCCTGTAGAAATCATTTCTATAATAATATGTATGTGTGTGTAGACACACACATACATATTAACACACACAGATATATATATATATGGAGGCACATGGCTTAGTGGTTAGAGCATTGGCCTTGCAATCGAAAGGTTGTGAGTTCAATCCTCAGACCGGGTGATGTGTTGTTTCCTCGAGCAAGACACTTTCACATTGCTCCAGTTTACTCAGCTGTAGAAATGAGATGATAGGGACTGGGGGTCCCTATCATTCCACTGCAAAGTGGTCGTGGAGGTGCCATGGAAAAAAAGCTCCCAGCACTGTAAATGAGGTTGGATTTAGGAAGGGCATCCAGCTGTAAAAATCAAGCCAGAATCAGTTCCCGTCCCACCCTTGCAAGCGGGAAAAAGTGGACATGAAATGATGATGATGATGATGATGATATATATATATATATATATATATAATCACCATTTAACGTCCATTTTCCGCACTAACATGGGTTAGATGAGTTGTCCTATCATTGTGAGACAAATCAGATCAGGTGACCATGTCTTGCTGGTTTGGTTTCTATGGCTGAATGCTCTTCCTAATGCCAACCACATTTACAGGTTGGACTGGAGGCTCTTCATCGTGGCACCAAAACGACCAACTGACATGTTAGTCTGGGTACTTTTTCATTGTGTCACCAGCATGACCACCTTACAGGTTGGACTGGGTACATTTTCATCATATATGAGTTGAAGAACCTGTGATAGTTGTGGTTACCCTTCCTATACAGATCTTCCACCTATACAATGTTAAGATTCACTACACCTGTTTAGATAGTATCACTTCAAATATTGTACAGTAGAGCAGAAAAGAAAAAGATCCACCCACACAGACCTAAACACCTACTAGCCTGTAACTGCCAAAACGCTTCCAGCCCTCCTCTAAGTGTCACCTTCTACAGAATCACCTTCATACCACCAGACAGCTTCCAGAAGAACTTTACAAGCCAAACAGTCAATGAATTCAAAGGTTGAGTTACCTAGCACATACACTCCTTTAGGTATAGAAATGGAGATAATTCTACCAGCCTCTCCTATTACATGTGGAGGCTCTGTAACCAAAAGCACAACATACCAAATATTAAATGGAATAGTCTGCAAAGAGCACTGCTATACTAACCCAGGGGCTGCAACTGTCAACTCTGCCTCTGTGAGAGGTTGCATATATTGCAACAACCTGCAGTGGTCATCAGCAGGAAAACTGGCCCAATGTTTTGCTGCCACTGGAGAAGTAACCTGTTGGTTAATTTCAAATCACTGGGCTCGGACACCCCACAAAGACCACCTTCTACACAGCTCATATGTATGTGAGGGCCAATAGCCACCACCTTCAAACCAGTAATCACACTATAAAGTCTGGCACAAGAGCAGAAGCTCATCAGGCCAGTGCTTATCCTGTTTTCTGTGGCGTTAAGCAACACAGAGTGCAAGACTTCCCCCTGAACTGGATGCCACTCCATCAGAGTTAAATTGCCAGCTACTGCTGCACTCATTTTCAGCTGAGTATACTGGAGCAACATGAAATAAAGTATTTTGCTCAAGAACACCTCACACACCTGAGTCCAGGAATCGAACCCATGATGTTATGATTGTAAGACCAACACACTAAGCACTAGACCACATGCCTCCACTTATACACACTATCAGAATGCCTATATCACTCTTACAACAACTTCAAACCCACCAAAAGGACATCACATTCTGTCCACCAACAACACCAGATACATATGAAGATAGACTGGAAAGTTCATAAACTGACTATGAAGGATTGATGCTAAAGCTATGAAATCTTGCATGCATTCATTCCAACTCTTCTTATTAATAAATGCATTGTAACTTTCTAGGAACTATGTTGAAAAATAAACCTCATTTGGTCATTCCATGAGAGTATCTTAGTCAGCTTATGAACTTCTCTACCGACCCTCGTAGAATAGAGGACCTACTGGACTCAATGGTGCAACGGGTGTGACCACATATATATGTTGGTGTTGTGAAAATGTCAAAATCAATGGCGCCACCATGTCACCAATTTCCTACCATTGACATATTCAACAGACGTTGCTTATTTACCAACACCACCATGTGACCCAAACTAACCAATGGAAGCCTTTAACCCATATGCCCCTAAGCTGCATTTTTCATCTTGCTTTTTACTCATTTTCAGGCATCTGATGAGAAAGGCAAGTTTACATCTTGAAACTGCTGGTAATGCAGTAATAGGCGAAACTGTTAATAGAAATACTCTCAAATTCTACATTATGTGTTGCTGGTATTTTCTTTTGTTTGTACCTATACCTATATATATTTGTATATCAATATATATCCAAATTTGTATACATACATATAGATATATGCATATGTTTATATATATATATGTAAAAGGTAAACAGAAATAACAACACAATCGGTACAGTATATAGCAGGAAGAGGGTCTTAACGTTTCAGACGCTAGTCCTTCATCAGAAGAAAGAATGAGAAATAAAATAGATTGAGGGGACGGGCGGGATGGAATTGGAAAAAATGTCTTTAGATAAAAATAACAGATCCATTCATGTTGACATCTCTTGCAAACACACACACACACACACACACACACACACACACACACACACACACACACACACACACACACACATATATATATACACACACACACACACACAAATATGAGGCATCAAAACATATCAAATATGTCCAGAGCCATAATAATTCAAAAATAAAAGATATATGTACATATCATCATCATCATCATCATCATAATAATCATTTTACGTCCGCTCTTCCCTGCTCGCAA
>OZ024757.1:23718541-23768541 GCA_964016885.1 Eledone cirrhosa
CAGAGAACACACCCCTACACCAGAGAACACTCCCCCACACCAGAGAACACACCCCTACACCAGAGAACACTCCCCCACACCAGAGAACGCTCACCTACACCAAAGAACACTCCCCTACACCAAAGAACACTCCTCTACACCAGAGAACACTCCCCCACACCAGAGAACGCTCCCCTACACCAAAGAACACACCCCTACACCAAAAAACACACCCCTACATCAGAGAACACTCCCCACACCAGAGAACACTCCCCCACACCAGAGAACGCTCCCCTACACCAGAGAACGCTCCCCTACACCAAAGAACGCTCCCCCACACCAAAGAACACTCCTCTACACCAGAGAACACACCCCTACACCAGAGAACACTCCCCCACACCAAAGAACGCTCCCCCACACCAAAGAACGCTCCTCTACACCAGAGAACGCTCCTCTACACCAAAGAACACTCTCCTACACCAAAGAACACTCCCCTACACCAGAGAACACACCCCTACACCAGAGAACACTCCCCCACACCAGAGAACACCCCCCCCCCCCACACACACACACACACCAGAGAACACTCCCCTACACCAAAGAACACTCCTCTACACCAGAGAACACTCCTCCACACCAGAGAACGCTCCCCTACACCAGAGAACACTCCCCTACACCAAAGAACGCTCCCCTACACCAGAGAACACTCCCCTACACCAAAGAACACTCCTCTACACCAGAGAACACTCCTCCACACCAGAGAACACTCCCCTACACCAGAGAACACTCCCCTACACCAAAGAACACTCCACCACACCAGAGAACACTCCCCTACACCAAAGAACACTCCTCCACACCAGATAACACTCCCCTACACCAGAGAACACTCCCCTACACCAAAGAACACTCCTCTACACCAGAGAACACTCCCCCACACCAGAGAACGCTCCCCTACACCAGAGAACACTCCCCTACACCAAAGAACACTCCTCTACACCAGAGAACACTCCTCCACACCAGAGAACACTCCCCTACACCAGAGAACACTCCCCTACACCAAAGAACACTCCACCACACCAGAGAACACTCCCCTACACCAAAGAACACTCCTCCACACCAGATAACACTCCCCTACACCAGAGAACACTCCCCTACACCAAAGAACACTCCTCTACACCAGAGAACACTCCCCCACACCAGAGAACGCTCCCCTACACCAAAGAACGCTCCCCTACACCAGAGAACACACCCCTACACCAGAGAACACTCCCCCACACCAAAGAACGCTCCCCCACACCAAAGAACGCTCCTCTACACCAGAGAACGCTCCTCTACACCAAAGAACACTCCCCTACACCAAAGAACACACCCCTACACCAGATAACACTCCCCCACACCAGAGAACCCCCCCCCCCCCCCCACACACACACCAGAGAACGCTCCCCTACACCAGAGAACGCTCCCCCACACCAGAGAACGCTCCCCTACACCAGAGAACGCTCCCCTACACCAAAGAACACCCCCCTACACCAGAGAGCACACCCCTACACCAAAGAACACTCCCCTACACCAGAGAACACACCCCTACACCAGAGAACGCTCCCCTACACCAAAGAACACTCCCCTACACAAGAGAACGCTCCCCTACACCAGAGAACACTCCCCTACACCAGAGAACACTCCTCCACACCAGAGAACACTCCCCTACACCAGAGAACACTCCCCCACACCAGAGAACACACCCCTACACCAGAGAACGCTCCCCTACACCAAAGAACACTCCCCTACACAAGAGAACGCTCCCCTACACCAGAGAACACTCCCCTACACCAGAGAACACTCCTCCACACCAGAGAACACTCCCCTACACCAGAGAACGCTCCCCTACACCAGAGAACACTCCCCTACACCAGAGAACACACCCCTACACCAGAGAACGCTCCCCTACACCAAAGAACACTCCCCTACACAAGAGAACGCTCCCCTACACCAGAGAACACTCCCCTACACCAGAGAACACTCCTCCACACCAGAGAACACTCCCCCACACCAGAGAACGCTCCCCTACACCAGAGAACGCTCCCCTACACCAAAGAACGCTCCTCTACACCAGAGAACACACCCCTACACCAGAGAACACTCCCCCACACCAAAGAACGCTCCCCCACACCAAAGAACGCTCCTCTACACCAGAGAACGCTCCTCTACACCAAAGAACACTCCCCTACACCAAAGAACACACCCCTACACCAGAGAACACACCCCTACACCAGAGAACACTCCCCCACACCAGAGAACCCCCCCCCCACACACACACACACCAGAGAACGCTCCCCTACACCAGAGAACGCTCCCCCACACCAGAGAACGCTCCCCTACACCAAAGAACACCCCCCTACACCAGAGAGCACACCCCTACACCAAAGAACACTCCCCTACACCAGAGAACACACCCCTACACCAGAGAACGCTCCCCTACACCAAAGAACACTCCCCTACACAAGAGAACGCTCCCCTACACCAGAGAACACTCCCCTACACCAGAGAACACTCCTCCACACTATCCAGTGTAGTGAAGTTGAGTTGTGCTGCTGTTGAAAGACGTCTGCTAGAAATTCGCAGGAATATCAATCAATCAAATCTAAACTCCTCTCTTCAGCATTCTTGTTTTCCTCACCTCCCCCAGACCATATCTCTCCTCACTGCTCTCAGAGTATAGCTGGAGTAGCTGCTCCAACACATCACCCTCGCCATCCCCAGGGGTCAACGTCTTCTCCATTCTGTCTGCTGTGACCAGCAAGGTGGACTAAACCCTTAAAAGGGGGGGGGGGGGGGCAGCATGCTATCTTATGGTGTTTGTATTATGAAGTTGGTACAGCAGTCATATCTTTATCTTGACATTACCTAAAAACGAAAACAATTTGAACTTTTACTGCATGTCAATTTGTCTGTCTGTCTGTCAGCATCAACATCATCATCATCATCATCATCATCACCAACGTCATTTTATCTCCACTGTTCCATACTTCCATAGATTGGAAAGGTCCTTGCCATCACAACCTTACTCCACTCAGTGTTCCTTCATAATCTCTTCTGTGAAGTTCACTCTAACCACCTATGATGAGGTTTTCTCAGTCTTCCTCTGCTATATGTATAATATATATGCGTGTGTGTATATATATATATATATATATATATAGGAACCAGTAAGACCCCTACGGCTGAGCTCAAGCCGTTTCGACGGCTTGAGCTCAGCCGTCGGGATCTTACTGGTTCCTATTACCCACTCTACTACCCTAAGTATTGAGTACTTTGGTGCGTTATGGTCCACCTGGTTCCTTACCATAGTCCCTTCGTTATATATATATATATGTGTGTGTGTGTGTGTGTGTGTGTGTGTATACATCCTCATCATTTTACGTCCACTTTTCCCTGCTTGCAAGGGTGGGACGGGAACTGATTCTGGCTTGATGTCTACAGCTGGATGCCCTTCCTAACACCAACCTCATTTACAGTGAGTGCTGGGTGCTTTTTTGCCGTGGCACCTCCACGTCCACTTTCCAGTGGAATGATAGGGACCCCAGTCCCTATCATCTCATTTCTACAGCTGAGTAAACTGGAGCAATGTGAAATAAAGTGTCTTGCTCAAGGAAACAACACATCACCCGGTCCGAGAATTGAACTCACAACCTTTCGATTGCAAGCCCAATGCTCTAACTACTAAGCCATGTGCCTTATATATATATGTGTGTGTGTGTGTGTGTGTGTGTGTGTGTGTGTGTGTGTGTGTGTGTGTGTGTGTGTGCGTGTGCGTGCGCGTGCGTGTGCGTGTGTGTGTGTGTGTGCGTGTGTGTGTGTGTGCGTGCGTGTGCGTGTGTGAATAAGACCTATTTGGTTGACACCACTGAGATATATCTTTTCTCAGTATTGTGGAGTCGTGGAAAAACAATAGTGCTGAGGGATGAATAAGAGTAAAAACACATGAAGGCCAACAGAGGGCAGTAGTTAACAGGTGTTATTACTGGAACTCTCAAGAGCCAGAAGGGGGAGGTGGGGTCACGGCATATTTCAACACAAGATCAGGGCATAGAATGCTCAGCCACTTACATGTTAATTTCATGAGCAGGCAGTTCCAATGATTGAATCAATTGAATCAATTGGAGTCCAACAACATCATGATTATTATTAGTGATAGTAGTGCGCTTGGAAACTGGAATGTCTTCAGGTGCTCACAGCCCTCGACAAGTGGGGCAATGTGATCGGTGGAAACTTCATAGAGGATTAGTGGAGGGGAAGAGCGACGACGTACTTGGGGAAACTCTAGGCGTCGACGAAAATCAACTAGCCAATCTCTTCGGAAGAACTTTCGGGCCGGGGCCTATGAACAATTTCCAGAAATCCCTGGCCTGGCAGTGCTACCGAGGAGTTTTGCCAGTTCGGGATAAATTCTACAGGCATGGAAGTGCCATCAGCCGGGTTTATGTCGAACACCTGCTGTCACTTGTAGGACGGATCCAGCTATCAGCTGAGTCCATCGTGAGGATTGCCCCGCCCTCTTCCTTTAACCGGGAAGGGTATGCAGTTTTTATCTGTCTGGTGGCCATGACGAAAGAGATAGTATGGTGGACGCGTTTGAAAGGGCTGAAGACGAGCACTTACCTCTTCGGTGATGCCCTGATTAACTTTTTCAAATTTTATTTGAAAAGGAAAATCAGGGTAGAGAGGGAAGTGCTCTCTTCCCAGCATTTTGTTGAAAGATAGGTGAGAGAGGCAAGAATGGCCCGAGTGAATGGGCCTACTCTGAGGATGTGCCTGTAAATTAAAGGTGGAAAACTGGGAGAGGGCACTTTCCCTGGTGGTCAGGGTTACCGTAGCTTTTTTAATGGGCTTTCTCCACGAATGTCCCTCGGAAGTCTCCCCCCTATTAGGGAATTTTTCATTGTTTCTTTTTTGTTACATCCTCTGTTTTTTTTTTACATGCAGAAACGCCCATTTGTACCGTCTGTATTGTCCTGTACTGTCCTTAAGGCCTTACTTTGTGTAAACCCTTGTGGTTAATAAAGAAAGCATTATTAGTGATAGTAGTAGTAGTAGTAGTAGTATATTAGCAGCAGTAGTAGTAGTAGTATATTAGTAGTAGTAGTAGTAGGAGGAGGACCAGCAGTAAAAGTTGTAGTGATAGTAGCATCTGTAGTATTAATAGTAGCCTCAGTAGTATTATCAGTATAGTAGTTATACTAGAGGTCAACTTTGCTTTCCGTCCTTCCCAGTAAAATAAAATACTAGGAAACTACTGAGGTCTGTATAATCAACTTCCACCCATCTCTCGAACTCAAAATTGTTGGCTTTGAGTCAGGGTTAAGAAAGAATTCAGACATCAATTTGTGGAGGGAGTGGGTGAAAGGTCGATTAATAACAATAGTTTTTTGATTTAAACACAAGGCCAGCAATTTGGGTGAACAGGAAAGTCGATTAAATCGACTCCACTCTGTTAGTGTTGCTTTATTTTATCGACCATGTAAGGAGAAAAGGCAAAGCAAACCTCGGCGCTATTTGAACTCAGAACGTAAAGGGTCGTAACTAGATGCATCGAAGCACCTAGTCAGACACTGTAATGATTCTGTCCTTCCACTTAATAATAATTGTTTTGTGTCTACTTTTGGCACAGGCCAGCAATTACCCAGTGCATTACTGGTACTTTATTTTATCGACACCATAAGGATGAAAGGCAAAGTTAACCTCAGCTGGATTTGAACTCAGAATGGCAAGGTCCGTAACTCTGTGCGTCAAAGCATGATGTCCGACCCTCTACCGATACTGCCAAAATATTACAGTAATAATTGTTTCTTATATAGGCACAAGACCAGCAATTTTGGGGGAAAGTCGATTAAATCGATCCCAGTACGTTACTGGTGCTTTATTTTATCGACCCCTGTAAGGATGAAAGGCTAAGTTCACCTTGGCGGGATTTGAACTCTGACCGTAAAAGACTGAGTTCAAATCGCGCCAAGGTTAACTTTGCCTTTCATCATAAAATAATAATAATTGTTTCTACTTTAGGCACAAGGCCAGCAATTACAAGGATAAAATAATAATAATAACAGTAATAATGATGATTGTTTCTGATTTTGCACAAGGCCAACAATTTTAGGGAGGGGGGTAAAGTCAATTAAATCCACCTCAGTGGTTTACTGGTACCATATTTTATCGACTCCGTAAGGATGAAAGAAATAATAATTATAATAATGATGATGATAATAATCCAACTTAAATACGAACTTATTTTAATTTTAAATACCCGCTGAAAATAAGATGTTAATTAGTTCTACAGAAAAAAAAACATAGAACAAACTTCTGTAAAGTACAGACAATAGCTAGGAAAGATTTTTTTTTAATTAAAAAGATTTTTTTATAAAGAAATCTAAAAGTAATTTGTGTTAGATGTATTTCGTCGTTGTTAAAATTAGTGAAAAGTTGTAGATGTTTAAACAAAATAAAATGATTTAATAATAATTCATACGTCTTATAAATACATATATCACACGTATTCATCTTCCAGTAGTTATTAATGGCATTTAAAGGCTGCGATCTGTTGAAGCAATTGCGAAAACGCCTTGTAAAATATAATTGATAACATATGAAGTTCCAAAGTCATGGTGATATATGATGGATTTAAAATTGGTAAAATTTGGCGGGGAATTAAGGTGGTAGCCGTCGAATTACCGCGGGAAATACGGGTTAAGAGATACCCACAAACAGGACCGGACACGTGATCAAATTTTGAAACAGACAGACTTGTGTAGTATTTCCCTTCCCTCTCTTTAGAAAACGTGGAAGCAACAATAAAGAAATGTATGTATATATTTATATGTATGTGTGTATATATATAGAGAGAGAGAGATGTGTGTGTATGTTTATACATGCAAAGAAATCTATACACTATGCGAGTGACATGCTAGGCTGGGAAGATGACAGAACTACTTAGTAAAATCTATGTAAAGGTATGCAGCAATAACGACACGTGATTACAGCGTGATTGTGATTGGTTGAAGCAGTGTCAATCAAACTCGGCGCCGAGCTCGCTGATTGGTCAATTGTTTGAGTTACTGGAAAGTGGAGGCCGACCCGGCCTCGTACAAACGCTGCGCGCCAATTTTAATTAGAGTTTTATTTCTTGTTCTAGCAAGTCTGGCTTTGCCACACATTTTTTAGAAATCCCCGTCAAACTTTTTTTCAAATATTTGTGATTAATTTTTTTTAAACGTTTCTTTTATCCATCTATCTATCTCTCTCTCACTCTACTTTCCCCTGATCTGGACTGGATCTATACTTTTTTCCTATCTACTATTCATTAAATCGATGTCACTTCGATCCCTCATACCGTGTGGAAGCTGCCGTGTTGGTATTTGGTAAATCGTAGATGTAAATTTTGTGAGCAGGGTTTCGATTCTAACCGAGACGGTAAGATATATATTTATATACTTTTTCTATTGATAACAATTTGTATAATAAGTTGTTCTTATATAATTATAAAGATTTCAGGGTGTTTTATATATATATATATAACCAAAGGTTAAACAAGGTTCATATATATATATATATATATATATAAAAACACCCTGAAATCTCTCTCTATATATAAAAACAACCCTGAAATCTGTATATATATATATATATATATATATATAAAAACACCCTGAAATCTGTATATATATAACGACCGATAAAAGAAATAATTGTTTCTACTTTTGGCCCAAGGCCAGCTAATACCTCAGTATATTACTGGTACTTTATTTTATCGACCGTTGTAATGATTTCAGTTGCATTTCTGTCAAATTCCTTGTATATATATTTCAAGGTTTGGTCGATACGATCAACATGTATAACTATTTCAGATGTGTTGTGTGTGTGTTTATTGAAATGTATTAAATATCCACTCTTATCTTGTCAGCTCTTGTCTACATATAACTTTCGGCATTCACCTAAATTCAACGAGGAGTTAAAACTCCTAATTAATTAACATCTTGGCAGAAATAAACTCAACAAACTTTATAAACGAGAAATTAACGGCTGACAAAATACAGCAGTTATCTGAATGTGGACTTTAAATTATAACTGATAAACGGTGTAACTTTGACTACAAATGTAATACATGTACTATATATATATATATATGTATGTATGTATGTGATCAAGTATATATATATATACACACTAGATCACACATATATATATGACGATCGGTTCAAAAGTTCATAAGCTGGCCAAGATACTCATGGAATGACCAATTGAAGTTTTTCAACATAGCCCCCCCAGAAAGAAACAATGCAGATATTAAGAAGAGTTGAAATTAATGCATGCAAGATTTCACAGCTCTAGCATCACTCCTTCATAATCAGCCTAAAGAGTATATATATATATATTTATATATGTAATTGTTTTACAATTCTTAATTTGAAGATACAGTTTTTTTTAAATAGCAATACACAGATGTGTGTGTATATATATATATAAATATATATATATACATACATCTCTGTCGATTTGCTGGTTGTGTATAACTTGGTATTTTGACGTTCGAATATAATTTGTGTGTGTATATATATATATATATATAATCGACAGTTCCAGCTTACTACTAACATACATTTGCATTGTATATTGTATTATTTGGGAGTTGTCAGTCGTTTTTCTCTACTATATGTGTGTCTCTATATGTCTGTGTGTCTGTTTCTTATTTTTCTGACATCAAGTTATTCAATGTCGTCGTCAAACAAACTAACACAATTATCTAACTGGTATATAGCAGTCAGTTATTATATTTGTAAATATCCCTAATGGTTGATATAACCTGATAAGGTGATGTCTGGGTAGTTACGGGCTGAGCGCGCTTGTCGCCCACTTTGGCGCTTTCAAACTTGTTGATCATACCTGACGACAGGGACTGACATAGAAACTCGGCCGACCAACGTTCTCGCCCGGTTTACAACTGTTACTTCAATTTTTATATATATATGTATATATATGTGTATATATGTATGTATATATGTATATATATATGTATATATGTATGTATATATATATGTATATATATATGTATGTATATATGTATATATATATGTATATATATATGTATATATATATGTATATATATATGTATATATATATGTATATATATATGTATATATATATGTATATGTATATGTATATGTGTATATATATGTGTATATATATGTGTATATATATATATGTATATATATATGTATATATATATGTATATGTATATGTGTATATATATATGTATATATATGTATATATATATATATATAATGTAGTAGGGAGTCTATATTTACACTCTACTATCCCAAGGACCGAGTATTCTTCTAAATAATGGTTTGACTAGTTTAAAACTGGTATAATCCCAATCTCTCTCTCTCTCTCTCTCTATATATATATATATATATATATATATATATATATATATATATATATATATATATATATAAATAATGATGATGATATATATAATTGTTTCAACTTTTGGCACAAGGCCAGCAATTACTCATTGCATTACTGGTACTTTATTTTATCGTCCCCGAAAGGACGAAAGGCAAAGTTAGCCTGGGCGGGATTTGAACTCAGAATGGCAAGGGCCGTATGATATATATAATTGTTTCTACTTTTGTCACAAGGCCAGCAATTACCCCAGTGCATTACTGGTACTTTATTTTATCGACCCCGTAAGGATGAAAGGCAAAGTTAACCTCGACGGGATTATATATATAATGATGATTATATGTATATATATATATATAATTATATATAGGTATATACATTTAATGTTTATGCTTGTGGTTTTGCTCCCCCACCCTGGGGCAATATTATGTCCTACTCCCGCGGTCCATCTATTTCATTTCGCATTTCTTTTTTTTCCCTCCACATTTCCTAATTAACTTTCTCTTACCTACTGATATATTTATTAATTTATTTAACTCTGATGTTTATAATTTTTTCACCCCCCCGGGGAAGAAAAATATTTCGTTTAATCTTTCAAACGTTTTATGGTTATTGTTGGCTGGTCTAATTAGAAAAGGTGTCGGTTTTAAGTTGCCAGTTTTTAAAAAGTTAGAATAGTTGAAATATTATATAATTATTTGTGTTTTCCTTTGCAGAAATATTTTCTTGTTATTGCATTATATATTGTATATATTGCATTATTATTATTATTATTATTATTATTATTTCAAAAGACTTTTTCCAACAACATTTTTAATTTGGTTGTTTAAAATGTGTCCGTCCCCCGCTCTCCCACATAGCGATGACTTCTTCTGTGGACATTTTCGAAACTTTAACCAAAATTATTATTCCATCCATCTATCCTAGTTCTTTCTCTACTTCCCGAAATGTTTGCATACATTCGAAAATGTTTTCCATCCTTATTGTTTTATCGCTTTAAAATAATTACTAGAGCTATCCTGAGTTATGTCACTCGACCCAGTGGGGTGGGGATCTCTCTGGCCCACAGCTGACTTCACAGCCTTGAACTTGTTCCTTAATTCGCCCCGCCAAATTTTTTCAGATCATCGGCAAGCGTAATTAATTATATATATATAGGTTCCCGAGTCGAGGGGTAACCAAAGTTTAAAAGGGTATTCAATACTGTGGTGGAGTATAGGCATCTTTATTATAGAGAGAAATTACTCCCACAGGACTAGAATTGTTTCAATCGTATGAAATCATCAGGAATGTCCTTTATATATATTGGGTGGGGTAAGGAGGTCTTTCTAGGCCCACAGCTGACCTCACAGCCCTGAACTTGCTCCTTAATTCGCCCCGCCAATTTTTTTTTCTTTTCAGATCGTCAGCCAAGCGGCGTAGTTAATTATAAATATATACATTTATATAAATATATATCTTAAGTCCTTTTTTAGATTTATCTTCTATTAAATGTTAACTTTTCCCCCATCTATATGTGGATCATTTTCCGCCAAATCCACCATTCCTCGTAGTTGTTGGCGCCCATTCGAAAGGTGGAGGGAAGGTCAGTTCAGTCAGTCACAGTGAATGCTTTATTATTGTGATGTGGGATCCCGCCAAGGTTAACTTTGCCTTTCATCCTTACGGGGTCGATAAAAATGAAGTACCAGTAATACACTGAGATAATTGGTGGTCTTGTGCCAAAAGTAGAAACAATTATTGTAATGTGGGATCTATCTCAATCCGTTCCATTCTTTATATATTTATATACATGTTTCCACATATATAGTACATATTTCAAAGGAAATCGGCAACATAATTATTTTGGATAATATTACTCAACGATTTTTTTTTTTATTAATAATAAAAAAAAATAACTTCAAAAATATATTTTTAAACTTTTCATTTTCCTTGAAAATTTACAAATTCTTGCAATTTGGATATTATATTACTGAACGATTTTTTTTTATTTTTATTAATAAAAAAATTTTTTTTTTTGTTTTGAAACATTTTCCTTTTATTTTATTTATTTCTTATTAATAAAAAAAAAAAATAATTTTAAAATTATATTTTAAAACATTTAATTTTCCATTGGAAATCTTGTAATTCTTGCAATTGGTGTCCAGCGTCTTCTCTCAAACCGATCAGATCAACGAATATTTTTTCAATTCATTCATATATCAATATATATATATATATTTCTGGTGGGGCAAACATTAATTATTTTATTACTGTACTTTTAATTAATTTAATCATTTAAAATTATTAATGCAATTTTTCTTATGAATATGTGTGTGTGGTAGGGCTTGATGTGGGAGGAGGTGGGGTGTGAAACCATTTCTGTAGACTTGGCGGTTATTTCTTTACTAATTTCAAACTAGCGTCTATATAATGTTCCTAAATATGTATATATTTTTTAAATTAAAGATCTGTTTGTTATGCTGTGATATTTGTGGGTGTTTTGACCGTTTAAGTATATATAGATATATATGTGTGTGTGTGTGTGTGTATATATATATGGGTGTGTGTTATATATATATATGTATATATATATACACACACAAGAGATTGTTAACGAAATACTGTGATCCAGTAGTCGGTGAAATGCATGACTTGTTGCGCTCTTTCTCTCTTTAACGCCAATTTCTTGCTAACGGTATTCTTGCTTCAATAATAAATATTTCATTTTATCAACCAACAAGCGCCTTTTAGACTAAGCGAAGGCTGCTGCTTTTTTCTTTACTTCTAATCGAATTAATTATGGAAATCTACCTCTATCTTTATAACTCCCGCCATCACCTGTAGTTCAGCAAAATATTTGAGTAGATAAAGAGATCGTTTCTTCACCTTATCCATTTATCATCACTGGAATTCTTAAAATTGTTGATTAAAATAATTATTTAACGTTCAAATATCAAATATATAATACCCGGATAATGGTAAAGGTTTGAATTAGATTTATTCTTGTACTTTTTTTTAATATTTTGAAAAGTAATGTATGCATTATAGCAATATATATATATAGTAATAATAATAAATTTGAAGACTAAAATCCAAAGAGGGCTCGAAAAGGATAAATATATATCAGATATATAAGAACCGTAGAGCAAATATTTATTAAAATAACAGATTAAAGTTTAAGCAAAGAATCACTGCTTTCACCCTTAACGGGATCTTCAGAAGATCCCGTTAAGGGTGAAAGCAGTGATTTTAATATATATATATCCGTATGTGGTTGACGGCTGAGAGAAAAGAATACTCAATACCGAAGTAAAGTTTAAATATTCATTTTATTAAGGCTAAATAGTGAATCTTGTTACTCTTGAGTTTCGTCTGTTTATCACGGGGTTATCAGACAAGAACAAAACCACCCATTTTAAAGGATTTACTATTGTCTAATGACTCGAGATAAACAGGCGAAACTTCAGAGTAGCCATAATAATATATATATATATATAGAGAGAGAGATAGTTTTTATTTCATTGAATGTTGTTTTAACAGATTATATATAATTTCAATGTCTCAATCATCCTTTCTTGCAGAGATGGCGCCAGTTAATGAAACGTGTGCAACTTCAGCTCATCAAGTCAATAAATTTGGCGTTGAATCTGAAGAGCAGGACAAGGCTACCAGGCGAACACCACTGTGTGAAAATGTGACCAGCAATGGCCTGTCGAAATTTAAACAGAATGCTGACTCAGAGGAAGCAGAAACAGTATTCTGTAGTCCAGGCTGTAATAAAGAGAACTGTTTTAGTTCTGCCAAATTTCCTCATCCAAGACACTCTGTCAGTATTAATGATTCCAAAGCAACTTCTAGCCTTTCCTACTTGACAGCTAACGCAGGTCCATCTCAACCAGTCACTCCAGAAAAGAAGTGGGATTCAACGGACAGTCACGAGGCACCACTCACTCCCACAGCCAATCTGAAAATGCTATCCAGTGCTGTTAGTCCTGAGCTAAGGCGCCGGGATTTACTGCAAGAGGAAAACAGTGATAGGCATTTATTATCTCAGTGTGATTATAACGCCCCAGAGTCTCCCCATGGGCTCCTCAAAGAGAGTACTTTCATCCAAGATGCTGATTCGGGGAAGATGTTCACCACTGGATCTCGAAAAGAGAAATCACTTGGACTCTTATGCCAAAAGTAAGAAAATCTTTTCTTTTCTTATTCATATACAGTTTACATTTCTTGGCAGTCTTTTTATAACAATTCCCTACTTAGCTTAGCCCTTTTAGTACCAACCTGCCCAAAGCCACATTTGTTTCTATGGGGACAAAACCACCCATTTTAAAGGGTTCCATCTTAAATTAACACTTTCCAACATAGTTTTACATAAGAACATTTTGCCGTAGTAACATACGGCTTTTCTTGGACATTTTTTTAACCTGGCTGAGCACAGCCTATTTCTTCCAGAGAATGAGAAAGAAACGACCCCAGTACTTGGCTGGTATTTTTCTTTTTATCAACTTCGAAAGGATGAAAGGCAAAGTTGAACTCGGAGTGCTGAGTTAGAACAAATAGTGCAAAGCTTTCTGTGTGACATTCTAACAACTCTGCCAATTTGCTGTCCTAAATGAAATGTAAAGTAATTCAATAGAAATATAGTGATGAAAGGGTAAACAGTTAATGTTTTCTGTATAGAATTTTATCCAACGTTACTCTAGATCTCATTGATGATTTATAGGGACTGTTGTACAGCCACAAATTTAAAATCATATTTTCCATTATCAGTGAATAACTAAAAATACTAAGTATATTGATATTCAATGGTATTTGGGCAGTTATCATTATTTTGCATCTTCTTTTTGTTGTTATTTCTATAAAAGATTGCCTGAGAAAATTCCACATTAATGGATTTTCATCTGTAGATCAAAATCTACACGGAGCTAAATTTAACTTAACATTGATCGATAAATTTCTATATTTGGTGTAAATCACAAAAGACTCTTTGAATACTAAAAACAAAATAGGTACCAATAATTTATAACTTCATAATCAAATAGTAACTCACTGCAAACCGGATCTGGTTCCTTTTAAAATTAAGATCTTCAGACATGATTTTATATAAGAACCATGTAATGAAATAATTAATAATTTTTGTAAATCCCTCAAAATTCTTCATTAACCCATGCCAATTGTAAAGTGTTCCTATTTAAATTAAAATCTTCCAACGTAGTTTGATATAAAAACTCTTTAAGTTATGCTACAAATAATGATGAAATAGTTAATAATTTTAACAAACTTCCAAATTCTTCATTAATTCAAATACAGTGTATTCCATTAGAAATACGTTAACAGAAGTGTTTATTATTGCATAACTAACTAAACTTTTTTTGTTTTTTTTTTTCATTTTATCTTTAGATTTTTAGCGAAATATCCCAAATATCCAGATCAAAATGCTGGTATTGATATATCGTTGGATGAGGTTGCACGAGATCTATGTAAGTAGTCTTCTTGTTTAATTTCCTCTGTTGATTGTGTCTATTTTTGTAAATGTCGTCTGACCTTATTCACACAAAAAAAAAAACAATTTGTAAAAAAAAAAAAAAAAATTTTCTTTGCTGTTTAAAGATTCAGTTTTGACAATGCCAAACATCAAACATCATTTCACAGTTAATTTGACACTTCCTTGCTTCTAGAACCTACTTTGCTGTCAGTTAAATTGGGAGAGATTCAACGCCACGATTGAAGTGTAGCTTCAGTTAGTTTGGCACAAATTCTTATCTTTTAAACCTCATAGATTTATCCACTCAACTATCATTAGTTCTATCTTTACTAAATAAGGTTTTAATTCAGAACTCTTCAGATGTATCTCATTTGTTAATTTAATTGTTTATAGTATCTTTAATCAGCTTGTCCAGAAATGTAGACATGGTACCGGTAGAGTACTGCATCTTGAAGGGGAGGGGGGGTCAAGAGTATTCTGAGTGGCCCTGGAAAATCTGGGCCTTTAACGATTCAGTTTTTGTGCCCTATTCGTAAAAACCATCTGCCGCAGGTGTGCAGTTTCTCATCAATAACACCAAATGTAGGGAGGTCAGCAAAATGGATCTGTGCCTTTGGAAAAAGGAGGACAGGGTCAGTCAGGCTGTGTATGTGTCAGTGTCATCTCCCCTCCAAGGAAGTTCAATGTCAAACTAATGTGCTTTCATGCAGTACAGGTTGCCATTAAAAGTTAGTTGTTCAAACTTGCTCCTATTAATCCTTTGATGAAGGGATTTTATCCTGAAATATAAAGGACCTACAAAGAACAGTAAGATAACATCCCAACATCATTGTTATATTTAGTATTTACTGTCCAGTTCACATTGTGGTAGCCTTCAAACAATACACTGTTTTCTATACTTTACACAATACTTCAAGCAAACTACAACACTCTTTGATAATTTATTTTTAAAACCAATCCCTGGATATGACCATATATAATTAAATATAACTTTAACAATTTAATTTGATTAGATACAATGTGACTATTAGCTTATTTTATTTTACTTTGTCTTTTTCTTTCAATAGCTGTGGGCCGACGTCGAATATACGACATTGTTAATGTACTGGAAAGTGTTGAGATTGTCAGTAGGGTGGCCAAAAATAAATATGCATGGCATGGAAAGACAAATTTGTGTACTACACTTGCCAAACTGAAGGTAACTACATGATTGACAATTTTTTATTCCCTCCTTTTCTTTTGTTTGGGGTATATTTGGTAGATTTCAGCAGAATGATCAAGCAAGTCAATATCAATTGCCAGAGCTATTTTACATTGCATTTCTGATATTCCAACAAAAGGCATCAATGTTACAATTTCTCGTTTATTTCTATATAAATTAGTTAAAGCTTGCTTGACATTGGAGGCACGTGGCCTAGTGGTCACGGTGTTGAAATTACAAGCTTGATCACTGGGATGTGTTGTGTTTGTAGTGACCTACATTCTAAGGGCTCTTGAATATATTCTCCGTACGTTGTTTGGCTCAGTTCAGCCAATCGCTATCAGCGTAGGAAAATGTATTTCAACTACCGCCGAAAGGGGAAAAATTCTCGCTTCCCTTCGTAAATCTCTCTCTTTGAATCTCGTCACCAGAAGGTAAACCTCTCTTGATTTTGCTCAACAAACTTTCCAAAATGTAGCATGAACAATTACTGCACCATGGCCCCATATTAGCCACCGGTCTGCGTATTCCTTTTACAGCATCTTAATTTGTTTTATTTCATTTCTTATGGCATGTCTTCACAGCTAACTCAACTTCTCATCTTTGTAACGGTGACTTCTCTGATACATTACCTCTTCTAAATGTTCTTGAGCAAAACACTTCATTTCACATTGATCCAATCTGAAAATGAGTGCTAGCAATAGCTGGAAGTTTAACACTGCGGTGGGCTGACGTCATGTCCAGGGGGAGTCTTGTACTCTCCGTCGCTTAACGCTATGGAAACTGGGATAAGAACCTGCCGAATGAGCCTCCAGGTTCGAGCAGACTTTAGGGGACTTGGACATAAGATACTAGCAGTAGTACGCAACGTTGCTCAGGAAATAGATGACTCAGTGGACAGGCAATTTCTCAGAAAATAATATTATATATAATATATTATTTGAAACACATATTCAGTGTGTTCTTGCTTTTGTCCCGTAACATAGTAGCTTGACAAAAGAGTACTACATTGAAATATGTACTGGCGTCGATATGGCTGCCAAAACATTTTGGCATTGCTCCTGTATGGCCACAGACCAGTTGAATAACAAACTATTGTTATTCATCTGATGGTTGATAGTATCAGCAATGGAAAGACCAATCAAAACATTTTCCTTGATCCGATTTGATGACTTCCACCGCGCTCAGTATGCAAATGTGGTCTGGGATCTTGTCGAGAGATCACAGTGCTGATATTACAGGCATGTAGTTAGAATGTCACTGGAAAGAATCTCTGAACAGATTTTACAGGCAAAACCAACTGGCAAGATATCCAGAGGGGGACTCTGAGCATATGATGGTTGGACATCCATGAACTCTGTTGATCTCACTTAGGGATCCAACCAGATGAATTGGAGATGATTGCTTCTGGAAGGAGTGTTTGAGGACACTGCCCTGCGTAACCCTCCCAGAAATAAATGGGAGAAGCTTCATTACATGTTGTTTTTCATGATAGCACTGGAGCCCCCTAATATTAAAACACCTGTGAAACCTCCACGAAATACAGCCTCATATTTATTTTACTAGAATTTTTTTCAACATGTTGATGCGTATAAGTGTGTGTGCATACATATATATGTATGAATATATAAATATCAACACGTAAACACACATACACTCACACACAGCGTAGCAAATGGAACGCCAGCTGCTGTTTTGCTATAGTTTTTTCACCATCCCCTTCTTTCCTTTAACACATACATTCACACACACACACACACACACACACACATTGTGTGATGGAGGGAAGTCACTGAATGTTGTTAATATTTCTATTTCTGCATTTGTTTAGGCCTTGGCTGAGCAAGAAGGTTTTCGGGAACAAATGAATCAATTGAAAGAATATGAACTAAAGAAAGAATTAGTTGACAATTCTCGCTCATTTTCATCGGTGAATGACTTGGATAGTCTATCTGAATCTGACCAAGGTAAGAAGTACATTTGTGAAGGCCTAGTGGTTAGGTGGTTGTAGGATAGACATGGCTCTTTGGAATCAAATTGCCAACCACCTATCTTGTGTCAATGCCACAAAGATCCACCTGGTATGCTCTGTAATGTTGTTGGGGATAAGAAGGGCAACCTGCTGTAGAAATCTTGCCAGAACAACTGAAAGGACTCCTTAGTTTTGTCAGGGACACAACCTTTCTCGTGTTGATCATCTACACAATAAACACACCAAGTACACTCTGTAAAGTGGTTGCTGGTAGAAAGAGCATCCTGGGAGGAGTAAGAGGGCACAAAAGCCTTTCTAGTGTTGGTCATCTTACCAGACAAACACACCCAGTACACTCTGTAAAGTGGTTGGTGGTAGGTAGGACATGGAAAATAGAAGTTAAACAGTGATGGTGATGATAAATAGCTCACCATGGTGCTTTACAGTAACTAATCTAGATATATTCAGCCAACCATTCTCTCTGTCCTTTGTCCCTTTAGCATTTACATTACTCTATATTTACTATTATATTTTCATGGTAAAGGCTTTACCTCACATAATATCGAATGAGTGGCCGATTACGGCCAATTCGAACAAAAAGAGGTGAGAGTAAATGCAAAAGGGTTAAAGAGTTCTTTGTCTAGACAATCATATCAATTTGACTGGAGGAATTTCTTTGCTTTTTTTTCAGACATTTCCAATTTATCGAACATACCCAAGTTTCTAGAGAAGTCGTTAGGCATAATGAGTCAGAAGTTTTTAATGTTGTTTCTAGTTTTAAAGGTAAGTTTAAATTATTATTTTTTTACACATTTTATGTGGAATGTTACCATATTCACCATTGTATTAATAATTATTCAGAACATTTCTTGAGTCAGTGTTGTTGTATGGATCAGATACATGGACCCTGACACCAGCACTTGAGAAGAAGCTAGATGGTGCATACACTAAAATACTTAGGGTTGTACAAAACATAAACTGACATCAATATATTACAAATGAAAGTTTATAGAGAAACTTGCTCAAAGATGGTAATGATTTGCTGGAAAAGTAAGATGGAAGTTATACACAAGCTGTTATGGGAACCAATTCAGGGGAGATACAGTAGAGGAAGACTTGCTGAAACATTCATAGATCAACTCTCAAGCAATACAAACCTGTTTTGAGCAGTTGCCAGGTGCAATGAAAAATCAAGATTGTTTGACTGATCGCATTGATGACGGTATTGATGATAATTTCACAAAATCAGTAATTTTAGAGAGTGTTGGTGGTGAGTGGGAAGTCGATTGAATTAGTACCAATATATGATTGGTATTATATTTACCCTTGGTGGATTGGTAGTAGAGGGTCGGACTCATAGAGTTACGGCCCTTGCCATTCTGAGTTCAAATCCCGCTGAGGTTAACTTTGCCTTTCATCCTTACGGGGTTGATAAAATAAAGTACCAGTAATGCACTGGGTAATTGCTGGCCTTGTGCCAAAAGTAGAAACAATTATATTTACCCTTGAAACGATGATGGAAGGCAAAGTTGACTGCGCCAGTATTTGAACTCAGAACATAAAAAGCCATAATGCATTTTGTCTGATGCTCTAATGATTCTGCCTGCCATTTTGATAATAATAATAATGTTGTTGATATTGGACTCTGTCAGTTCTGACAAGGACTGTTCTAGTTGCTCATGGAATTAACATGTAAGTGGCTGAGCATTCTGTAGGGTGAATCAGCGTCGTATGAGTGTATATATATTTATATGTGTGTGTTTTATATAATATTAATAATAATTACTTTTCTTTTCCAGCCAAAAACTGTAAATCTCGATTTGGCTGCAAAAATCTTGATTGGTAACATGACAGTCGATAAAACCGAAAATTCTAAATTCAAAAGTGAGTTAAAACATTATATAATATTTCATTTCATTTCATCTTAAGTCTGCTTTTCCTTGCTTGCAAGGGTGGGACGGGAACTGATTCTGGCTTGATTTTTACAGCTGGATGCCCTTCCTAACACCAATCTCATTTACAGTGAGTGCTGGGTGCTTTTATGCCGTGGCACGTCCATTTTACAGTGTGGGCGGGGTGCTCTTTTGCAGTGGAATGATAGGGACCCCAGTCCCTATCATCTCATTTCTACAGTTGAGTAAACTGGAACAATATGAAATAAAGTGTCTTGCTCAAGGAAACAACACATCACCCGGTCTGAGAATTGAACTCACAAGCTTTCGATTGCAAGGCCATGTGTATATATATATATATACACTGTCAGGTGGTTTGCAATAGGAAGACACCTGCTGTAGAAACTATGCCTCAAAAGGGTTGACAGGATCAATGGGCATAACAATCTCTCTTATGTTGGCCCTCTACATAATAAACATAGCCAGTGCACACTGTAAGGTGGTTGGTGACAGGAAAGGTGT
Organism: Eledone cirrhosa; assembly: GCA_964016885.1. Classification (NCBI taxonomy): domain Eukaryota; kingdom Metazoa; phylum Mollusca; class Cephalopoda; order Octopoda; family Eledonidae; genus Eledone; species Eledone cirrhosa. The sequence goes on from OZ024757.1 coordinate 23,739,034, forward strand.
CCAACCATAGAAGGGTTGGGAGGACTTCCATTTGTTTAAAAATGACAACCTCCCTAGTGCTGGTGCCACAATAAAATGCACTCAGTAGGACATAGGACGATATATAAGCGAGAATAAAGACTTCTGGCCTGTTGGGGGGGGGGGGGGGGTCAGTAGCCCCACTTCAGTGCTGAGCTGACTTGGACTGTGAAGACCCAGGGAAAAAGTCTAAAGTCTGTCTTAAGCCCTGAGGCTCATCAGGCCAGTGCTTTTTCTAGTTTCCATGGTGTTAAGCAACTGGGATCATGATTTTCCCCTGGACAGGATGCTAGTCCATCATAGGGTTAAACCCCCAACTATTATTGCTGGTACCCATTTTCACCTGAGTATATTGGAGCAACATAAAATAAAGTATTTTGCTCAAGAACACAACACACGGCATTAAGCTTGTGAGTCCAACACCACTAAACCACACACCTCCCCTGGCAGGGATGTTCAATAATTAGGATGATGGTGATGATATATCTACTGTAGCTTGGGATTGATCCAGGCTTTGTGAGAGAATTTTCGTTTGACTAACTGAAACTGTTTTAGTATATATATATATATATTGGTGGATAGCATGGTAGAACCAGTGGAGCACCAAGCAAGATGCCCTGTGGTATTTGGTTATATCACTTTACTAAACTGCCTGAAACCTGTCATGGTTCTGTAATACAAATCTGTTTATTTTAAAGGGTTTTACCTTCCTATATTTTGTCTTATTGTTGTAGGCTTCATTTTATTTTGTTTTGTATGTATAGTGGGTTGTGTAGGTTTTTGTAGTACATGCAGTTTGGGACAGGGCAAGAAGAGTAATTTATAGGCAGATGGGAGGAAGAAGCTAGAATATAAAATATATAATATGGTATACATTTTGTGATTTATTATATTCTAACTTCTCCCTCTAGCTTACTCTTCTTGCTTTGCCCTGAACCACATGCACTACAAAAAAAATCTACACAACCCACTATATATATATGTTGCTTGAGATATACCAATGCATTATATATATATATTTTGCTTTCAGCTAAAATTCGCCGTCTTTACGATATTGCAAACATCTTAACGAGTTTGGGGTTAATTCGTAAAATTCATGTGACGGAGATCCGTGGCAGAAAGCCAGCATTCAAATATATTGGACCAGAGGTAGACAGTTCAACTGACATCAGTAGTAAGTGGCTTTATTCTTTATTCTCTCTCTCAATTTTTATTTTTCTCACGCCCTTTGTATATATGTGTGTGTGTATGCATGTGGATCTGTTTGTATATATGTATATACTCAAGTTCTCTGTAATAATAATATATTTCCCTTCAGCTTGTAGCTCAGATGGCTGCCACAGACCAAGTTCCAGGCATTCCTTGCTTGACTGTGTTAAAAATCAAAAAGGTAAGTTATTTAAGGATTTTTAAACCCTTAATGAAATAATTAATAATTCAATTTAAGCAAATCCCTTCCCCTTCCCCAAGTCCTTTATTAATTAATTGAAATAGAATGTATATCATTAGAGATATTCATCATGTGTTCTGTTGTTGACTTGGTTTTCTACAGCTTAATGCCAACCACTCTATAGTGTCCTGGCAACTCCTTTTTCAGTGCACCAGCACTACTACTTTACAGAATGAATTGGGTGCTTTTTGTCAGGTTACCAGCACTACTGCACTCATGAAAGAGTTATGTAGGCACCATAGACTTTATATATATATAATTTATAACTCTTTAAAGTTAACTGTCTAATACGTAAGCATCTCAATGAAAGAACAAGATATACTAATAAATTAATTATCCACTCAGAGAAGTATTAAAATATATCAAACTTAAGCCAAAATCTCATTTTGTGGGTTGATACAAGTCAAATTGGCTAAAAAGGTTTTTACTAAGGTCCATTTAACTTATATAATACCCCAAACATGGTTTCTGAAACTCAAGATACAACATCGGGAATTCCAAGACATTAGAAGAATTTAAGTTTCTTCATCAGGGGAAAAATTCTTCACAGAAGTATGAAGTCTTTTTTATTTTACCTCAAAATATTAGATATATAGTTTCCTATGATATTGGCAGTGTGCAACTGCTCTGGGGTCTGAGGTTTTTAGCTTTGATTCTCATAGTTACATGACCATTATATATTATGTATCGATCTCTTGATATATGTATTTATATTATATCTGTGTGTGTGAAGGGTTATAAGTTGTTATTTATTTCTGTTTCAGTTGCTAATATTCTTAATAAACCTGGTAAAGCTGGGCAGCTCAGTGAAGGCCTCTTGACATCACAAGGTATATTTCAGTTTTGTTGTGCTTTTATTTAAAATAAAATAAACTAACTTGCTATTTTACTTTAGAGGTGAAACACCCTACACCACCCTTACTCTGTAAAGTTATGTTGGTACCACAAAACATCCAGCCCACTGGAAAGTGGTTGTGTAGGTGTCAGGACAAAAAGCACCCAGTACACACTGTAAATGTGGTTGGCGTTAGGAAGGGCATCCAGCCAGAAACAGTCCTGTGAGCAAGACGCAGTCACCCGACCCAACTTGCCTCAAATGGGACAAACCCGTCTAACCCATGCTAGTGTGGAAGATTGGTGTTAATCGATGATGGTGCGTGTATATGTATGCGTATGTAAATTTATATTTTAAATTACAATTTTTTCCTTCTATTTCATGAAATGATTCTGACTATATTAAATTGATCTAATTCTTTTTTTATATAAATCTATAATTCAGATGATTTATACTGTCATGGTTCGGTCAGCACAAAGAAGTCATTTGCCCGCCATTCCTCATTTGACAGTATTTGTGAAGTGGCTGAAAAAGAAAGAACAAAGTTATTTTCTCAACCTTCGACACCATTGAAGGAAAATAAAAATGGTAAATTGAGATTTTTTTTTTCTTTCTTTTCTCTAACTTTTGTATTAGCCTTTTTTATACCATTCCAGCCAAAACTGACTTCTATGAAACAAAACAACCCATTTTATCGGGTGCTTGGCATAATATATCTTCCTGGCAATCTTTTTATAACAAGTCTTTACTTAGGTTAGGACAGTGAATTGGCAGTCATTAGAATGTCTGATAGAATGCTTTGCGGTATTCATTCCAGTTCTCTACTCTTTGAGGTCAATTTTGCCTTATTGATATATAAAGTACTAGTCTAATACTAGAGTCAATTCTTCTCTATATCTTTTTCTCACTTCCATTCTCTTTATCCTTCTCTGGAAAAAATCTGCTCTATTCAGACCTGGAGTGGAGATTGGTTCTGCCAGATTTTTTTTAATTCCCAAGAAACACCGTCTGCCACTGTGATATACATTCCTACAACTCAATCTGGAGTTGTACGTCCATATCAGCTTATATTCACTGTCTAAACAATGTGTTGATTAACTGCCTCAACTTATAAACAGTCTCTCTCAGACATAAAAAGGTGGGGTCCCTGATATTCAGATCTGTTTATATTCGCGTATATATACTAGTTATATTACTAAATCCCTCAAATCTGGATTATTTTCAAAATGATTTGTCAGAAATTTGTTCTCATGAAATTATTATTAATTGCATTTTAATTCTGAAACTTTAATATCATTATTATTATTATTATTCCAGAGTGGTGCCAGTCCATTCAGCAAAGGAAAGAAAATAATGCCCAACATATAATTTTGGTACAGAAGGGAAATGAGATTCATGGATACCAAGTTCTTCCAAATCCCCCCGTTTCCAAGTCTATAAATACTTGCAGTGCTGCTCCTGTTGCTAGCACAGCTACTTCAGAGGTTAGCATTCCAGTAGCAACTAATATAGCCACTTCAACTGGTGCAGCAAAGACCTCACAAAGTTCAACTGTCACACCAGCTGCTAAGGTACTTAGCCCCAAAGTAGAATGTTCTCATTCCTTGATCAAGCATTCCATGAACAACAATTTAACTGCTAAACAAATGGAGGCTGTTTTAAAGTCTTTGAAAGACCCAATTCCTCTTGCGTCTAATTTACCCACATCGTTGGTTGATGCCTCAACACAGTCGTCCCCTTCGGCAGACCAGTCAGACAAGCACAGTGTTTCAGAAGATATGAAACCAACAGATGTCTCCCTATCAGATGAGCCAGTTTCGAAAAAGCGCCGAGTTCAAGAGAATTATAAGGAAAGTACCGAATCTGCTGAACTCCAGAAGAGCCCCTCAGGCAGTTATGAGACTAGCAAACGACAATCTCCAATCAGAGCTTTACATTTAGAACCAGCGTTTCAAGCTGCTAAATGTTCTGACTCAGACTGCCCCTTAAATTCTTCCATTGTTATTCCTGACAAAGATGATCTTGCTGTTCCTCTCATTCCTATCAGTGATACTGAAGACAAATCTTTCAAGGCTGTGTTATCAGGTACTACTGCTACTTCTACACCAAAGGCATGTAGCTGTAACTGCTGTATGAACAAACATTCCATCTACAACGTACAGCCGACCACACCAAAGCTTATGCATATCTCTAACCAAACCTCATCTCATTCTGTTGTGCAGCTCCCTTTGTTAGCTGTTGCTAGTGTTAGTGCCAGTCCAGCTGCAGCAGCCAACAGCTTTGCATATGCCAATACCGACATGGCTCCAACACTTGCCAATATTTCTGCCAGAGCTATGAAGGTACACCAACTTTCCAGTCCACATATTGTCATGCCAGTAGCATTTACCTCTTCCCCTGTATCTAATATTGCCATCGCCGAGAATCCACAATCAAGCCCGACTTTAGTGGCTTTCCCCGTTTCCCAACCCACCATGACATTGGCCCCTGTACAGCTGATTCAGTCTTCAGGTAACAGCAGTAATTCTCATTTGAAAACCCCCACCCCAATAACTCTTCACAATCAAGCATCAACGCCAAACAGTCAGATCTTTTTCCAGTCTCCATGTACATTATTCGATGACTTAACATTTGCGACTCCCAGCTCATTCTTTCGCAACACGCCAAACCCAAACTTAGATCCTTCATCTTCTCAATCTGGTTTGATGCCTGAATTAAAACGCTTCAAACCCCAGGTCCTGACACAGGATAAACAGCAGGTTTGTGCTAGCAGTGCAGCTCGACGACTTAATTTAATAGAGTCTCCATAATGTTGGCTAATTCTGCTTTTACTGTTTTTGCAGGCATTTTCCTATCGACTGTATATTTTTCATACAGCCTGGTGTTTTAGTTACGTATTACACTCGCATCAGTCAAGAGTGTATGCAATAACATTTATTTGTCTGCCTGGAATATGTGATACCATCAATATCATTTTTTTATCAGTCACTTTAACATTCTCTTTTTGCCTGGAAGTCAGCTACAAAAGATGAATTTCTGAGTATTTATCATTCCCCGATAAAAAAGATGTCTATCCAAAGTTAATTTATATTTTCATTGCTTAATTATTTGAATTAATAACCTACTTCCAAGCTTTCTAAGATGTTATTTAGCTGGGATTAAAATATGAGTGAATGGAAAGAATATTATTTTATTCATCAAATCTGAAAATATTTGCAATCACTGTTCTCAGAGGGACAGGTGCAATATTTATATAGTTATTGAATTGTTGGTCAATGAAAGGACACAAACACAAACTGGCTTGTATCTTTGTTCAACTGAGCACTGTATATATTGCCGTGACTACTGAGCAGTGTTTAATTGTTACTACTGTGTACTGAGGTGACAGCTATGCATCATATATTGTGGTGGCACCATATCACTATATATTATTGCTGCAGTTGGGCAGTATATACTGTGGTGAGAGCTGAGCTCATTGTTGCTGACAGCTTAGCACTATATTATTGCTGCAGTTGAGCAGTATACACTGGCAAGTTTGATATTGCTGTTGTTGCTGAGCGGTGTTAAACTAAGTATTATATATTGTTACAGCTAAGCCATGATCAGTTGAACACTATATATTGTGATGGTTGCTGAGTAGTGTTCAGCTAAACACCATGTACTGTACTGTGGTAACAGTTAAGCCATGTTCAGCTAAGCACTATATATATTATTGTTGCAGTTAAGTCGTGTTCAGCTAAACACTATATATTGTGGTAACTGCTGAGTAGTGTTCTTAAATTTTAGAAGACTATGCTGAAGTTAACAAGTTTTAAATGAACTAAATTAGTGTCATTAGCTTCAATTTACTGTGGGGGGTTCGAGTGACCAGGTGTGTTCTGGTTCCTCCACTCTAACCTGTTGGTTATTACCCATAGACTGTGATAAGTCACCTCATATTGAGGTTATTCCTACCCCCTATTCCCCCCTCCTTTGCTCCTCTTCCTTCATACTGATTGAAATAAATCTGTATTTCTGTTGTGTATTAATTACTATAAGTTGTTCCAAAGATTATTTCCAAACTGAAGCAATAACGATATATTTTAAAGATCTCAGTCACTGAATACACTTTTAAAAGAAGCAAGTTTCTTTACACACACCCCATTATTTTTTTTGTTTTTTAATTCAATTTTCAATCATTTACGATTCCAAGAGATATTTAATTGAATTCTCTGTTACAAAATATACCTAGTGTGCTCACTAAAACCTCTTCATTAACGATAGTAAAGGCTGCCTTCCTTTTAACCCCCTATCTCTCCTACATCTTTCAACTTAATATTGCATATCTCCTCTCCAACTTTATATCTGTCTTGCCATTTTCTCTGGGAAGTAATTTCACAAAGACAGTATGTATATGTATATTTTTAAGTCTGTCTTATTTTATTTTCCCTCCACACCCCCCTCTCTCTCTCTCTGTTAAGACAACAGTATCAATCAGTATTTATTCATAAAGTTATTTTTATATTGAAAAAATACCCCCTCCCCTTTTTTTATGCTTCCCGGAGCATGTTTAAAAAGTGATCACATCTTCCCCTCTAATCTGTTTGGTTTCCTAGCATGTTCTTTGTGATACAAATTTGTATTAAAAAAAAAACCACACACATTTAAATGTACTTTTTATTTTTGTCTAATAAGAGTATATATATAGTTAAAAGAGATTGTACAGGTTATATCTACTCAACTTTTTATTAGATTATTTCAAAGTCTATTTGTATACATTCCCCTCTCCACCCTCTCTAGAGAAATATATTATTTGTTTTTAACACATAGAAATGTGGCTGATGGATGTCCCAGCCCAAAGAAGGATTTGTATTTGGCATTAAGATGACTTAAGATATTCTGTGATAAGGGAAAATATTAGATAAATATGTATATTATATATATAATTATATATCATGTCCATTATATATGTATATATATATATTAAGTAAGTATGTTTGGAATGCGGCAAGCGAAGTTTAGAATTGATATAGAAATAGCTTTGCTGTAATATATTTGAATACATAATATAGTCTAATGGTGGGGCATATAAACCTACTGAACAGAAAAGGGTGGGTATCCCATGTGTGCAGGTACCCATCTTTTATACCATTCAGTGGGTTTATAAGCCCCATCATTAGACTTTATTACAGTGAAGCTTCTATTTCAATATCTCTCTCTATATATATCATGTCCACTTTTTATTTTTGTGACGTCATCTCATTTTCACTGATACTCATTCAATTAATTATTTCTAAATTTAGCAGCAATTTTTTTTTTTTTTTTTTTTTTTTTTTTTAAATGAAATTTAAAAAAATTATATTTTTATCTTAATAAAATTTGATGCTGCAAGATTTTGTGAATTCTTATTGAAATAAAATACATGAAAGTCAAATCATTATTTTTTTTCTCTCTCTTTTTATCTGCTTTCCATTCATTAACCCCTGCATGTGAGGGAGAGGGTATTCGATCAATTATATTGTTTTAACTACTAGCCATGGAGTGTTTGTGAACCTGCTTCAAATCCATACCTTTTCTAAGATTGAAAGAAACAGTAATGAATTAACCCTCTAGTATTTACATTACTATATATACTATTGTATATTCATGGTAAAGGCTTTACTACTTTATTTTTAGAATAATACCGTAACCCTTTAGCATTTAAACTGGCTATATCCGGCCAGAATTCTCTCACTCTTTCTGTTAAAGCTGGCCGTAACCAGCCCCTCATGCTGATGTAAATAAATAGCATCAAAATTTCATAGATTCAATATTATGTGAAATAAAGCCTTTACCACAAAAATACAATGGTAATATAGAGGAATGTGAATGCTAAAGGCTTAATGTTATATGAGCAGCTGGTTACGGGCGGTTTGAACAGAAAGAGATGAGAATTCTGGCTGGTTTGAATAATAATGGGTTGGGTTAAGTGTAAGAATTGTAATGTGCCAGCTTCAGCAGAAGGGAGGTAGATGTAAAAACCAAAGTCGCTATTTTCAATTGGTCAATCTGGTCATGAATATAAGCAGCAAAAGGGTCTTTGGAGTCTTGTTACTTGAAAGAGTGCATAGCTCGGAGATCAGGGAGCCACTACCTCTCCGACTTGAGAGATTAGAATGTCTTGGTGAAAGAATTACTGGACAGATTTAACAGGCAAAACAAACTGGCAGTAGAACCCCGAGTAAGATAATTGGGGATCCAACCAGATCAATTGGAGCCTTCTAACAGGAACCACTTGAAGGTGTGTAATGAATCTGTCTCTACAACTCTCCCAGGAAATACGATCACTTATTCCGAGTGGTGGTGTCATGGTAAAATGTACCCAATTGGTGGGGTGGGAGTGAAAAGTCTAAGATTCCCCCTCCCCCACTTCTCTTCTTTCCATGGAAGAAGTCCTTAGAATCATATTAGGAGGTAAGTTTAATTGATAGCACACAAAAAAATAAATAAAGAAATAATTAAAAAATATTTCCCACATATCTCCCATTTCGGTGGGGAGTGTCTCTATAATTTTACTAAATCTTTCAACGATTTAAATGAAATAAAATACAAGGGTTGGCGGAAAAGTTCATAGGTTGACCTAGATACTCTCATGGAATGAGGTTTATTTTCAAACATAATATATATATAAGAACACGAATGGTAATTTTGAGCTGATTTTATGGTTATCTAAAAGATGGGTGAAAATGTTTGGGCAGGGACACAATTTCACTGAAAACGTAGAGAAACAACAGAATTTCAAGATTATCACGGCACAGGCATTGCTTTATATCTGGAGATCTCTCTGCACTTGGCGTCACATGGTACCATAGGCCCAGCACTATGCGTCAATGATTGTCACAAGTGTAGTGTTTGTACCAGAGTTTTCAAGTCGCTGGCTGGACTAAAAAGTCACACTCGTTCAGCGCATCGGTAAGGGTTCTCCTACATGGATATAAAATAGTGGCCGTACTCGAAAACGAGTTGGCAGCCACCATTTATATATAATAGGAAAAGCGTCATGACCCCGACGTCCAGACGGCTTGAGCTCTGCCGTCGGGGTCCTGACTCTTTTCCTATTACCCACTCTAATACCCAAAGTATTGAGTACTCTGGTGTGTTATGGTCGACATGGTTCCTTACCACACTTCCTTCGTTATATATATATATAATATAGATGAGATTCTACAGGACTAGAAGTGTTTCATTCTTGAGAAATCAGATTCCTGATGATTTCTCAACAATGAAACAGTTCTAGTCTTGTAGAATCTCATCTATATTAAAACTTTTATACTCTGGGCCATCTAGTATAGTATAAGTTGTGTTGTGTCTTGCAGAAACAATATGTCAGGATGAATAGGATGAGCGTATAATGTAAACAATATGAACTTACTATATGTATGTGCCTTAGAATATATTAGTGTCTTAGTAGTAGTGGTCAATCTGTCAGGCAGGCATGGCTGGCAGTCTGTTGGTGGCCGAGAAGATAGAAGCCAGTAAGGGCCAGGATAGAGGAAGGGTAAACAGTCTACTGATGCCTACATCGTTATCACTTGCTGACTGCCACTTCGAGACTGTCCTCTTGTTTCCTTAACTCCTTGTATTTATAATAAGTGCTAAAGTTAGAAGGATGGATATATGAGGTTGATTTATGATCAGCCCTGTGGCTATTGTCTCCCAAGAAGCTGGAGTCACAGGTCAAGTGTAATGTACATTTATCATCGCTGTCTTTGACAAGACAATGGTGAGAACCTCCAACGATAGATTGTCCTCAGATTCGGTTTCGAATCTTCGCCGGTAAAACATATGAGTATTCCGTTATATATATATATATATATATATATAGTGAAAAATTAAACGGGAACAAAACAGAGAAGCAGTACGAACAAAGGCTTATTAGTTTCACGCTCTTGAGAGTGGGGTGATATATATATATATATATATATATATAGTACAGAATTAGCCGTCGAAACGGCTTGAGCTCAGCCGTCGGGGTCTTACTTGTTCCTATTACCCACTCTGCTACCCTAAGTATTGAGTACTTTGGTGCGTTGTGGTCCACCTGGTTCCTTGCCACATTTCCTTCGTTATATATATATATATATATGTAAAAGGTAGACAGAAATAACAACACAATCGGTACAGTATATGAAAGGAAATATGAGGTTAACGCTTGAATGCGTGTGTGCAACAAATATATTTTCAGAAAGAGAAAGTGAGAAAAATGTATAGACAGATCGTAAGAGATAGGGGAGACATAGAGTTATTTCCCTTTGACTGTTTTTTTTTTTTTTTTTTTTCCCCAAATTAATTCTGTTCATGCTTTGCCGTGGTTTAAAAATACCACTAATTGGAAATACTTGTTCTGAATCAGTTTACACCTGATATTTACGATATCAATTTAAATATAGATGATTGTTATTACCCGTGGGGAGGAATAAGGTATACCTACTTTTTATTATATTGCTCTGAAAATCGTATTGAACATTTCTTCTAAAATGGAATTAAGGACCTGTTATTGTCCTCGCTGGTTTTAAATTCCGACCCACTAAAACATTGTGACTTCTTCATTTCATCTTTATTATATGTATGTAACTATTACTATTGTTATGTTAATTAATTATAATAAATATTAATTACCGTATTTCCCGGCGTCGAAGACGCTACTTTTTACTTAAAATAAGTCTCAAAAATCTACCATGCGTCCTGGAGGCCGAAGGTTGTTTATTATTTTCTTTTTCAAATTTTTGTTTGTCAAAATTAGGGTGAATCCTCGAGGACGAAGCGTCTCCGACCGGGAAATACAGTAATTATTAATTGTGAGTTTCAAAACGATAGCGCGTGTATTAACCTCGCTCCAGGTTTAAATCGAGTTTTGTTTTTTTATGACTTAAGAAACCCAGCCCCTTATACGAGGCCGGTCAAACTTTATTTATTTCTCCCTTTTAGGGCAAAAATCACAAAGAAAATAAAACATTTGTTTTACAAAGTCAAAAAAGTTGGGGTCAAAATATTCTTCCTCTATGTTTCTTTAAAAAATGCACGTCGTCGCCACACATAGTGACAAGGCGACACACATAGTGACGAGGCGACAACAGCAACAACGTCGCTAATACCAATTCCACCACAACAACAACAAAAATTGATACAAATAATAACACCATAAACAACATCAGTCGTAACTCGAACATTAACAGCGATAACAATCACAAAAACAATAAACTCATTTGGAAAGAAATCGTGTCGAGTGGAATGGGCAAGCGAGTCCCAAGTCCAAAAGGCTATGGGTACCGAATGGGCGCATAAAACATACGTAGACCAAGAAATATATTTTCAATCAATTTCAGAAAATCTTTCTAAATCAAATTGTCCTGTCTTCTTCAGTTTTTCATAGTCTTTGTAAATTTATTGATGTCTTGCATGAGAAATTCTCACCTCAGTGCTACCAAATCCACTGAAATAAAGAGATAGTTTATCACACCTGTCTCTGAGGCAGATGTTATGAATTTCTCAGGTAGAAGAACATTAAACAAGTAATGTTGGTTTTGAAGGTCTTATTTGTTCAAAAACATAGGAAAAACATAAATTTCACCTTTAACCCTTTAGCATTTAAACCAGCCACATCCGGCCAGAATTCGCTCATTTTTTTAAACACGTCAGAGTCCAGTTCCTCTCTAAGTCTGAACACAGGCTATTTTGTCTAGAGTGAAAGAGTGAGAAAAAGATATAGAAGAATCGACCCCAATACTGAACTTGTACTTTATTTGTGTCATATATGGACTTATAACGTCTGATTGAGTTCGCTCTTGGAACATACGGCATTTCTATGGCATCTTAAACCTGGTGGAGCCCACCTGTTCTCCAGGTCTGAATACAGTAGGGGTGAGAGAATGAAAATGACATAGAGGAAGAATCAACCCCAGTACTTCATTGGTACTTTTTTTTATCGACCCCGATGAAAGGATGAAAGGCAAAGTTGACCTCGGCGGGATTTGAACACAGAAAGCCGAAAAGAATACTGCAAAGCATTCTACCCGACGTTCTAACGATGTCTGCCAATTTGTCGCCTTACAATAGTTTAATTTCTAGAACAGGCTTCATTTCATGTTACTCTATTACAGTCAACTGAACCCCCTCCCCAAAGCTAAGGGCTTGTCCCTGCGATAAACAAATGTCCAGTCCAGAGCGGAGGAGTGTTGTGTCCTCAGTCACTGAACACCGACTGAAACTTTAGTGTGTTTTATTCCATACAGAGTTGTTTCCCTTGTCAAAGACATTTTTAATAAGAAAGTTTTGGTTCTCAAGCAGAATTAAATGATGGGACCACCCTCCTCCTTCTAATGTAGGTGTGCGGGAGTGATGGTGGAGGTGGGGCGAATAAAGTTTTCTGTCAACTAAAAGACATTCCATCATAAGTTAAGACATCGCTTCAACATACACACACAAACCACAAAATTGTTAACCATGTTGCCAACAACAACCCTGAGTACCTTTTCGATTTCCATGTGTCTAACACACGTGGACATGCCCACAAAGTAAGAAACAGCACAGTTCCCATGACTTTCGGAAACATTTTTTCACGCTCAGAGTTGCTGAAGCATGGAACAAACTACCTGCATCAGTTGTTAGCTGTCGAGACACTGCATCCTTTAAGGCCTCCATGCTTCCTGAGATCCGCCAACAGAACAGCTAACACATACACACATGTACTTCCCTGACATTTGTGTATTATTCTATGTACTATATTGACGAATTGTAGTGCACCTGAGCACTTTACACAATAATTTCATTATTATTATTTTAAACACACATAACATCTATTTTTCCATGATAGCATGGGTTACATGAGTTGTCCTGTCATGAGACAAGCCAGATCAGAAGACTGTGTTTTGCTCATACAGAACTGATTGTGGTTGATTTCTACAGCTGGATGCCCTTCCTAACAGCAAGTACATTTACAGTGTGTACTGGGTGCTTTTGTCATATCACTTATACTTTACAGGAGGCAAACCATATCACTGTGATATTTGTGGTAGTTCATTCTCTCAGACTGGTAACTTAACTAGACACAATCGCATTCATAGAAGAGAGAAGCCATATCACTGTGGTATATGTGGTAAATCACCTCACAATGACCTGTCTTAACTTATAAATACATTTATTCAGTAGAGAAACCACATCACTGATATATCTTGTAAATCTTCTCTCCAAAAATTAATACCAGTAATAGCTGTGAGTTAAACCTATGATAAGACTGGCGTTCTGTCCAGGAGGAAGTCTTCTACTGTGTCATTTAATGCTGAGGAAACTGGAATAAGCACCAATCTGATGAGCTTCCAAATGTGGAACAGACTTTAACTTTGTCCAGCCTGCTTTGATTTAATTGGTAGCACAGCTATCCGGTTTATAGCAGATGTGAGTTCAAGTCCTAAAGGTGACATTTCTCTCCAAACAGTCGCAGAGCTATGTTTTTATTCACAAAGAAAAATAACTGTATCAGTATCAAAAGTGATTCATCATCATCACCGTTTTACGTCCATTTTTCCACACTAGCATGGGTTAGACGGATTCTCCTGTTGTGGGCAATGCCAGGTCAGTTAACTATGTCCTGCTCATACAGAACTGATTCTGGCTTGATTTATACAGCTGGATGTCTTGCCTAACACCAACCTCATTTACAGTGAGTACTGGGTGCCTTTTTACCTACACGACTCCTTTACAGTGTGGGAGAACTGGGTGCTTTTTTGTTGTAACACCTACATGACCACTTTACAGTGTGGGTGGACTGGGTGCATTTTTGTTGTGACACCTACATGACCACTTTACAGTGGGGGGGAATTGAGGGGTACATACTGTCTATATACTTCAGCTTCAGCAGATTCTATAGGGAAATGTCTAACCCTAAAGTAATCACACTGGAAAGAAGGTATAGTAACATGATAAAAACTTCTCAACATTATATTTGGAAAGGGCAGTGGATTGGCAGTATCGGTAGAAGGTCGGACGCCATGCTTTGCAGCAAAGAGTTACGGCCCTTTATGGTCTGATTTCAAATACCGCTGATGTTAACTTTGCCTTTCATCATTACGGGGTCGATAAAATAAAGTACCAGTAATGCACTGGGATAATTGCTGGCCTTGTGCCAAAAGTAAAAACAATTATATTTGGAATAATCTCATCTAAAATTCTAAAGTCTGTCTTGAGCCTGGAGACTCATCAGGTCGGTGCTTATTCCAGTTTCTGTGGCATGAAGCAACTAAGAGTACAAGATCCTGCCTCCTTCCTGTCTGAAGCCCTGAGGCTCATAAGGCCACATGCCTCGACTGAGTATACTGGAGCAACTTGAAATGAAGTGTTTTGTTCAAGAGCACAACACAACCTAGTTCAGGTATTGAACCCATGACCCATGACATTACGATCGTAAATACAACACCATTACCACTTGGCCATGTGCCTCTACTAATCACAACATGGGTGAGATAAAATGATATATTCCACCCTGAGTTCAAATCCTGCCAAGATTAACTTTACTTTTCATCCTTTTGAGGTCAATAAATAAAGTACCAGTTCGGTATTGGGGTCTATTCTTCATCTGTCTCTCTTTCTTATTTCCCTTTTCTCTGAAAGAAATTAGCTGTGAACAAGCCTGGGAGGAATGGGCTGTTTCTACATGTAGAGGTCTCATGGCTCTTTAGGAATTGCTTCAACTTGATAAACATGAAGGGTCCTTCATCTTCACCCTCTGCCTGAATCAATAAACAATGGGATTCCACATTCTAAAAATAGAATTAAGAAAGTGGATATATGTAGAAAAGGAGTAGTTAGGAACTCTATATGATGTATTCAGTGTAAAATACGGGTACACGAAAGGTGTAGTGAGATGATTGTAGGCAGACAAACAGAAAAGGTAACGCCCTTCCTAACACCAACCTCATTTACAGTGAGTGCTGGGTGCTTTTCTTTTTGCCGTGGCGCCTACACGTCCACTTTACAGCGAGTGCTGGGTGCTCTTTTGCCGTGGCGCCTACACGTCCACTTTACAGTGAGTGCTGGGTGCTTTTTTTGCCGTGGCGCCTACACGTCCACTTTACAGTGTGGGCTGGGTGCTTTTTTTGGCGTGGCGCCTACACGTCCACTTTACAGTGAGTGCTGGGTGCTCTTTTGCCGTGGCGCCTACACGTCCACTTTATAGCGAGTGCTGGGTGCTTTTTTTGCCGTGGCGCCTACACGTCCACTTTACAGCGAGTGCTGGGTGCTCTTTTGCCGTGGCGCCTACACGTCCACTTTATAGCGAGTGCTGGGTGCTTTTTTTGCCGTGGCGCCTACACGTCCACTTTACAGCGAGTGCTGGGTGCTCTTTTGCCGTGGCGCCTACACGTCCACTTTATAGTGAGTGCTGGGTGCTTTTTTTGCCGTGGCGCCTACACGTCCACTTTACAGTGAGTGCTGGGTGCTCTTTTGCCGTGGCGCCTACACGTCCACTTTATAGCGAGTGCTGGGTGCTTTTTTTGCCGTGGCGCCTACACGTCCACTTTACAGCGAGTGCTGGGTGCTCTTTTGCCGTGGCGCCTACACGTCCACTTTATAGCGAGTGCTGGGTGCTTTATTTGCCGTGGCGCCTACACGTCCACTTTACAGTGAGTGCTGGGTGCTCTTTTGCCGTGGCGCCTACACGTCCACTTTACAGTGAGTGCTGGGTGCTCTTTTGCCGTGGCGCCTACACGTCCACTTTACAGTGTGGGCTGGGTGCTTTTTTGCCGTGGCGCCTCCACGTCCACTTTACAGTGAGTGCTGGGTGCTCTTTTGCCGTGGCGCCTCCACGTCCACTTTACAGTGAGTGCTGGGTGCTCTTTTGCCGTGGCGCCTACACGTCCACTTTACAGCGAGTGCTGGGTGCTTTTTTTGCCGTGGCGCCTACACGTCCACTTTACAGTGTGGGCTGGGTGCTTTTTTTGCCGTGGCGCCTACACGTCCACTTTACAGTGAGTGCTGGGTGCTTTTTTGCAGTGGAATGATAGGGACCCCAGTCCTATCATCTCATTTCTACAACTGAGTAACCTGGAGCAATAAAAAATGAGCAGTATTTTACGTGTCTGTAATTTCTGACACAACATCTTTATTCATTTTAGTTTTATGAATATGCTCCTGAATAGTATTTAGTCAAGCTTTTTATTGTTGAATGTTTTTTTTGCTGCTGTTTCTAGCTATCCACATACCTATTCACGTCATGTAGACAAAACTGAGTGAGACACGGTGTTATTTTTGTAACTCCATGAGTGTGTCTGTAATTCATCAGGCACAACATTTTATTTTTGTATATGTGGGCAGGATGCTTTTTGTTATGATACAATCATGATAACTTTATAGAGTAAAGGTGGTGTGAACAGAAGTGGCTGGGTGTTATGGCATGGGAGGTGTATGGAAGAGGGTATAGTTAAGAGGTGCCTACTAGATGTATATTTCAGTCCGTGTGCATGGGTAGGCAGGTCTTCTGTATTACTGCATAACACCAAAGATCTCAATCCTGTGTCATTGTTTTTGAGAGGTCTAATTCCACAAGGTCAGATTTTAACACCTGGTCCCAGATCATCCTACTCCATAGCTTGTCAACTTTGATCGTCCTGCACCTTTTTATACAGCTTCATCTTTCATACACATCACATGTCCATACCAATGCAATCTCCTCTCTGGCACATTGCATCTGATCCCTCTTATGCCCAATTTCTATCTCAGTTCATTTATGCTTTGCTGTTCATGTATATTACTATTACACATTCATTGGAACATGGCAGGCTTCATTTCTTTCCAGTCTTTGCAGGTATTCTGCACACAGTGCCCAGGTCTCACTACCATACAACATTGCTGATGCATGTATATGGCATGCATCATACAATCTATCCTTCATTTTAAGGTAAAAACCTTTTGTAGCAAGCAACTGTAGTAGGTCCCTGAACTTTCTCTATCCTGTTCTTAATCTCCTCCACTGCTGATTTGGTCACCCAGGTAACAGAAACTGTCGACTTTTTCTATAGAGTGTCTGAGCATTTAAAGGAGCTAGTATTCTGTGGGCACTTGCTACTTACTGCACCTGTGTATCGGTCACATATGAAATCTACATTCTTTGATAACCTGTCAGTGATCCCACTATGTCTTTTATGCACCCATAGCTTGCATTTCGGACATATATATATATATCTATATATGAATATACATATATAAATATATATATTAATGTTCAGAGCCATCCTCAGCATTCTCGTGTAGCACCCATCCACCATCTGAGTGAGTCTCTTGGTCAGTGTCCAAGTCTCGGACCCATACAGCAGCACAGACTCCACTACAGCAATGAAGAGGCGGATTTTCAGGTCTCTACGAAGGTCCGACTTCCACACCGATCTCACTGACGTCATGTATACACTGAGGATGAAAAACTCAGAGCTGTATGGGAGCATCCCAAAAGTCAGCTCAAAAGTGACACAGAGGAGACTGAGGTTGGCTGGACATGCTCACCGACATCCAGAGTTGACATTGCACTCAGTGCTCCTTTGGGAGCCCCTACATGGACACACTAGAAGAGGAAGACCAAGGTTAACATATGTTGATGCCCTAAGGACAGACACTGGTCTGTTGGAGATGCAGGATATGGCAGCGATAATGAGGGACAGAGACCGCTGGAGAGAACTCGTCCATGGATCTCGGGAATTTTACCCGCCTTAGATAGATAGACATATATATATTGGTACAGTTAGGTATATTTGAAAAAAAAAGGAAAAGAAAGACTTCACTTGTAGTGTTAAAAATTTTTTTGATTTAATGTTAAAATATTATATTATGAGTTGGTAGATCCATAATATTCTGAGACCGGGTGATGTGTTGTTTCCTTGAGCAAGACACTTTATTTCACATGGCTCCAGTTCACTCAGCTGTAGAAATGAGATGATAGGGACTGGGGTCCCTATCATTTCACTGTAAAGTGGTCGTGGAGGTGCCACAGCAAAAAAGCACCCAGCACTCACTGTAAATGAGGTTGGTGTTAGGAAGGGCATCCAGCTGTAGAAATCAAGCCAGAATCAGTTCCTGTCCCACCCTTGCAAGCAGGGAAAAGCGCACATAAAATGAAATGATGATGAATAAGATAAAATAAAACAAGGACGAGTGGTTACTCCTTCATTACATTTATTTGTTGGTGACGCATGTTTCGTTATTGATCAGCTCAAGGTTTGATCTGCATCGATCTAGCCTGACTCTGTAATTAATGGCTTGTCGGACCTAAACATCGAGTGCTCACCCAGGTGAACCTAGAGTAACTCCGAGTTACACTCCCTGGATATATATATATCATTTTACTTTCGCTTTTCCCTGCTTGCAAGGGTGGGACGGAAACTGGCTTGATTTCTTCTCCAGCTGGATGCCCTTCCTAACACCTACCTCATTTACAGTGAGTGCTGGGTGCTTTTTTCCCGTGGCACCTCCACATCCACTTTACAGTGTGGTCTGGGTGCTGTTTTGCCGTGGCACCTCCACGACCACTTTGCAGTGGAATGATAGGGACCCCAGTCCCTATCATCTCATTTCTACAGCAGAGTAAACTGGAGCAATGTGAAATAAAGTGTCTTGCTCAAGGAAACAACACATGACCCGGTTGTGATGTATATATTTAAAAAGTGGGTAAGGTTATGTTTGAATATATATATTGTAGAGCAAAAATAATCACATGACATAATTTGTAGAGTAATAAATCATTTTATTACATAATTTATAGAGTAATAAATTATATCCCGTAGACCGGCAAATCATAAGAATACATATCATAGAGAAATGCTACAGACCCCGTAGAGTATAATATAACACAGATATAATATAACACAGATATGGCAGATCCTATATATAGCATATATAATGCATATAACACATATATATTGTAGAGCATATATATATAAAATTACATAGATATTATAGATCCTATATATAGCACATATATTGTAGAGCAGATTTATATAATATTACATAGATACCGTAGGTCATATATAATATAACACATATTGTAGAGCATTTATATATATTACATAGATATCATAGGCCATATATAATGTAACATATATATTGTAGAGCAGATATATAATATAACATACATATTGCAGATCAACAAATTAAAATATTGCATATTCAGTATTGCAAAAATTATCAACAAACTTTATTTCATAGAATGACAAATACTGTAATATATATATATGTGTGTGTATGTGTGTGTGTATAACTATATATAGGTATGTATGTAAGTATAAGGATATGTATGTATGTATGTATATGTAAGTATAAGGATATATATATATATATATATATATATATATATATATATATATATATATATATATATATATATATAAGTATAAGGATATATATATATATATATATATATATATATATATATATATATATTATATAAGTATAAGGATATATATATATATATATAAGTATAAGGATATATATATATATATATATAAGGATATATATATATATATATATATATATATATATATATATATATAAGTATAAGGATATATATATCTATATAAGTATAAGGATATATATATATATATATAAGTATAAGGATATATATATATATATATATATATATATATATAAGTATAAGTATAAGGATATATATATATATATATATATATATAAGTAGAAGTATAAGGATATATATATATATATATATATATATAAGTATAAGTATAAGGATATATATATATAAGGATATATATATATATAAGGATATATATATATATATATATAAGTATAAGGATATATATATATATAGAGAGTAACATTGTATATGTTGTGGTGGAGCAGCAAGAATTAGTAACAGCAATAAAGGCTGATATATAGTGTAAAAGGAACATTGCACACGATGTATCACGTAGAATAAAAAATAGTATTGATACATTATCTTTTTAGAGTTAGAAAATATATGCTATGTATTATATGGAAGAAAATATGATAACAGTGGATACATTGTAGAGCAAGCAATTGCAACATGCTGTATCTTGAGGATATCAAATGGGTAAATATTGTATATCACACTGGATAAGATGAGTAAACTGATGCATCTTTGTTGATCTAAACTGGATGATATATATATATATATATATATATATATGATAAAAATGGCAGCATCTTGTGGATCTAATAGATGATATATGCGATAAAAATGGTAGTATGTAGTATGTTGTGTAAGTTATGTTGGGATAAGGTTGATAGAGTGATATATATATCAGGGATCTAGAATGGATGAAACGTGATAAAAATGTAGTATGCTATATCTTGTGGGTATTAAGTGGATGATATTGTGTATGATATGGGATAATGTTGTTAGAATGATATACATTGTGGATATTAAACAGAATATATTGGATATTGCATAGATTGATGGCAAGTAATAGCATGTATGTCGTGTGTGATAAAGATGCAGTAACATGGTGACTTCTCTTAGTTTAAAGACAAAAGTATTTACTGCTGCAGTTGCTAAAATAAGGAATAAAGTTGATGTAGTCCACACTGTAAACGTGGTTGGTGTTAGGAAGGGCATCCAGCCGGAGAAAACCCGCCAGACAGTCCTATACGAGCAAGACAACCAATCTTGCCTCAAGTGGGACAATTCCCGTCTAAACCCATGCTAGCGTGGAAGATAGACTTTAAACAATGATGATGATGATGATGATGGCCGTGTCATCAGGGCCCAGAACCTCTGCATCCATATCCTTGTCCTTGAGTGATGCACTGGTATCAGGAAGACCAAAGAAAACACTGAAGTGATAACATCAGGGAATGGATAGGAAGAAAGCTGGCTGAGTGCATGGTCATGGCGAGAAGCCAGTGGAGAGCATTGGTGCACTTGTCCATGGTCCCCGACCCTTAGTAATGAGGGTGGGAAATGAAGATGATACCCTTGAAGGTGGTTCCCTAGCATGGTTACAGTCCAATAACTATCATCATCATCATCATCATCATCAGCTAGTACCTGGTAACATTTCAATAACTCTCCCATTGATATTCCATGGTTCACCTACACCATTGCTTTCTAGAACACACTGTTGTCTACACCATTGCTTTCTAGAACACACTGTTGTCTACACCATTGCTTTCTAGAACACACTGTTGTCTACACCATTGCTTTCTATAACACACTGTTGTCTACACCATTGCTTTCTAGAACACACTGTTGTCTACACCATTGTTTTCTAGAACACACTGTTGTCTACACCATTGCTTTCTAGAACACACTGTTGTCTACACATTCTACACCATTGCTAGCCTTCTAGAACACACTGTTGTCTACACATTCTACACCATTGCTAGCCTTCTAGAACACACTGTTGTCTACACATTCTGCAATGCTTCAAACAAACCACACTACCATTCTACTATTATTATTATCTAAGGTTTTTGTAGCATTAAAGCAGATGAAATAAATTTCCTCCAGGATAGGATACAAGTTTATCTAAAGTTAGCTTTTCTGACAGACCAATAATAAAATAGCTGTTGCCAGAATGGTGCCATCAATGCTTACAGTAGTAAATTAGCAAAGATGGAGTGTCAAGCATCTATGAAGCTGCTCTACTGGTTGGGAATATCAGCCCAACATTACTTGACTCAAACTATGTCATCTTAACAAAAAAGAGAAAACAGTAGAAAATGAATTTCCAGATATATCTAGAAACAGATCACAAGGTCCATGGCTGAAATTCCTTTGATCATGATTGTTTACTTGATTAGTGTTTGAACTAGGATTAAATAACAACAACAGCTCACCAAGTTACCATCGCTATGTTTGAGCTAGGGTTAAATAACAATAACAGCTCATTGAGTTAAGTTACCATCTCTGTTGGAGCTAGGATTAAATAGTAACAGTGGCTCATGAAATTGCCATCTCTATATTTGAGCTAGGATTAAATAACAACAGCTCATCAAATTAAGTTAACATATCTATGTTTGAGCTAGGGTTAAATAACAACAGCTCACCAAGTTAAGTTACAATTTCTATAATTGAATGAGGGTTAAATAACAACAATAGCTCACCGAGTTAAATTACCATTTCTATATTTGAGATAGGACTAAATAGCAACAGCAGCCCATCAAGTTATCATTTCTATATTTCAGTTAGGGCTAAATAACAGCAACAGCTCACCAAGTTCAGTTACCATCTGTATGTTTGAGCTAGGATTATATAACAACAGCTCACCAAGTTAAGTTACCATCTGTATATTTGAGCAAGGATTAAATAACAACAGCTCACCAAGTTACCACATCTAGTTTATTTTGTTTGTAGAAATTTAACGAAAATGAAAAAACAAAATTCACTAAATGATAAGATCTTGCCTTATATCTCTTACTTGTGGATGAATTAATGCAGAATTTTATACTGTCATATAATTTCAACCCTCAACTGCAATCATTTTGCTTCTTGTTTAAATCATATATAATGACTAGTACTCATTTATAACAAGCCCCAAAGGATGAAAGGCTGACTGTGATTTTGGTGGGATTTGAATTCAGAATGTACATAGACATAACTAAATATAGTGAGGCGTTAGTCTCAGAAACATTCTACCAATTCTGAATTAAAAAAAAAATAGTTCAAAATCCACCAATCTGAATAAAATAAAAGAAACTGCACCAAATAGTTATTAATTAAGTCTAATTAAAATGTTATGCGTGTCTGTCTCTGTGTGTCATTCATCTCTTTACCAGATGTGCATCATTCATTCATTCACCAGATCTAAGTTGTTCATTTGTTCAATCATTCACTAGATGTGCACATTCATCTGTTCAGCAGATGTGCATCGTTCATTCATCCACCAGATGTGCATCATTCATTCATTCACCAGATCTAAGTTGTTCATTTGTTCATTCATTCACCAGATGTGTGTTGTTCATTCGTTCACCAGATATAGATTGTTCATCCATCCACCAGATCTGCATTGTGCAGCCTTCCAGCAAATGTGTACCGTTCATCAGATGTGCATTGTTCATCTGTTCACCAGATGTGCATCATTCATTCATTCACCAGATGTGTGTGTGAGAGTAACCCCGTTTGACAAGGGAATGGTACTTTGCAACGTTGTTGAACAAAGACCAGTCAGCATCATTTGTAGTTTGTTTGTTCAGAAATGAAGAGTTGTGTTGGAAGTTTGACGATGTGTTCTGCTCTATGTATGGTAATCTGTAAAAATGAAAGTCAAACAACCTCGTCAGAAATTCAATATGGAATTTTAAAATATAATTAAAATAAAATAAAAAAAAATGTAATAAGCAAATAAGCAGAACATAAACAAAAAATGCCTAAAAAAAAATCAACAAAAAATAAAAGAAGTGTTAAACAAAAAACAAACACAACAATAGTAATAGCAATAACTACAACAATAAACACAACAATAGCAATAACTACAACAATAGCAATAACTACAACAATAACAACAAACACAACAATAGCAATAACTACAACAATAACAACAAACACAACAATAGCAATAACTACAATAGCAATAACAACAAACACAACAATAGCAATAACTACAACAATAACAACAATAGCAATAACTACAACAATAACAACAAACACAACAATAGCAATAACTACAACAATAACAACAATATCAAAGTCAAATCATGAAGAATACCTAATTTTTGAGGACTCCATATATGGAAGTAATTTCTCATGCTGCTTCGGATAGCAACAGTTATTGGTGTTAAGGTTAAGTGGGTCACAGTCTGTTATCTTCAGCGGGTTGATTTTTGACCGCTGCCGGCCACTACCACCACCACCACTGCTGCCACCAACACCACCACCACCACTGCTGCCACCAACACCACCACCACCACTGCTGCCATCAACACCACCACCACTGCTGCCACCAACACCACCGCACTCTCCTATTACATCTGCTGAAATGACAACGGGAGCATTAGTGCAAAAATACCCGAAAAAAATATTTAAAAAAAAAAACAAAAACATCTTCAAACTTTGGTCCTGTAACTGCTGGTGAGGGGTGGGGATGGCCGGGGGGGGGGGGGGGGGTCGCGAGGGTCGTGGGAACCATGCACGGTCCTGTAACTGCTGGTGGGGAGGGGGTCGTGAGGGTTGTGGGAACCATGCATGGTCCTGTAACTGGTGGTGGTGGGGGGGGGGGTCATACATGGTCCTGTAACTACTGGTGAGGGTTGTGGGGGGCCGTACATGGTCCTGTAACTACTGGTAGGGTCGTAGGGGGTCGTGGGGGGGGGGGGGGGGGCATACATGGTGCTCTAACTACTGGTGAGGGTTGTAGGAGCCGTACATGGTCCTGTAACTACTGGTAGGGGGTCGTGGGGAGCCATACATGGTCCTATAACTACTGGTAGGGTCGTTTAGGGCCATACATGGTCCTGTAACTACTGGTGGGGTCGTAGGGGGCCATACATAGTCCTGTAACTACTGGTGAGGGTTGTGGGGGTCGTGGAGCCGTACATGGTCCTGTAACTACTGGTAGGGTCGTAGGGGGTCGTGGGGGCCATACATGGTCCTGTAACTACTGGTAGGGTCTAGGGCTCATACATGGTCCTGTAACTACTGGTGGGGGTCGTGGGGGTCATACATGGTCCTGTAACTATTGGTAGGGTCTAGGGCTCATACATGGTCCTGTAACTACTGGTGGGGGTCTAGGGCTCATACATGGTCCTGTAACTACTGGGGGGGGGGTCATACATGGTCCTGTAACTACTGGTGGGGGTCGTGGGGGCCATACATGGTCCTGTAACTACTGGTGGGTGTCGTGGGGTACCATATTGACATGCAGTGTTTCTACACAGCCCCATCTCTTCTCCAGGTCTGAATACAGTAGATTTCTTCCAGAGAAGGATAGAGAAGGGAAGTAAGAAAGAGATATAGAGGAAGAATTGACCCCAGTACTACACTGGTACGTGTGTTTTTTTTTATCAACCCCGAAAGAATGAAATGCAAAGCTGACCTCAGCGGGATTTGAACTGAGAGAGTTGAGAGACAAAGAATACTGCAAGGTATTCTGTCTGATGCTCTAACGACTCTGCCGCCTCCTTCAGACATTAATTGTTTCTACTTTTGGCACAAGGCCAGCAATTGCCCAGTGTATTACTGGTACTTTATTTTATTTTATCAACCCCCGTAAGGATGAAAGGCAAAGTTAATCTCGGCGGGATTTGAACTCAGAATGGCAAGGGCATTAATACATGCCAAACAGCAAGCACAACAACAGCAACAACAATAATAACAATAACACTGGCATCACCAAGAACAATTCAAACATCACCTCCACCACCACCACTTCTGCTACCATCACCACCACCACCACCACTTCTGTTACCATCACCACCACTTCTGCTACCATCACCATCACCACTTCTGCTACCATCACCACCACCACTTCTGTTACCATCACCACCACTTCTGCTACCATCACCACCACCACTTCTGCTACCATCACCACCACCACCACCACTTCTGCTACCATCACCACCACCACCACCACTTCTGTTACCATTACCACCACCACCACTTCTGCTACCATCACCACCACCACCACCACTTCTGCTACCATCACCATCACCACTTCTGCTACCATCACCACCACCACCATCACTACCGCTTCTGCTACCTTCACCACGACCACCATCACCACCACCACCACTATTGCTTCCTTCACCACCACCACCACCTCCAACAACGCCACTAACACCACCAACACCACCATTCTTTCCTCTCTTCGTCCCACCCCCAGTCTCAGACCTTTAACCCTCTAGCATTTAAACCGGCCATATCCAGCCAGAATTTCCTCGCCTCTTGCTGTTCAAACTGGCTGTAACCGGAGCTCATACTGATGTTAAGGTATTGTTCTAAAAATAAATAATATCAAAATCTCGTAGATTCGATATTATGTGAGGTAAAGCCTTTACCATGAAAATACAATAGAACATATAGAGTAATGTGAATGTTATGTGAGGTAACTATGTGAGGTAAAGCCTTTACCATGAAAATACAATAGAACATATAGAGTAATGTGAATGTTATGTGAGGTAACTATGTGAGGTAAAGCCTTTACCATGAAAATACAATAGTACATATAGAGTAATGTGAATGTTATGTGAGGTAAAGCCTTTACCATGAAAATACAATAGTACATATAGAGTAATGTGAATGTTATGTGAGGTAACTATGTGAGGTAAAGCCTTTACCATGAAAATACAATAGTACATATAGAGTAATGTGAATGTTATGTGAGGTAACTATGTGAGGTAAAGCCTTTACCATGAAAATATAATAGTATATATAGAGTAATGTGAATGTTATGTGAGGTAACTATGTGAGGTAAAGCCTTTACCATGAAAATATAATAGTATATATAGAGTAATGTGAATGTTATGTGAGGTAAAGCCTTTAACATGAAAATATAATAGTATATATAGAGTAATGTGAATGCTAAAGGGTTAAAACAGTCAAGGGCACTGCCCCTCCCACCCCCAGACCCATGAAACAGTGAAGGGTACTGTCTCCTCCCTCATACAACCCTTAAAACATTCAAGGGCTCTGTCCCTCCCGCCCTGACACTGGCTAAACAGAGAAATATTATCTAACACATTTAAAAGACAATAATAAAGAAAGAAAGGTGATAACAAGTGATGAAAGTAATGACATGTGATGAAAGGTGATAATAGTTAATAAAAGTGATAACAGATGATGGAAGTGATGAAAAGTGATGGTGCTGATGGTGGTGGTGAGGTGGTGGTGGTGGTGGTAGTGGAAGTAAGGTAGGGGTGATAATAATGGTGGTGATCGTGGTGGTAGTGGAGGTAAGGTAATGCTAATAATGATGGTGGAGGTGGTGATGATTATGGTAGTGGCAGTGGTGCTAATAATGATGACGGTGATGATGATGATGATGATGATGATGATAACCATACCTTCGTGAGTTCCAACAGCGTTGTTATTTCTAGAGCCAAACTCCCCAGCGGGCATCCAATGTGAAGGAGCTGAACTGAGGTACATTCTGGGTTCTTCAGATAACGTCAAAGTTGTGGTCCTTTGAAGGGTGGGTCTGCTTTCAGTAGCCTCAGAGACAGGGCTGCAATGATTGGAAATTGCCCCCAAAGGAACTCACATCAAACATACAGACATTTAGGAAGGAGCAAGTATGTGCTGAGTAACCCTAACTTCATTTTGCAATCACAGAGCTTATTTTAAGGACATAAACAAATTGCACCACACTTTCTAAGTGTGTTTTTGTAAAGAAACACTCACACAGGTATATATATGTATATATGTATATATATATATATATATACTCATATAAAGAAATTCATTTTCAAATATAAAAACAGGAAAATCAATTGTAAATTAAATTATGATATAATAATAGTGTTTGGTAACACCTTAGAGGGTTGACTGGGTGCCTTTTGTTATGTCACCAGCACAACCACCTTACAGGGTGGACTGGGTGTCGTTTGTCGTGTCTCCAGCACAACACCTTACAGGGTGGACTGGGTGTCGTTTGTCGTGTCTCCAGCACAACACGTTACAGGGTGGACTGGGTGGCGTTTGTCGTGTCTCCAGCACAACCACCTTACAGGGTGGACTGGGTGTCATTTGTTGTGTCTCCAGCACAACACGTTACAGGGTGGTAAGGGTGTCGTTTGTCGTGTCTCCAGCACAA
Organism: Eledone cirrhosa; assembly: GCA_964016885.1. NCBI lineage: Eukaryota > Metazoa > Mollusca > Cephalopoda > Octopoda > Eledonidae > Eledone > Eledone cirrhosa. The sequence continues at coordinate 23,767,058 of OZ024757.1, forward strand.
CCACCTTACAGAGTGGACTGGGTGTCTTTGCCGTGTCTCCAGCACAACACCTTACAGGGTGGACTGGGAAAAGACTAACCTTTCTTTAGGTGAGCTTTTCATTTCAGGAGAAAGTTGTTTGGAACTAGTTATAGATGGCAGCACCTTGCTCTCTGGAAACTATAGAAAACAAAGAGAGGGAGTGTGTGAGGGTTTGTGAGTGTGTGTGTGTGAGGGAGAGAGTGAATGAGAGTGCGTGTGAGGGGGAGAGTGAATGAGGGTGTGGGTGAGAGTGTGACTGAGAGTGAGTGAAAGTGTGTGTGGGTAAGAGTATGTGAGACATACACAAATATGCACATAGACATACAAACACACACACACATAAACTCATTCATATAAGCATGAAGACACAAACACACACACACATACATAAAGACACACACACACACAGACTCTTATATACACATAGACATACACACACAAACTCACATACACAAACATCATCATCATCATCGTTTAACGTCTATCTTCCTCGCTAGCATGGGTTTAGATGGGAATTGTCCCACTTGAGGCAAGATTGGTTGTCTCGCTCGCATAGGACTGTCTGGCGGGTTTTCTACGGCTGGATGCCCTTCCTAACACCAACCACATTTACAGTGTGGACTGGGAGGTTTTACTGTGTTACCTACACGGTCACATTACAGCGTGGACTGTGTGTTTTTATGTCGTGACACCTACACAACCTCATATATTTAGGACTGGATGTTGTGGTACCAACATAACTTTACATTGAAAGGGGTGGTGGTGTGGATGGGGGTGCGGGTAGTGGGATGGGGGTGGGTGGGTGTATATTTGGTTAAGAGGTGCCTACTGACTGTAGGTTTCACTTTGTACTTAGGCAAGGCGGGTCTTCTGTATTACTGTGTAGCGCCAAATACACAAAGACACACACAAACTCATATATACACAAAGACACACACGCATATAGACATACACACACAAACTCACACACACACACAAACTCATATATACACAAAGACACACACACACATATAGACATACACACACAAACTCACACAGACTCACACACACACACAAACTCATATATACACAGACACACACACACACATAGACATACACACACACAAACTCATATATACACAGACACACACACACATATAGACATACACACACACAAACTCATATATACACAAAGACACACACATATAGACATACACACACAAACTCACACACACACACACACAAACTCATATATACAGACACACACACACATATAGACATACACACACACAAACTCATATATACACAAAGACACACACAAACTCACACACACACATAAACTCATATATACACAAAGACACACACACACACATATAGACACACACACACACAAACTCATATATACACAAAGACACACACACATATAGACATACACACACAAACTACACTCCTTACACAGTAAACAGCAAGTCTTACATTGTGTG
>OZ024757.1:23776041-23828541 GCA_964016885.1 Eledone cirrhosa
ATGAGATGATAGGGACTGGGGTCCCTATCATTCCACTGCAAAGTGGTCGTGGAGGTGCCACGGCAAAAAAGCACCCAGCACTCACGGTAAATGAGGTTGGTGTTAGGAAGGGCATCCAGCTGTAGAAATCAAGCCAGAATCAGTTCCCGTCCCACCCTTGCAAGCAGGGAAAAGCGGACGTAAAAATGATGATGATGATGGAGGTAGATATGTAACTATAGTTACAAGCATTTCATCAGTTAAACCACTCCACTCAATATTGGTATGATGTTGTCCTATGTAGGGTTTATACTTCAGTGTACTCTACAGTTAAGGTGGCTCTAACATGCAGAATGTAAATACCAAAACAATTATCATATGCAATAAATTTCATTTATGGTGCAACCTTGACTTCGTTCCTGATCCCTTGTATATACAGGGTGGAGCAAAAGTCATGCACCAGAGTGGTTAATTAATTATGTTTTAAATTTTCATGTGTAATTATACTTTTGATAAATTAATAAATTATGCCTATGTTGTGCGACTTTTGCCTGACCCTGTATATATATATATTTATATATATATATATATATATTGTTAAATTTGGGGAGGGTCATATTGTTATAATATTGCCAGAAATAATAATACAATACAATCACTGTTTGGTTTTGGTTGGTTTTCGCTTCTGTATCTTTTATATCTCCATAGTTAATTAATCTGGCAATCATTGATTGACCAACGGTTAAATATATATATATATACATGATGATGATGATGATGATGATATGTGTTTTGAAACAGTGAGCAAGTTTGAAATTAGAAATAGAAGCTTTCACCATATTTTTGACTAAAATTTCTTTAGTCAAAAATACGGTGAAAGCTTCTATTTCTAATATATATATATATATAGTCTATCAAAGTTCTTTCGTCACACATCTGTGACATCATTAGTGGTACTATTATGTTTTCCCCCCATTGTATTGTAATGTCTACGCCATTTTTATTCTATTTATTTATTTATTTATTTATTCTTGTCTCTGTCTCCGCATGTGTTTGCATGTGTGGTGTGTGAGTCTATGTGTTTTTGTATTCCATCTTTGTTCACAGATATTTGTGTGTGTGTGTGTGTGTTGGTGAAAAATGGCCAAATGAAGAGTAGAAGGCCAGTAGATAGAGAGACAGATTTGAGAGTAGAAGGCCAGTAGATAGAGAGACAGATTTGAGAGTAGTAGGGCAGTAGAGAAATAGTATCAAAGCAGTAGAGAAACAGTTGTAATGCAGTGGAGAAAGCTATAGAAATCTATACAGTGCATATATAACTATTGGTTATTGATTACCTTTCTTTGGTTCAGAGAAGAATCCATGGAATATCACAAAATTGTTGGTCTGAGGTATGGAATGGATAAGGTTGTAGTGTTTCTTGAGAAATGAAATAAATTTATAAGAAGGTTTGTCGATGGCTAACTTTGCAGGTGACAGTCCAGTATCCTGAAAAAATGACATGATAATAATAATAATAATAATAATAATAATAATGGTTTCTTATATAGGCACAAGACCAGCAATTTTGGGGGAGGGGAAAATCGATTAAATCGACCCCAATGCATGACTGGTTGTTTATTTTATCGACCCTGTAAGGATGAAAGGCAAAGTTAATCTCGGCGGGATTTGAACTCAGACCATAAAGGGCCGTAACTCTGTGCTGCAAAGCATGGCGTCCAACACTCTACCGATACTGCCAATCCACCGCCCTTGATAATAATAATAATAATAATAATAATTTCTTTATTAACCACAAGAGTTGACATGGTCCCTCATGGAGAAAGCCCACTAAAAACTCACGGTTACCCTGAACGCTAGGGCAAGCACTATTCTCTCACTGTCCCTTTATTCTTCTCTGGAAGAAATCTGCTGGATAGGAGCTGGGCTCCACCAAGCTTTAAAATGTCAAAGAAATACTGTATGTCAATATGGTGCCCCAATGAGTCCCTCAAGAGTTACAGGTCCATGCATATATGCCTTTCCCTCAGGACGTAAGGGCTCTTTTGAGTCCTTGAGTTTAAGATCCCTAGATTAAAGTATATTAACAAAGTAATATAAATATATATGTATCTATACTATAATAATGGGGGGAATGCGGGACAGCGTCTGTTTTATATTTTTTTATCCCGTTAGTAAAATAAGTTGGATTACTTTGGATAAATAATGAATGAATATTATGTAATTTATCCACTAAATTTCGTAGCTCTTGATTAAACATAAATATTCTTATATATATAGTATTGCTTATTTTAAGATTCACTTCTTTAAAATTTTCAAATGTCAACACTTCCAGTTAGCGTCCGTTATATCATAACACTTATTACATCGCTTATATAAACGTTCATATATTTGCATCCTTATATAAGGTTTATATTTCCATCGCTAATTTTCTCCTTTTTCGTTTATTATATATGCACTTTATATATTATATTGTCTTTTTTTAGTGTATCATGGATTACTTTACTGATTACAGAAGAGAGTGTGATACAAACTTCATTCAATTTCTGTGCATATTGTCAATTGCGATTTCATATCTACATATATTTTCATATCTACATATATATTTGTGTATAATATCAATATGCACACTACACATACTAGCAGAAAAACCACCTGAAGGGTGGTTTTTCTGTTAGTATATATAGTAATAATAAATGTGAAGACTAAAATCCAAAGAGGACTCAATAAGATCCTGTAAAAGGGTGAAAGCAGCGATTTTTTTACTTAAACTTTCATCTGTACTTATAATATATATATATAGCTGACATACCTGTAACATGTAGTCGAATAATTCTTTGCCAAAACCCTGCCTCTGACGAGACTCATGAATGTAGAAGTCCAGGACACACATCGGCACTAGCTCATGAATAACTCCACTGCTGTCGTACACAAACAGGGTCTTAGAGCCAACCTTCAAGAAACCAATAGCTGCACCAGGATTTCTAGAATGACAGAAGAAGGAACACAAAGTAAGAAAACTCCCTATAAAGGGGTAGACATGTATTGTTGAGACTATTGCTGATATGGTTGACACTGTTGAGACTATTGACTGGACTGGACTTGATTTATGTGTTGTAAAACTGGTTTCACACATAGTACCTCAGGAGTGTTCTCATGTAGTATTTTACCTGTGTTGTTAAGAGAGAGATAGAGAAGGAAAGAGGAAAGGAAGATTGAGAGAGAAAGGGAAAGTGAGAGAAAAGTGGTTGGAAGAGAGATGGAAAGAGAGGGCGAGGAAGTGAGAAAGAGATGATGAGGGAGAAATAGGAAGAAGAGAGAAAGGATGATGTCCAAAATGAACATTAAATCCAACATTTTTATTAAAATATATTAAAATCAAAATTGTGAATATTTTATTATCATTCTAGATTGATCCAAAAGGTGGTTTTTAAGAGGTTACGATAAAAAGCTATTTAAAAAAAAAAAAAAAACATAAACAACATACCGATTATGTTCATCTTTTAACAAATAAATATAGTGGTCAGAATCTTTTAGTTTGGAAATACTGGTCACAGGTATACGTAACCCTTGGGCCTGCAAGATGTAAAGATAAAACACAGCTTAAGTTTTCTTTGATAACTGGCAAATTTGTTTTAAAAAATTACAATCTTCTTAATATATAATTGTTTCTACTTTTGGCACAAGGCCAGCAATTACCCAGTACATTACTGGTACTTTATTTTCTCGACCCCGTAAGGATGAAAGGCAAAGTTAACCTTGGCGGGATTTGAACTCAGATCGTAAAGGGACGTAACTTTTTGCGTCAAAGCATGGCGTCCGACCCTCTACCGATACTGCCAATCCACAATATATAATATGGTATGGTATGGTACGGTATGGTATGGTATGGTATGGACCTATAACTCCTGAGGAGTTATAGAGGCGCCATATTGACATAGTGTTTCTAGGGCATTTTTTTAATCTGGCAGAGCCCATCTCCTCTTCAGGCCTGAATACAGTAGATTTCTTCCAGACAAGGATAGAGAGAATGAGAGAAAGGAAGTAAGAAAGAGATATAGAGGAAGAATCGACCCCAGTACTTGACTGGTACTTTTTTTATCAACCTCGAAAGGATGAAAGGCGAAGTTGACCTCGACGGGATTTGAACTCAGAGAGCTGGAACTAATACCATAAAGGATTCTATTCAACGTTCTAGTGACTCTGCCAATTCGCTGCCTCTCTTAATATATAACAGTCAGTATATTCAAGGGTGTGTTGAAAAGTTCATAGGTTGACTATGAAGGACTGATGCTAGAGCTATGAAATCTTGCATGCATTAATTTCAACTCTTCTTATCAATAACTGCATTGTTTCTTTCGAGGGAGTATGTTAAAAAATAAACCTCATTTGGTCATTCCATGAGAGTATCTTGGTCAGCCTATGATCTTTTCAGCTAACCCCTGTACATACATCAGCCCTCATATCCTGTTTGGAATAGGTACACCTTATTCCTGCATTTTGTAAGTAGCAACTAAAAGAAAAGTGTCTAGCTGTAAAACTTTGCTTCGAAAAAGGACCTTATGTCATAGGCCCTGCAAGATGAATTTAGTAGGCAAAATAGCCTTAAAAAGCTTGTTGTTGTAAATTCCATCTACCTGGGTGCTAAACTGTGGCCTACAACCTGGAATAAATATACAACATGCTGTAAAATGGAGGGGTGGTTAGGGCCCCTGAGCCCTGTAAGATGACCTCTCTAGTGCTGGTGGCATGAATAAAAGCACCTAGTCCATGCTGTAAAATGGAAGGGTCAAGAGGGCCCCTGAGTCCAGTAAGACAACCTCTCTAGTGCTGGTGGCACGAATAGAAGCACCATGTCCATGCTGTAAAGTGGTGCTGGTGTTAGGAAGGACCGTGACAAGTGGAGAGATGCTGTGCTGAATAGGACCCGTCCAGCCCTTGCAAGCAGGGAAAAGCGGACGTATAATGATGATGATGGTGATGATGATGAAATTGCACCAGCTTCAGCATTTGGTCATCAGAAGAAGGGAGGTGAGAGTAAAAGTCAAACTCGCTGTCTTTAATTTGGTGATCATGCCAGTCCTTACCTATGGTCAAGTATTTTGGGTAATAACTGGAAGAATACAGTCGCAAATACTAGCGGCAGAAATTAGGTCCCTCAGAAGGATCTTTGGAGTAATGTTACACGATAGAGTGCATAGCTCGAATATCAAAGAGTTATTTTAGGTAGTGGAGCTGCTGCTTCTTCAAATTGAAAGATCACAGCTCTGATACTACAGGCATGTGGTTAGAATGTTTTAGGAAAGAATTACTGGATAGATTTTACAGACAAAACAAGCTGCTGGAGACCCAGGGGTAGACCCCCAAGCAAGATGGTTGGATAACATCCATGAGTTCAGCTGGTCTTGCTTTGGGATTCAGCCAGATTAATTGGAGATGGTTGCTTCTGACAAGAACGGCTGGAAGGAGTGTTTGAGGATATTGCCTCAACAAGCCTCCCAGGAATAAGTGGGTGAAGAAGAACAACAACAAAAATGACAAGCCTTTTATGGTCATGTAACTACAAATCTATACCAGGCAGTTTTTGATGTTCATTTGAGGGTCAAAAAGAGACATATTTAAATCTTAACTAACCTTTGAAGAAGCCATTCCAAGTTTGTTTATAACAATACATACTTGATCCTTATGTTGTGTTTCACTGAAAGTAATAATAATAATAATGATTTCTTTATTAACTACAAAGGGTTTACACCCAGAAAAACATTATGACAGTACAAAAACATAGAGTGAGTGTGTGTGTGTGGGTTTTGTGTGTAAACAAATTTTAACAATGTTAAAAAAAAAGAAGCAACAAAATTAAAAAAAGAAGGTTCCTCAATAGGGAAGAGACGTTTGAGGGTCAATCATGGAAATACCCCCGCATAAAACCACAGATGTCCTGATCTCTAGGGTAAGTGCCCTGTCCCAGTTGTTCTCCTCCAATCTGCAGGTTCATACTCAGAGCGGGGCCATTCACTCGGGCCATGCTCGCTTCTCTCACCGACCTTTCAACAAATTACTTTGAAGGCAACACTTCCCTTTCCACTCTGATTTTCCTCCTCATGTGAAACCTGAAGAAGTTAATCAGGGCTTCGCCAGAGAGGAAAGTGCTCATCTAATAATAATAATAATAATTGTTTCTACTTTAGGCACAAGACCAGCAATTACCCAGTGCATTACTGGTACTTTATTTTCTCGACCCCGTAAGGATGAAAGGCAAAGTCAACCTCGGCGGGATTTGAACTCAGACCGTAAAAGGACGTAACTCTATGCTGGAAAGCATGGCGTCCGACCCTCTACCGATACTGCCAATCCACAATAATAATAAAAAGAACAGAATCGAAAAAACAGTAGTCATTAAGATTTAGAAATATACTATATTGTAGTAAATATGAGGATCAGCTGAAGAGTTCATAGGTTGACTATGAAGCAGTGATGTTAGAGCTGTGAAATCTTGCATGCATTAATTCTAACTCTTCTCATTAATAATTGCATTGTTTCTTTCCAGGAACGATGTTGAAAAATAAACCTCATTTGGCCATTCCATGAGAGTATCTTGGTCAGTCTATGAACTTTTCAGCTGACCCTCGTACCTTTCACTGCTCATGTTTTGATACCTATCAACCAAATTTATTGCTCCCCCATCACTTTGCTCATGCTATTGTCTTTTTATTCATTTTTCTTATTAACAACCAACATGCAGCTTTCACTGTCTGTCTTTCATTACTCTCTCTTATTTTGTTGGTCACCCTTTGCCCTCTATATATTTCTACTGCAATGTACCAGCTTTTTGAAACTTATCAGTTTTTTAACTCTTTTTTTAAAATTAAGAGTAGTTAATTGATAGGTTTGCTTATCAGAAGAAGGGAGGTAAGCAAGAAAGCTCAACTCATAATCTTAAATTTGATGTTCATACCTGCCTTACCTATAGTCTTGAATCTTGGGTAATGAATGAAAGAATACGATTGTAAATACAAGCAGCCAAAATAGGGTTCCTCAGAAGGTTTTTGGGAATAACGTTATTCAATAGAGTGTGTAGCTCAGAGGTCAGAAGAGGTCAGAGATCAGAGGGTCACTCCAGGTAGAGCCACTACTTCTCCGAATTGAGGAATCACAACTCTGATATTACAGATATGTGGCCAGAATGTCTCAGGAAAGAATTGTTGGACATATTTTATGGATAACATCCATGAGCTTAGTTGGTCTCACCTGGAGATCCAGCTGGATCAGTTGGAGAAATTTTAGTTTTTCACATGATTTGTTAAAACAAATATGGCTTTGGAAACTTGTAAATTACTCATTACCTGTGGTTCTTCCACCTGAGAATTTCATGTAATAATATATATGTACCTAAAATGTGGGCTGTGTTCCCATGAAGCAGGTAGAGAAGTTCAAGTACCTTAGGGGCCGTGTTCTTGATTGATGGCAGGTAGGAGGCTGAATTAAGTTCAAGAACTGCAGGAGCTGGTGCAGTCATGCACTAGCTTCAGCATTCGGTAAATCAGAATAATTGGGGATCCAGCTGGATCAATTGGAGATGGTTGCTTCTGACAGAAGCTGCAGGAAGGAGTCTTTGAGGACTCTGCTCCCAAGACCCTCTCAGGAATAAGTGGGCAAAGAAGAAGGTGAAGAAGAAGACAAAGAACAACCAAATACTCACTCGTGTCTATCTGTTTTCACCAATTTCATTCGCCTATCCAACTTGGTAATCTTGTTAGTAAAGGTCGTATTTATATTGAAGTCAAACTCCATCTTGGATTTCTTTTTGTTTTTGGTTTTGGTTTGTTTTTTATTATTAGTGGGTCCTGCTGACAAGTGGTCAAGACATAAAGGTATTTAACTGTTGTGTTGGTGTTATCAACTTATATGTTCAATGTGTGAAAAAAATCTGCACATAGCATACTCAATTTTTAATGAGACACTAATTTTTGTTTTCTCCTCTATATATAACGTTTCCCTCTCTTTATATATATATATGTATATATATTGTTGGTTTAATCTCTTATCACCTTTTCATTGTTTAAATCAATTTTTCAGTTAGTTGTACATCCATCATAGCTTCTATTTTCCCCTGCAATAAACAAAAGATAAACAAAAGAAAATGAGAGAATGATGCAAAATAGCTTACACAATCTTTCTGAAATCATGATCCACATCTTAAAAAGAAGAGAAAGATATAAAGTAGTATAGATAATATGAAGTATTGTGACATATGTAATAAACGACTGATAAGTTTCAGAAAGCCAGAAGGAGGCTTATATAAAAGGCAAAAGATGACAAATAAAACAAAGTAATATTTTTACCCAACATATTTCAGGGCTATCACTCTCTTTTCAAATGTAAAAACAAAACAAACGATTGATATGCTTTTTCGAGTCATAGTAGCCATTCGTTTGTTCTGTTTTGCACAGTTTTTATTTTTACATTTGAAAAGAGGGTTATAGCCCTGAAATATCATGTTGAAATATACTGAGTAAAAACATTCTTGTGCTTTGTTTTATTTGTCATCCTTTGCCCTTTATATATTTCTACCACATTGTACCAGCTTTCTGAAATACTTATCAGTCTTTTAAGGAAAGATATGTGTGGACAATGTAGTTCTAGAAATAGCAGCTAATAAGGAAGCCTTGACATGATAGAAATAGTAGCCACCCAAAGGCATTATACTCATCATTCAACATCCTTGTCTAGTTTAACATCTTCTTTACTTGTTACAAGCATTGGAAGGTTTTGGTAGACCTTTTTCAAAGCATCTGTCCAGAGTGTTCATACCTGGGATAGGTTTTAGTCCTGGTTCCAGGCTTTCTGATCATCCCTGAATACTTTTTTTTTAGCTCTTACATGAGCCCCCTCACCTTTTCCTTGTCTACCAGGAGCTACAATCTTGGTACATTGATGTATCCACTCCCAACTACAGTTCACATGTCCAAACCAACACAGCCTGTGTGATCTTAAAACAGAGTTGAGTGCTGGTATCTTTAAGTTTGGGTAGAGAGATGCCATGTCCAGCAAACCATAGCATTTTCATTAATCAATAAACATATTCAAGAGTTAGTGTGATTCTGTAGGAGGGCAATGCTGCTGTCAATAAAAACAACACACTGATGATAAGATAGAGAGATCATCTGACCAAATGGGCGACTGTATGGGTACCTTGGTCCAGTATCAGGCATCATCAAAGAGTGTAGAGTCAGATTTGCAGGGCATTGCTGGGGAGCTAAAGATGAAATTGTTAGTGAAGTTATTTTGTGGGGGCCTACACAAGGCTAGAGTTATTAGAGGATGACAAGCCAAGACTTATATTAAGTAGATTTGAGATGACATAAACAACAATCTCTCTGACCTGCTGAATATGATGAACAATAGAATTGGACGATGACAGAATCAAGGGAATCCATGTAAGCAGTACAATCTATTGATTGATTGAATTAAAACGAAATCAAAATGAAAAGGAGACTCAGAGAAACAAGAATATCTATTGAGGTCACAGAATGTGTGACAAAAGAGTTTTGATAACTAAATATGACAATTAAATAACAATCTTGTTACTAAACGTAAATTCACCATGGAGGATGAAAAGAGATGACATGAAAGCAACAAGGGGAAAAGACCATTCTGGCAGTTGTGGATTAGACAGAGTGAAGAGGAAGCATATATGTGGGCGAGAGGCCAGAAAATGTCTGTAGTGGCTTTAGCCCTTTAGTTTCAGCTCGGCCTAAACCGGCTTTGGTTCTATGAAATAAAACCACCCATTTTAACCCTTTAGCATTTACATTACTCTATATTTATTATTGTATTTTCGCAGTAAAGGCTTTATCTCCTATAATTATCACACATAATATCTATGAGATTTTGATATTATTTATTTTGAGAACAATACCTTAACGTCAGTATGAGCAGCTGGGTACAGCCGGTTTGAACAAAAAGAGGTGAGAGAATTCTGGCCAGATATGGCCGGTTTAAATGTTGAAGGGTTAAAGGTTTCCAATTTAAATTAAAATTTTCCAACATAATTTCATATAAGAAGCTTGAATGACTGGTACTTTATTTTATCGACCCCGTAAGGATGAAAGGCAAAGTTAACCTCGGCAGGATTTGAACTCAGACCGTAAAGGGACATAACTATGCTAGAAAGCATGGCGTCAGACCCTCTACCGATTCTGCCATCCACCGCCCCTAAGGCGGAGAATAATAATGGTTTCAAATTTAGACACAAGGCCAACAATTTTGCGAGAGGGGAAAGTCGATTAAATCAACCTCAGTACGTTACTGGTACTTTATTTTACCAACCCTGTAAGGATAAAAGGCAAAGCTAAGAAGTCTTCAACCATTGATTCTCAGAAAACTAAAGCCTTCTAGATGAAATTAGGTAAACAGAAACTGTGCTGATGCCTGTCATGTGTCTGTATATGAGTTTCTGTCAGTGTGAGAGAGAATGTGCTATTTATTCGACAAGGCCAGAACTTTTTGGGCGAGTGGGGGAGTGGTTAGTTGACTATATCGATATTTGTATTTAACTAGTACTTTATTTTATCGACCCCTCGCAAAAAAATGGAGGGCAGAATTGACATGGGATGAAATTAAAAAGTCTGTAACAGAAATACTGCACGAAATTTTGTCCGACGCTCTAACCATTTCACCAATTTATAACCGTTGACGTGACGAAAATAATGTTTTTTTTTTGTTGTTTTTGTTTTTCAATGCAAGGCATCTTATATTTGTGACAGTTCTAACGATTCTGAAGAACATTCACCGGAAGAAGACAGGAGAACACATACATATACTCACATATATGTATGTTCTAACGATTCTGAAGAACTGACACCGGAAATAGACACCCCCGCCCTTCACACACACACATATATATATATACATACACACTTTAAGCATAGATACATACACACACACACAAATAGACATACATACATACAAACATATTCCGGGTTGAATCGGAAGTAACCACAGTAAGTAAGGTACTCAATACATGGCAGAGTATAAAAGTTTTAATATAGAAGAGATTTTACAGGACTAGAACTGTTTCATTCGTGAGAAATCATCAGGAATCCCCGATGATTTCTCACGAATGAAACAGTTCTAGCCCTGTAGAATCTCTTCTATATATATATATATATATATATATATATATATGTATGTGTGTGTGTGTCCCGGGTTCAATCGGGGGTAACCACAGTTAATAAGGTACTCAATACATAGAGTATATACAAGATTTAATATTAAAAAATGGCTTCTACAGGACTAGAACTGTTTCATTCGAAGGAAATCATCCTTCACGATGATTTCCTTCGAATGCAACAGTTCTAACCTTGTAGAAGCCATTTCTATATTAAATCTTATATATATATATATGTGTGTGTGTGTAAAACAAATAATAAAACAAAAGACAACAAAAGTAAATACATACACTCATAAATAAATACAAACTTACCGAATTCTGGTCCCTTGCAATCTGAATACAGATGCGTATATATCTGTGTTTTTCTCCCTTTATATTGAATTATATATATTTTTGGGGGAGGGTCATATTGTTATAATATTGCCAGAAATAATAATAAAACACATTCACTGTTTGGTATTGATTGGTTTTCGCTTCTGTATATTTTATATCCCTATAGTTAATTCAGTTGGCGATCAATGTTTATCATTGATTGACCAACAGTTGGTTAAGAATATAGATAAATATTTGGGATTATCAAATTTGCTAAGGTAAGATTCTTTTGTTATCTTAGCAATCTTGATTTTTTTTCTAATGCATTGTACGGTTTTCAAAATTATTTAAATTTGTTACCTATTTGCTTCAAGCAAACTTCAACACTCTGTTATATAAATATATATATATATATATATATATATATACACTATAAGGAAAGAAAGAGGCAATGACCTACCTTTGGCGTATACAGCTCTTTCGGAGGGTGGTGGTGGTGAAGACGTTTGATGTAGGGGTGGCAAGATTAAGAAAGAGAGAGAGACATTTGTTTTAGAAGACTACAATGGCAAGAAGAGGAAGAATGTCGTATGTTTATTGACAGACACGCTGCTGACATCAAAGGAATAACATAAAGTAAACATTGACACCAACACTTAACATTTACCTATGATTTCATTGGTTCATCTACAAGGCAGTGAAGACTAATCTACAATTTCATTGGCTGATGGGGTTTTTTTCGGTATAGTTTATTACTCTTTCTCTCTGATTAGCAAAAGAGACTGAAGAAGAAAAAAAAGGGAGAAAGGGTGAAAAGAGAAAGAAAGAAAAAAGTTAGAAAAAGGAGGAGAGAAAGAAAGGAAGAAACTAAGTATTGCGACTAACATTGTGTACTTTATATGTATATATAGAAGGAGAGATTGGCATACTCTCTCCTCCTCCTTATATATAAATCTCTATCTTTCTTTCGCTTTTATCGCCTCCTCTGTCTCTTCTATCGACCTATTTCCCCTCCTCTCTCTCTCTCTCTGCGGTTGTCATGCAAAAAACATAAATAAATAAAACAGCTAAAACGAAACACAAAACCTGAACCAAACAAAAGCACCCCCACCCACAATTCCACAAACGTATTCACATTAATTTAAAATATAATACAATATAATAATAATTATAATAATTATAATATTAATGATAATAATAATAATAATAATAATAATATATTATTATTATTATTATTATTATTATTATTATAAAAATTCTAATTGAAAAAAAAATAGGAAAAAATAATTTTTTTTAATTAAAGACATTCAACGAACATCTTAACCAACCACTGGAAAAAATAATATTTAATAAACATTTATTTCGGTGATGGGAAAATTCACTTTGAATGTCTTAAATAAATAAAAAAATTTCAAAAGATATTTTTTTAATGTATATGTATATGTATGTATTTGCTCCTTGTTGATCCGGTTCAATTTCCCGTCTGCTCGTTGTGTCTTTTCTGGCGGTGAATATATGTTGTGTGTGGGGAACTCTTTATCTTTATAATATGTTATCAACTTGTTGAAGTCTTCGAAATTCCTTAGATCTTTCTGATTATTTCTGTCTTCATCTTCTTGTCGCTATCGTTGCTTAAGAAGACGGAGGAGGATAGTAAAACTAATAATAATAAGAATTAGAAGAAGACTCGGAGCTGTAATTATGCCTCGCAAGAAACCATTTAGCGTTAAACAGAAAAAGAAACAACTCCAAGAAAAGAGAGAACGACAGCGAAGCCAGGCAGGTAAATAAATACACTTTTACTACACTGACACCAGATTAGCACTGTGTTAACACTTCGCTGACATCACATTAAACACTCGAACTTAACGCTACATAAACACCACATTTAACACTGCAGTAACACCACATTTGACACTGCAGTAACACCTCATTGACACTGCATTAACACCACATAAACACTACATAAACACGAAATTAACACTAGACTGACTCCACATTTACATCAAATTAACACTACAGACACTGCATTAATACCTTATTAACACTGCATTAATACCTCATTAACACTGCATTAATACCTCATTAACACTGCATTAATACTTCTTTCACACTGCATTAATACCACATTAACACCTCATTAACACTGCATTAACACCACATTAACGCTGCATTAATACCTCATTAACACTGCATTAATACCTCATTAACACTGCATTAATACCACATTAACACCGCATTAATACCACATTAACACTGCATTAATACCTCATTAACACTGCATTAATACAACAGTAACACTGCATTAATACCACAGTAACACTGCCTTAACACCTCACTAACACTGCATTAATACCACATTAACACTGCATTAATGCCTCATTAACACTACATTGACGTTACACTTATACTACATAAACTCCAAATTAACACTAGACTGACACCACATTAACACTGCATTGTCAGTACACTTATGCTACACTGGACATTACATAAGCATCGTGTTAACACTACCACCACTGCTACTACTATTACTGTTGCTGCTCTAGCAGTAGTATTAGTACTACACTAATACTACCTCCAACGCTACCACTAATACTACTACCACCCACATTACAACACTACCACCATTACTACAACACTACCACCAACACTACAACACTACCACCAACACTACAACACTACCACCAACACTACAACGCTACCACCAATACTACAACACTACCACCAATACTACAATACTACAACACTACAACCAACACTACCACCAATACTACAACACTACCACCCACACTACAAAACTACCACCAACACTACAAAACTACCACCAACACTACAACACTACCACCAAAACTACAACACTACCACCAATACTACAACACTACCACCCACACAACACTACCACCAACACTACAACACTACCACCAATACTACAACACTTCCACCAATACTACAACACTACCACCCACACTACAACACTACCACCCACACTACAACACTACAACTCACACTATAACACTACAACCCACACTTCAACACTACCATCAACACTACAACACTACCACCAACACTACAACACTACCACCAACACTACAACCCACACTACAACACTACCATCAATACTACAACACTACCACCCACACTACAACACTACAACTCACACTACAACCCACACTTCAACACTACCATCAACACTACAACACTACCACCAACACTACAACACTACCACCAACACTACAACCCACACTACAACACTACAACACTACCACCAACACTACAACACTACCACCCACACTTCAACACTACCATCAACACTACCATCAACACTACCACCAACACTACAACCCACACTACAACACTACCACCCACACTTCAACACTACAACCAACACTACAACACTACCATCAACACTACAACACTACCATCAACACTACAACACTACCACCCACACTTCAACACTACAACCAACACTACAACACTACCATCAACACTACAACACTACCATCAACACTACAACACTACCACCAACACTGCAACAACCCTGTCAATGTAATTAATATGAACCTTCTATGGTATTGTTGATTCCATAGACACATGTACTCTTAATGCAGTTCTCAGGGAGATTCACTATGATACAATGGCTGGCCCTTTGAATACAGATACAGTACATCATGTATTCCAATGTAAGTGGCTGAGCATTCTACAGACATGTGTACCTTTAACGTAGCTCTCAGGGACATTGTGTGACCAGAGTGGCCCTTTGAATTACAGGTACAATCCATGTTGTATTATAGTGTAAGTGGCTGAGCATTCCACAGACACATGTACTCAACATAGTTCTCAGGAAGATTTGGTGTTACAAGGCTGACCTTTTGAATTACAAGTACAATCCCTGTTGTATTCCAGTATAAGCAGCTGAGTATTCCACAGACACGTGTACCCTTCACACAATTCTCAGCAAGGCTGACAGGTCCAGTCTACCCAATTTAATGTCACTTCCAAGATTTAGGTCAACCTGAAACTAGTAAATGTCACCTGTTCTAGATGCTATTCAGTGGGATCAAACCAGGGGCCTAATGATTGCAAACCTTTTAACCATTTGGCCATGCTGTCTCTACTAATCCAGGGGTCTCAAACATGTGACCTGCAAACTACTTTTCTAGGGTCCACAGCAGAACAATTTTTGTGACTAATACCACAAGGTATTTTGGCACGAGGGGCTGAGCAGTGTTGGGCAGCGTATGTTTGTGTATATGCGTTTACAATTTATGAGGTTACGTATATGCTTAACCCGTTAGCATTTACACCAGCTGTATCCGGCCAGAATTCTCTCCCCTTTTTCTGTTCAAATTGGCTGCAACCGGCCACTCATACTGATGTTAAGGTATTGTTCTCAAAATAAACAATATAAAAATCTCGTAGCTTCGATATCATGTGAGATAATTATGTGAGGTAAAGCCTTTCCTGTGAAAATATAATAGTAAATATAAAGTAATGTAAATGCTAAAGGGTTAACAAATATTTTTATTGGCAGTGTAGTGCTGGGTAATGACTTAGTCTTTCTGGAAATAACAGGTCCCTGTTGTGGTGTGGTGACCCTTCACCTGCTACAAATAGCAGCCAAATTTATCTCAACTCACACCCACTTGTCTTTAAAAAACAAAATGTGTGCCTATCTGTTGAGTTCTGTAAGGGATGGCGCATCTGGCCACTCTCAACCTCTCTAGAATTATATTCTACCATGTTTATTAGGGAAGAATATAAAGTGCCAACATGGAGACTCTTTATGTGATGCTGTGGTTGTTCTCAACCTCTCTAGAAATAGCAGTCAAATCCTGTAAGGGATGGTGTATGTGGTTGTTTTCAACCTCTCTAGAAATAGCAGTCAAATCCTGTAAGGGATGGTGTATGTGGTTCTCAACCTCTCTAGAAATAGCAGTCAAATCCTGTAAGGGATGGTGTATGTGGTTGTTCTCAACCTCTCTAGAAATAGCAGTCAAATCCTGTAAGGGATGGTGTATGTGGTTGTTCTCAACCTCTCTAGAAATAGCAGTCAAATCCTGTAAGGGATTGTGTATGTGGTTGTTCTCAACCTCTCTAGAAATAGCAGTCAAATCCTGTAACGGATGGTGTATGTGGTTGTTCTCAACCTCTCTAGAAATAGCAGTCAAATCCTGTAAGGGATGGTGTATGTGGTTGTTCTCAACCTCTCTAGAAATAGCAGTCAAATCCTGTAAGGGATGGTGTTTGTGGTTGTTCTCAACCTCTCTAGAAATAGCAGTCAGATCACCCCAAATTATGTTCTATCTTTAATAGGGAGGAATTTACATGCCAATGAGGGTATTCTTATGTGAGTGTGGTCACAACACATAATAACCCTGATCATCAGTCCAACACCCTTACCACTAGGCCACATGTCTTCACATAACCCAGTCAAGGAAATGAACCCACAGCATTATGATCATCAGTCCAACACCCTTACCACTAGGCCACATGTCTTCACATAACCCTGTCAAGGAATCAAACCCATAACATTATGACCATCAGTCCAACACCATTACCACTTGGCCACATGTCTTCACATAACCCAGTCAAGGAATCAAACCCACAGCATTATGATCATCAGTCCAACACCCTTACCACTAGGCCACATGTCTTCACATAACCCTGTCAAGGAATCAAACCCATAACATTATGACCATCAGTCCAACACCCTTACCACTAGGCCACATGTCTTCACATAACCCAATCAAGGAATCAAACCCATAACATTATGACCATCAGTCCAACACCCTTACCACTAGGCCACATGTCTTCACATAACCCAGTCAAGGAATCAAACCCACAGCATTATGACCATCAGTCCTACACCCTTACCACTAGGCCACATGTCTTCACATAACCCAGTCAAGGAATCAAACCCACAGCATTATGATCATAAGTCCTACACCCTTACCACTAGGCCACATGTCTTCACATAACCCAATCGAGGAATCAAACCCACAGCATTATGACCATCAGTCCAACACCCTTACCACTAGGCCACATGTCTTCACATAACCCAGTCAAGGAATCAAACCCACAGCATTATGATCATAAGTCCTACACCCTTACCACTAGGCCACATGTCTTCACATAACCCAGTCAAGGAATCAAACCCACAGCATTATGACCATCAGTCCTACACCCTTACCACTAGGCCACATGTCTTCACATAACCCAGTCAAGGAATCAAACACACAGCATTATGATCATAAGTCCTACACCCTTACCACTAGGCCACATGTCTTCACATAACCCAGTCAAGGAATCAAACCCACAGCATTATGACCATCAGTCCAACACCCTTACCACTAGGCCACATGTCTTCACATAACCCAGTCAAGGAATCAAACCCATAACATTATGACCATCAGTCCTACACCCTTACCACTAGGCCACATGTCTTCACATAACCCAGTCAAGGAATCAAACCCACAGCATTATGACCATCAGTCCAACACCCTTACCACTAGGCCACATGTCTTCACATAACCCAGTCAAGGAATCAAACCCATAACATTATGACCATCAGTCCTACACCCTTACCACTAGGCCACATGTCTTCACATAACCCAGTCAAGGAATCAAACCCACAGCATTATGACCATCAGTCCAACACCCTTACCACTAGGCCACATGTCTTCACATAACCCAGTCAAGGAATCAAACCCATAACATTATGACCATCAGTCCTACACCCTTACCACTAGGCCACATGTCTTCACATAACCCAGTCAAGGAATCAAACCCATAACATTATGACCATCAGTCCTACACCCTTACCACTAGGCCACATGTCTTCACATAACCCAGTCAAGGAATCAAACCCACAGCATTATGAACATCAGTCCTACACCCTTACCACTAGGCCACATGTCTTCACATAACCCAGTCAAGGAATCAAACCCATAACATTATGACCATCAGTCCAACACCCTTACCACTAGGCCACATGTCTTCACATAACCCAGTCAAGGAATCAAACCCATAACATTATGACCATCAGTCCTACACCCTTACCACTAGGCCACATGTCTTCACATAACCCAGTCAAGGAATCAAACCCACAGCATTATGACCATCAGTCCAACACCCTTACCACTAGGCCACATGTCTTCACATAACCCAGTCAAGGAATCAAACCCATAACATTATGACCATCAGTCCTACACCCTTACCATTAGGCCACATGTCTTCACATAACCCAGTCAAGGAATCAAACCCACAGCATTATGAACATCAGTCCTACACCCTTACCACTAGGCCACATGTCTTCACATAACCCAGTCAAGGAATCAAACCCATAACATTATGACCATCAGTCCAACACCCTTACCACTAGGCCACATGTCTTCACATAACCCAGTCAAGGAATCAAACCCATAACATTATGACCATCAGTCCTACACCCTTACCACTAGGCCACATGTCTTCACATAACCCAGTCAAGGAATCAAACCCACAGCATTATGACCATCAGTCCAACACCCTTACCACTAGGCCACATGTCTTCACATAACCCAGTCAAGGAATCAAACCCATAACATTATGACCATCAGTCCTACACCCTTACCACTAGGCCACATGTCTTCACATAACCCAGTCAAGGAATCAAACCCACAGCATTATGAACATCAGTCCTACACCCTTACCACTAGGCCACATGTCTTCACATAACCCAGTCAAGGAATCAAACCCATAACATTATGACCATCAGTCCAACATCCTTACCACTAGGCCACATGTCTTCACATAACCCAGTCAAGGAATCAAACCCACAACATTATGACCATCAGTCCTACACCCTTACCACTAGGCCACATGTCTTCACATAACCCAGTCAAGGAATCAAACCCACAACATTATGACCATCAGTCCTACACCCTTACCACTAGGCCACATGTCTTCACATAACCCAGTCAAGGAATCAAACCCACAGCATTATGACCATCAGTCCAACACCCTTACCACTAGGCCACATGTCTTCACATAACCCAGTCAAAGAATCAAACCCACAGCATTATGACCATCAGTCCAACACCCTTACCACTAGGCCACATGTCTTCACATAACCCAGTCAAGGGATCAAACCCATAACATTATGACCATAAGTCCTACACCCTTACCACTAGGCCACATGTCTTCACATAACCCAGTCAAGGGATCAAACCCACAACATTATGACCATCAGTCCAACACCCTTACCACTAGGCCACATGTCTTCACATAACCCAGTCAAGGGATCAAACCCATAACATTATGACCATCAGTCCAACACCCTTACCACTAGGCCACATGTCTTCACATAACCCAGTCAAGGAATCAAACCCATAACATTATGACCATCAGTCCAACACCCTTACCACTAGGCCACATGTCTTCACATAACCCAGTCAAGGGATCAAACCCATAACATTATGACCATAAGTCCAACACCCTTACCACTAGGCCACATGTCTTCACATAACCCATAACATTATGACCATCAGTCCAACACCCTTACCACTAGGCCACATGTCCTCACATAACCCAGTCAAGGGATCAAACCCATAACATTATGACCATAAGTCCTACACCCTAACCACTAGGCCACATGTCTTCACATAACCCAGTCAAGGGATCAAACCCATAACATTATGACCATCAGTCCAACACCCTTACCACTAGGCCACATGTCTTCACATAACCCATAACATTATGACCATCAGTCCTACACCCTTACCACTAGGCCACATGTCTTCACATAACCCAGTCAAGGAATCAAACCCACAACATTATGACCATCAGTCCAACACCCTTACCACTAGGCCACATGTCTTCACATAACCCAGTCAAGGGATCAAACCCACAGCATTATGACCATCAGTCCTACACCCTTACCACTAGGCCACATGTCTTCACATAACCCAGTCAAGGAATCAAACCCACAACATTATGACCATCAGTCCAACACCCTTACCACTAGGCCACATGTCTTCACATAACCCAGTCAAGGAATCAAACCCATAACATTATGACCATCAGTCCTACACCCTTACCACTAGGCCACATGTCTTCACATAACCCAGTCAAGGAATCAAACCAATAACATTATGACCATCAGTCCTACACCCTTACCACTAGGCCACATGTCTTCACATAACCCAGTCCAGGAATCAAACCCACAGCATTATGACCATCAGTCCAACACCCTTACCACTAGGCCACATGTCTTCACATAACCCAGTCAAGGAATCAAACCCATAACATTATGACCATCAGTCCTACACCCTTACCACTAGGCCACATGTCTTCACATAACCCATAACATTATGACCATCAGTCCAACACCCTTACCACTAGGCCACATGTCTTCACATAACCCAGTCAAGGAATCAAACCCATAACATTATGACCATCAGTCCTACACCCTTACCACTAGGCCACATGTCTTCACATAACCCAGTCAAGGGATCAAACCCATAACATTATGACCATCAGTCCTACACCCTTACCACTAGGCCACATGTCTTCACATAACCCAGTCAAGGGATCAAACCCATAACATTATGACCATCAATCCTACACCCTTACCACTAGGCCACATGTCTTCACATAATCCAGTCAAGGAATCAAACCCATAACATTATGACCATCAGTCCTACACCCTTACCACTAGGCCACATGTCTTCACATAACCCAGTCAAGGGATCAGACCCACAACATTATGACCATCAGTCCTACACCCTTACCACTAGGCCATCAAGACTAATATTTATTACATTTTCTTGTTTACAGAGCGCAAGGGGAAATATGACAATTCTACATCATCGGACTCCGAGACACAGGCACCCCCCCGGGTGGCCAAACTGAACGAACAACCTGTTAAATCATCTGATATGAAATCTAACCTGAACAGGTAAGTAATGGGATTGTTTATTAAATGATGAGGATAATGATGGCAGTGATGATGAGGATGATGTTGATGATGATGATGGTGATGATGATGATAATCATTGTGATGATAATGATGATGATGATGATAATAATCAGGGTGGTGGTGGTGATAATGATATTGATGACTATGGTGATGATAATGATAATGATGTTGATGATGGTGATGATGTTGATGGCTATGGTGATGGTGATGATAATGATGTTGATGGCAGTGATGATGGTGATGATGAAAATGATGTTGATGACTATGATGATGACGATAATGATGTTGATGGCTATGCTGATGATGATGATGGTGATGATAATGATTTTGATGGCTATGATGATGATGACGATAATGATGTTGATGACGATGATGATGATGATGATGTTGATGGCTATGATGATGTTGATGGCTATGATGATGATGATAATGATGTTGATGGCTATGATGATGGTAATAATTGTGACAAAAATAATGATGTTGATGATGACAATGCTGATGATAATTATTCCCAAGAAACAATGTGTGTCTTGAAGGCATCCCCCCTCCCCCCCAACGACACCATCAAGAGTTAAGGCCCCTTTACCTAATTACTTGAATGTATTTGAAGTACCATTCAACTTACACTTACAGTATATTCTTAAATATAAGCTGACCTCCATCCCCTATTTTATGTCTGAGAACTGGGCAAAAATCCAAACCCCGTTTATAAACCAAGGCAACTAATCAACACATAGATATTGACCCTGAATATAAGTCAATCCTCCATTCTAACATCGATCCTTTGGTCTTACATTCTTCGTCTTGTATTTGGTAGTTCACCAGGTATGGTTGAGCGGTTAAGATGATTGCTTTGCATGTATGAGGTCCCAGGTTTCATCCTACTGTTTGACATCTTGAGCAAGTGTCTTCACCAAAGCTTTGGGTCAAACCAAGCCTAGTGATTTAAATTGAGGAGACGTAGACTATGTGGAAGCCTGCCTGCTTGACTGACTGAATTTGTAATTCAAAGCTACGTCCTTGTCATAAACAGTCAGCTTGGAAATTAAAGTTAAGGGTTCAGGTACACATATCTGTGGAATACTGAATCACTGACAAGTTAATTCCCAAATCAGACTCTGTTATTTGAACAAGTGAATGTTCATCGTTGAAATCGGTGGAAGACCTATCATAGAGGGCAGCACTCTATCGGAAGTCTTCGTTTGATATATATATATATCATCATCATCATCATCATCATCATTTTACGTCCGCTTTTCCCTGCTTGCAAGGGTGGGACGGGTCTTATTCAGCACAGCATCTCTCCACTCGTCACGGTCCCTCGTCATCTCCACCGTGAGCTTCAACGATCTGAGGTCTGTTCTCACCACCTCCGCCCATGTTTTTCGTGGTCTACCTCTACCACGTCTTCCTTCAACTGGCATTTCCTGGCACTTCTTCACCCATCGGTCATCCTCCATGTGCATCACATGTCCATACCACCTCAGTCTCCTCTCCCGTACACTACATTCTATCCCTCTCAGACACAGTTTCTCTCTCAACACATTTATGCTGGGTCGTTCACGCACATTTACACTGCACATCCAACGGAGCATGCTTGCCTCATTTCTCTCCAGCCGTCGCATATCCTCTGCGGTTGCTGCCCATGTCTCACTACCATGCAGCATCGCGCTCCTCACACAGGCATCATACAACCGGCCTTTCGTACGCAGGGAGAAATCCTTCTTCGTCAACAGAGGAAGCAGCTCCCTAAACTTCTTCCAACCCGTCCTTATTCTAGATACTATGGCCTCGGAACACCCTCCTCCCATGCTAATCTGATCTCCTAGGTACCGGAAGCTATCCACTACTTCTATAGCGCCCTCTCGCATTTGAAAAATGTGTCTATCAGTGCGACTTCTACTGTCTAATTTCCCTGTACATATATATATATATATGTATATATATATGCATATATATATATATATATATATATATATATATATATATATATATATATATGTATATATATATATATATATATATATATATATATATATATAAATGGAAAAGAATGAAATGAAATTTCATTTCTCACTCTTAGTACAGCTGATACTTAAATATAAGTATGTATACGTACACACATATATGTATACAGACGTACAGTAGTATGTATATATACATACATGTATGTATATATACATACATGCACACATATATATATATGTACGTATGGGTTTACCAAACATTTATTATAATGTTTGGTTTAATGGTATAATGTTTGTAAACAAAGAGCCCGAATTAAGCCGTTAATATGCATAAGGAAAGTATATACTTTCAAACGTTCAATCATCTGACAGGAAGGTATACGATGCTGACGATAGCTAATAAGCTTGAAACTTGTTCATCGTTCCTTTGTCAGTGTTGAACAAAAGTTCGACGATGGTTGCCGAACACTGTACGGCTTAATTCGGGCTGTTTGTTTACAAACAAACCGAACATTATAATAAATGTTCGGTAAACCCATACGTACATATATATATGTGTGCATGTATGTATTTATATACATACTACTGTACGTCTGTATACATATATGTATGTACGTATACATACTTACGTTTAAATATATATATATGGAGGCACATGGCTTAGTGGTTAGAGCATTGGGCTTGCAATCGAAAGGTTGGGAGTTCAATTCTCAGACCGGGTGATGTGTTGTTTCCTTAAGCAAGACACTTTATTTCACATTGCTCCAGTTTACTCAGCTGTAGAAATGTGATCGTGGAGGTGTCACGGCAAAAAAGTGGTCGTGGAGGTGTCACGGCAAAAAAGCACCCAGCACTCACTGTAAATGAAGTTGTGTTAGGAAGGGCATCCAGCTGTAGAAATCAAGCCAGAATCAGTTCCCGTCCCACCCTTGCAAGCAGGGAAAAGCGGTCGTAAAATGATGATGATGATGATGATGATGATGATATAAGGTAGATAACCAAATCTAATAAGATTTAGTTTAGAAAGAGTTTTCTCCCTTAATACATTGTACTTTAATTCTATCTATGTATGTTTGTTTTTCCTTTTTAACAGCTGCCAATAATAGAATTAAAAAAGAGGGGAGGGTTGACCTATGACCCTTTCCGGGTAGTTGGGTGGGAGTGAGGATTATATCCTTAAACTAGAAACCTGGCTCAGAATTAACTCCGCTAAAAGGCAAGCAGATAGTTGAGTTAAACGGTGGCTGCGTTAAGTTTACCACACATGAAGGACGCGAATACTCGGAATGAATAACGCAAAGTTTCTCATCCGACGCTCAAACAATTCCGCCAATCTTCTTCTGATTCCGAAAGTCAAAATTAACTTTGGCGGGATTTGATCTCGCACAAATTTCGTAAAGTTTCAGGTCCGGCTCTTGAACAACTCCCACCAATTTCTGCCCCCTTTTATTGCCAAGATTCTTCTAAAATGACGAAAAAAAAAGTTAACCATGACGGGATTTGAACTCAGAGTGCAGTGAGTCAGAACAAACACTGCAAAGCATCTTATGCATCGTTCTAGCCAGTACACCTTCCACGCTGGTACTTTATTTATCCACCCTGATATTTAGTTAAGAAAAATCACTTTCCTATTTACTATTTTAATTTTCTAATATTCCTTTATTTACAATTGAATTAATATATCATGTAAATACAATTTAATAGAAAAAGAAAAACAAATTAGATTGAGAAAAAAGAATGGAATGTAAGATAAGAAAATATTAAAAAGAAAGACTGACAAGGAAGGGAAAAGCAAGGGCTCACAGAAGAATGGGGAGGGTGATTGGACTCTGGGCCTAGTGCGCGGCGGTAATGGGGCTGCGAGCCGCGGACAGGTCCACAAAAGCATTCCATTCAGATTCTGACAACTCATTAAAAAATGTTTTATTTTCTATTTGGAGTTCTCTCCCTTGTCTTGTTTTAGAATACGGTTTACCTCCCTGTAATACAGGCGTTTGTGTGTGTATGTATAACTCAGTATTATGTAATCTGGATTGGCAGTATCGGTAGAGGGTCGGATGCCATGCTTTCCAGCATAGTTATGTCCCTTTACGATCTGAGTTCAAATCCCGCCGAGGTTGACTTTGCCTTTCATCCTTACGGGGTCGATAAAATAAAGTACCAGTAATGCACTGGATAATTGCTGGCCTTGTGCCTAAAGTAGAAACAATTATGTAATCCGCCTTTATGCACGAAATTGTATTTTCAATAATGTGTTAGGTGAGAAATTAGTTGCTTATTTTTTTAATTCGTCCCACGTATTTCGTTTTTATTTGTCTGCAGTTTTGCTACACACACACACAGGTATATATAATAATCATCATGCGTCCGCTTTTCCCTGCTTGCAAGGGTTGGACGTGTCCTATTCAGCACAGCATCTCTCCACTTGTCACGTTCCTTCGTCATCTCCTCAGTGAGCTTCAGCGATCTGAGGTCTGCTCTCACCACCTCCGCCCATGTTTTACGTGGTCTACGCAGGGAGAAACCCTTCTTTGTCAACAGAGGAAGCAGCTCCCTAAACTTCTTCCAACCCATCCTTATTCTAGATACTATGGCCTCAGAACACCCCCCTCTCTTGCTAATCTGAGCACCTAGGTACTGGAAGCTATCCACCACTTCTATAGAACCCACCTGCATTGGAAAAATGTGTCTATCACTGCGATTACTACTGCTAACTTTCCCTGTACATCTACTGCATATGTAGTTTTCCCTACCTGTTAGTTTGCCTGCTATCCCGCTACATCTCTTGTGTTCTCAGGATCTGCATTGTGTGCATTTTATAGAATTTATGCCAGTTCCTTTTCTGCATATCGAACATGGCCATTTCCCTGATGGAATCAGGGTTTTGTCCTCTTTTCTACTCATCAACACTTTTGTCTTAGCTAGGTTCACTCTCAGTCCTCTTGCTTCCAACTGCTGTTTTCTGATTTCTTATGTATGAAACAGTTCTAGTCCTGTAGAAATCATTTCTATAATAATATGTATGTGTGTGTAGACACACACATACATATTAACACACACAGATATATATATATATATATGAAGGCACATGTAAAGTGGTCATGGAGGTGCCATGGCAAAAAAGCACCCAGCACTCACTGTAAATGAGGTTGGTGTTAGGAAGAGCATCCAGCTGTAGAAATCAAGCCAGAATCAGTTTCTGTACCACTCTTGCAAGCAGGGAAAAGCGGATGTAAAATGATGATGATGATGATGATATATATATATATGAAGGCGTGTGGCTGAGGGGTTAGAGAATTGGATTCACAATCTTGGGGTTGTGAGTTCGATTCCTGGACCAGGCGATGCGTTATGTCCTTGAGCAAGACACTTTATTTCACGTTGCTCCTTCTACCTGGAGTTGCGACCGATAGATAGTACTAGCAACTGGAAAGACCAACGGAAACATTGTTTCCTCGGTCCGATTTGACGAAAGTCGATCGATAAAAAAAATATATATATATATATACACACACACACACACACACACACACACTTGTGGACTCGTACTGTCAATAATAATTGTTTCTACTTTTGGCACAAGGCCAGCAAATACCCAGTGCATTACTGGTACTTTATTTTATCGACCCCGTAAGGATGAAAGGCAAAGTTTAACCCCTGAATTATGAGCTGCCAGAAATGGCAGCCCGAAACCACTCAAAGAGATGTG
The DNA here is from genome assembly GCA_964016885.1 of Eledone cirrhosa. Taxonomy (NCBI): domain Eukaryota; kingdom Metazoa; phylum Mollusca; class Cephalopoda; order Octopoda; family Eledonidae; genus Eledone; species Eledone cirrhosa. The sequence goes on from OZ024757.1 coordinate 23,803,143, forward strand.
CTCAACCAAACAGAGATCACACACACTCTATCTCTCTTGTGTGTTATCCTTTCTACATATTATATATATATATATATCGCACACACACTATCTCTCTCTGGTGTGTTATCCTTTCTACCTATTCATCATCATCATCATCATCGTTTAACGTCCGTGTTCCATGCTTGCATGGGTTTGGACGGGAGTTTTCCCACTTGAGGCAAGAGTGGTTGTCTTGCTCGCATAGGACTGTCTGGCGGGTTTTCTACAGTTGGATGCCCTTCCTAACACCAACCACATTTACAGTGTGGGGCTGGGATGTTTTTACCGTGTTGCCTACACGGCCACATTACAGCGTGGACTGTCTGGCAGGTTTTCTACAGCTGGATGCCCTTCCTAACACCAACCACATTTACAGTGTGGGACTGGGACGTTTTTACCGTGTTGCCTACACGGCCACATTACAGCGTGGACTGTCTGGCAGGTTTTCTACAGCTGGATGCCCTTCCTAACACCAACCATATTTACAGTGTGGGACTGGGACGTTTTTACCGTGTTGCCTACACGGTCACATTACAGCGTGGACTGTGTGTTATTTTTTTGTCGTGACACCTACACGATCTCATTTGTTTCGGCCTGGATTTTGTGGCACCAACATAACTTTACATTGAAAGGGGCGGTGTGGATGGGGTGGGGGTGGTGGGACGGGGGTGTATTTTGTTAGAGATGCCTACTGACTGTAGTAGGTTTTACTTTGTACTTAGGTAACGCAGTCTTCTCTATTACTGAGTAGCGCCAAAGGTCTCGGTCCAGTGACATTGTCTTGGAGAGGTGTAAGTGTGTGAGGTCGGAATTTATCATATATATATATATATATTGCACACACACTATCTCTCTCTGGTGTGTTATCCTTTCTACCTATTATATATGATGGGATGACAGAGTTCTTTGAGATACTGGCTGGAGTGCTCCAGGGAGATACATTGGCTCCTTGAAAGGATGAAAGGCAAAGTTGACCTTGGTGAGATTTGAACTCAGAGAGCAGAGAGCCAGAATAAATTCCACCAATCATTCTGTCTGCTGAACCTTGACTATACCAGGTTACTATAGATACCTCAATAGGAGACACTGGAATTGACAAGGATGGCCTAAAAATCTTGATGGGGAAACAGACTGTTGGAGTGAAGTTGTGCTTGCTGTCGCACATAGGGGCCATGGATTAGACAGATAAGGGCCATTAAGACAGATAACTCAGATACCGGGATACTATAGCAGGAGACACTGGAATAGACAACAAAGACCTACAAACTTTGATGGGAGACAGAGACTGCGAGAGTCAAGTTGTGCTTGCTGTCACATTTAAGGGCCATGGATTAGAAGACAGATAACTCAGATACCGGGATACTATAGCAGGAGACACTGGAATAGACAACAAAGACCTACAAACTTTGATGGGAGACAGAGACTGCGAGAGTCAAGTTGTGCTTGCTGTCACATTTAAGGGCCATGGATTAGAAGACAGATAACTCAGATACCGGGATACTATAGCAGGAGACACTGGAATAGACAACAAAGACCTACAAACTTTGATGGGAGACAGAGACTGCGAGAGTCAAGTTGTGCTTGCTGTCACATTTAAGGGTGATGGATAAGACAAGATAATCTGATTTACTAACGGCTCTGCCAATTTGCCACCTAGTATATATATAATGTGCAAACATAAATAGGCTGGCCATGTCACTTGTCTTATATAATAGGTGGACTATTTCAGCAACAGAGTGGACACCAAGGTAATGCAGATAAACCAGAGGGTGGCCGATGGCATGATGGCATGATGATCTGACCTGATACCTTGGCCCCAAATGGCCCAGTGTGGCCAGAGATAGAAAGTGGGGGGTCAATCAGGAAGGGTCAATCCAACAAGAGTGAGAAGGCCCTGGATTTTGGATATACAATGTATATATCAACAATATTTCCATCATTATTGATGGCACGGTTCCTCTAGTTTTAAATAATAATCTTTACTAGGCTTTATGGTTTTATAGTAAAGGTCCAGATGTTGCGGTGGTGTGTGTATTTAATATGTCCTATATATTCTTTACCATATAAGGCAATAAGCTACAGTATTGACTTCATATAAAAAATATCTATATGTATTGATTGTTGTAGCATAACCAGATCAATAAAAATAACTTATTGTTGTTGTAGTTTAGCCCTAGGACATTGAACTGTCATCGGTGTCTTGCCATGGGGGTGTGTGTCTTGCCATAGGGGTGTGTGTCTTGCCATAGGGGTGTGTGTCTTGCCATGGGGGTGTGTGTCTTGCCATAGGGGTGTGTGTGTCTTGTCATAGGGGTGTGTGTGTCTTGCCATGGGGGTGTGTGTGTCTTGTCATAGGGGTGTGTGTGTCTTGTCATAGGGGTGTGTGTGTCTTGCCATAGGGGTGTGTGTGTCTTGTCATAGGGGTGTGTGTGTCTTGCCATAGGGGGGTGTGTGTCTTGTCATAGGGGTGTGTGTGTCTTGCCATAGGGGTGTGTGTGTCTTGCCATAGGGGTGTGTGTCTTGCCATGGGGGTGTGTGTCTTGCCATGGGGGTGTGTGTGTGTCTTGTCATAGGGGTGTGTGTGTCTTGCCATAGGGGTGTGTGTGTCTTGTCATAAGGGTGTGTGTGTCTTGCCATAGGGGTGTGTGTGTCTTGTCATAGGGGTGTGTGTGTCTTGCCATAGGGGTGTGTGTGTCTTGCCATAGGGGTGTGTGTGTCTTGTCATAGGGGTGTGTGTGTCTTGCCATAGGGGTGTGTGTCTTGCCATGGGGGTGTGTGTCTTGCCATGGGGGTGTGTGTGTGTCTTGTCATAGGGGTGTGTGTGTCTTGCCATAGGGGTGTGTATGTCTTGTCATAAGGGTGTGTGTGTCTTGCCATAGGGGTGTGTGTGTCTTGTCATAGGGGTGTGTGTATCTTGCCATAGGGGTGTGTGCCTTCGTTGTCTTGGCAGTAATGAGAATGTTAGATAAAATACCTTGCAGTTGTAGTTTAAAACTTCACTGAGGTTAACATTGCCATTCATCTTTTCAGATCAAGTATTAAGGTCGTTTCTCTTCCCCTTCTTCATTTGCTCTCTCTCTCTCTCTCTCTCTCTCTCTCTCTCTCTCTCTCTCTCTTTCTCTCTCTCTCTCTCTCTCTCTCTCTCAGTGTGTCTGTCACTCTCTCTGTTTCTCTCTCTCTCTCTCACGCTCTCTCTCTCTCTGACTCCCTCTCCGACTCTGTGTCTGTCACTCTCTCTCTGTCTCACTCTTTCTCTTGTTTTGGTGATGGATGTCATGGCAGCATGCCTATAGCTCCTCCAGGAGTTGAATACTCAAGGAAGGAAAGGAAATTACGCGCACACATATATATATTCTTTTACATACACACACACACACAAACATATATATGCAAAAAGTAAACAGAAATAACAACGCAAATGACAAAACAATGAAGAAATATATTAGTTTAACACTTGATATAGTAGGAAAAGAGTCTTGACATTTCAGACACTAGTCCTTCATAAAAAAAATAGAATGAGAAATTAAAGAAGAAATAGAAAGATAGAGGAGAGTTATCAAGGGCAAAAATGAAAGAGATTTTCTTGGAGAAAAAGGTCTGTTCATTGTGTTATCTCTTGGAAAACTGTTGATAGGAGCGTTTAGTTCAGTTGGCTGTCTTTTGAAAGGCTTTGACCATAAGGTGCTGAAAAGGAAAAAATACTTTTGTATAGAGTGTATATGTGTGTTGTTTTGTATAAAGCTGTGCAAATATCTATATATGTATATGTGGTTGGTATTAGGAAGGGCACCCTACTATAGAAACCAAGCCAGTTCTGTATGAGCAAGACATGGTCACCTGATATGACTTGTCTTACAATGGGACAGCTTGTCTAACTCATGCTAGTGTGAAAAATATACATTAAACAATGATGATGGAGTATATATATGTGTATACACAAATACACACATATACATACATTCATTCATACATGTGTGTATATATACACACATATATCATCATCATCATCATCATCGAAGGAATTGTGGTAAGGAACCAGATGGACCATAACGCACCAAAGTACTCAATACTTAGGGTAAGAGTGGGTAATAGGAACGAGTAGGACCCCGACGGCTGAGCTCAAGCCGTTTCGACGGCTAATTCTGGACTAAAATGGACTAACAATTTAGTCCAGAATTAGCCGTCGAAACGGCTTGAGCTCAGCCGTCGGGGTCCTACTCGTTCCTACATATATATATGTATATATTGGTAAAAGGAAAAGAAAATGCTGACAAATTGTTCCCAGTGAAAAATAGTTTAATTAGGAATAAGTAAAAATTAGTAATAAGTATTGGTTAGTATTCAGTTTTAGTTTAAAACTAAAACTGAATACTTATTACTAATTTTTACTTATTCCTAATTAAACTCGTGTTTTACACCTCTATTCTTTTAAATATATATATATATATATATATATGTGTGAGTTTTATTGTAGTACAATAAAGCAATGCAGATATCGGATAAGAAGCACTCTACAGTTTGTAGGACTGGAGTATACATAATATATAAGAACAAAAGATGGTTAAAAGAGTTCCATGTATTTTATTATGCGCATTTCAAAAACAAATATCATCATATAATAATATTTGTGTTTTCATCAGATAAAACAGGAAGACATGATATGAAGGTTAAAAAACACTTGTGGATAGTGCAGTTTTCATATGTTGATTTAAAACTGCACTATCCACAAGTGTTTTTTAACCTTCATATCATGTCTTCCTGTTTTATCTGATGAAAACACAAATATTATTGCATGATGATATTTGTTTTTGAAATGCGCATAATAAAATACATGGAACTCTTTTAACCATCTTTTGTTCTTATATATTATATATATATATATATATAATTAGAAAGTGAACAACACAAAATATAACTACTCCATTACCAAAGGTTTCTGGATCCCAGACAATAATAATATACATCTGGATCGGTCGTCAGACAGAGATGTGTTGTTTACTTTCTAATTAAATAGCTCTGTTCTATACATAGAGCACTCTTTTTTCCTTTGCTTTTCCTTCGGAATTACCTAACATATATATATTCATTTTATTAAGGCTAAATAGTGAGTCTTGTTACTCTGGAGTTTCACCTGCTACTCACAGGATCATCAGAGAAAACATCTTGTCTGGTGACTCTATGAGAAGCAGGTGAAACCTCAGAGTTACAAGACTAGATTGGCAGTATAGGTAGAGGGTCGGACGCCACGCTTTCCAGCATAGTTACGTCCCTTTACGGTCTGAGTTCAAATCCCGTCGAAGTTAACTTTGCCTTTCATCCTTACGGGTTCATAAAATAAAGTACCAGTAATGTACTGGGTAATTGTTGGCCTTGTGCCAAAAGTAGAAACAATTATTTAGCCTTAATAAAATGAATATTTAAATTCTACTTCAGTGTTGAGTACTCTTATCTCACAGCTGTCAATGACATATGGATATATATATATATATATATATATATATATATATAAGCGTGAATCTAATATAACTGTGTACAATTGCCTCCTGTGTTTTATTCTTTCATTTCAACTATATATATATATATATATATATACACTCCTGTGTTTTATTCTTTCATTTCAACTATATATATATATATATATATATATATATATATACACACTCCTGTGTTTTATTCTTTCATTTCAACTATATCATTTTCATCATCATTTCATTTTACGTCCGCTTTTTCCCTGCTTGCAAGGGTGGGACGGGAACTGATTCTGGCTTGATTTCTACAGCTTGATGCCCTTCCTAACACCAACCTCATTTACAGTGAGTGCTTGGTGCTTTTTTGCCGTGGCACCTCCACGACCACTTTGCAGTGGAATGATATGGACCCCAGTCCCTATCATCTCATTTCTACAGCTGAGTAAACTGGAGCAATGTGTAATAAAGTGTCTTGCTCAAGGAAACAACACATCACCAGGTCTGAGAATTGAACTGACAAACTTTCGATTGCAAGGCCAATGCTCTAACCATATATATATATACATCACACACACACTCAGCTTTTTTTTAACCATTGTTGGTGTGAAACAGATGTTCCAATAATTTCATGCATGAATTTTATAGATTGATAAAAATTAAGATAGTAAATAAATAAATGAATAAATAGATAAATATTATCAAACCAGACTTTTACAAGTGACAATTCTAATGTAAATTTCTTGCCTGCCAGTTCAGGTTGGAATATTATGTCAATATTTTAGTTAGTTTAAACAGCACTCCACCTGTAACATATGGTAGCCTCCACAACTGGTTCTCACCTATGAAATATCTCTGAGGGTCGGCTGAAAAGTTCATAGGCTGACCAACCAAGATACTCTCATGTGATGACCAAATGAGGTTTATTTTTAGGGAGAGGTGAGAGGAAGAAAAACAGAGGGTGAGGAGGAGAGAGATGCAAAAGCAACAACAACAATACAATAAAATAAATTTATACAATGATTATATAGAGGACAAGGTGGTGAATTGGCAGAGTTGTCAGAACATCAGATAGAATGTTTTGTGGTATTTGTTCCATCTCTCTGCATTCTGAGTTCAAATCCTGCCGAATTCAATTTTGTTTTTCATCCTTTTGGTGTTGATAATAAAAGGTACCAGTCTAGTATTGGGGTTGATCCTTCCTCTATATCTCTTTTTCACTTCCTTTCTATAACTCTATCGCCTTCTCTCTCTCCTTCTCTGGAAGAAGTCAGCTGTGTTCAGACCTAGTGAGGAATGGGCTCTACCAGGTTTAAAATGGGATTTTAAGAACAGGAATGGGGCGATCAAAAGCTGCTATGGCCAAATGGGGCTACAAGACCGGGGCCCAACCATCTGCGAATGCGGAGAGGAGGGTCATACGATGCAGCACTACCTTGTTTGCCCTCAACTACCCAACCAGTGCAGCTTAAAAGATCTCGCAGAATTAAATAATAATGCAAAGGACTGTGTAAAGAAATGGGGAAACTGTCATATGACCACATGCTTCGAAGATACGAAAAGAAGAATGGGAGTCAGCAAAACATTCATAGGCTGACCAAGATACTCTCATGGAATGACCAAATGAAGTTTATTTTTCAACATAGTCCTTAGAAAGAAACAATGCAGTTATTAATAAGAAAAGTTGAAATTAATGCATGCAAGATTTCACTGCTCTAGCATCACTCCTTCATAGTCAGCCTATGAACTTTTTAGCTGTCCCTCATATATGTAAATATATATATACATATAAATATATATATATGTATATAAATATATATATAAATATATATATATAAAGAGTTTAGCTTTAAACTATCTCTGTTATTGTATTAAATATTTACTCTTGATTGGCCAGAGGTGTTTATTTCCAGGTACCTTATGAATTTGACTTTCCGTATTTATTACTGTTGTGAAATATTGTGGCTTTTTTTGGTTGTAACTTCTCTGTTTTTTAGCCTAGGAAAATATATATATATGCCTACGTATATAATTACATGCATATATGTATTTATTTTCTTTTATTAATTGAGTTCTTTACACGAGGAATTTATATTGGTTTTGAAATAACTAATTAACCCGCGTGTGTTTTATATTTTACTCTTAATAATTCGGCCGGAGAATTATATTCCCATTTGCCCTTTATAGCATAACTTTCTGCATTTACTGCGGTTATGAGAAGCGGTTCTTATTCGGGTACAACTTCTGATTTAGCCTAAGAAAATATCTATATGCGTGTGTAATTTATACAAGCATATATGTATTTTTTTATTTTCAATTGAGTTCTTAAACACGTTGGATTGATAATGTTTTCAAAAAAACAAATTAACCCGCGTGTATATTATTATTTTTTTCCTCATTTCGTGAGTTGTCTCCCCTTCCCGCTTCGTGTCGCTATGATACTTCCTCAGTCAAAAACTGCTGGAATTTCAAATTTCGCGGTCATTCGAGGCGAGAGAGAGCTACTTTACGGACATGATTTTTGACAGCAGTAAGAAATTGTTTTCTTATATCAATGTTTAATGGGCTTCCACTGATGATTTATAAGTGCCCACCTAAATATATTCTTACATGAATATATATTAGGCTTCTACATAAACTGGAAACATTCTCCCAAACTTGTAGGAAACTTATAATGAAACAATTGTTTGGAAAGAGAGATATACTTGAACTTTAATTATATCTCATAAAATAATACAACTGGTTTTTCCACATTATACATATAGTTAGCACCCCAAACACTTAAATTGGGTTTATATTTTAATATAACCTAATGTTTGTTGAGTGAGATGGTTACCAGTCAGAGTTTAGCTTTAAACTATCTCTGTTATTGTATTAATTATATATATATATATATATATATATATATATATATATATAAATATAAATATATATATATATATATATATATATAAATATATATATATATAAATATAAATATATATATATATAAATATAAATATATATATATATAAATATATATATATATATATATAAATATATATATATATATAAATATATATATATATATATATATATATATATAAATATAAATATATATATATATATATATATATATATATATATAAATATATATATATATATATAAATATATATATATATATATATATAAATATATATATATATATATAAATATATATATATATATATAAATATATATATATATATATATATATAAATATATATATATATATATATATAAATATATATATATATATATATATATATATATATATATATAAATATATATATATATATATATATATATATATATATATATATATATATATATCATCATCATCGTTTAATACACTTATTAGGTGCTGTGCTGTATTGATAAAAGGACCACAACCCAATAACTTGGCTTCACTGTGAGAACTAACTACCATAACCATCTGTTACGCACATTAGTCTCTGCTCTCTACTAAACACCTGGCTTTTACTACTAAAACACTAAAGAGTTGGTCACATGTGCTTGATGTTGTGACTTTCAAACTTGGTCTTTTAATGGAGACTACTATTGTAGCTCTACATTTGTCTTAACTCGTAACTTGTAGGGGCTCTATAGTGACATATAGTGTACCTTGGACTTTTTAAACCTGGTGGAGTCTGTCCCTTCTCCAGGTCTGAACACAGCCAATTTCTCTCCAGAGAAGGGAAGTGAGAGTGATCATCATCATCATCATCATCATCATCCGGCAGCCTCAGCCAAAATCAACTCAACAATTGATCTCCACGTGAGTCTGTTGTTCATTGCCGCTGCCAAATCCTGGATTTCAATACCAGAATCTCTGGAGATGACATCGGGATAGGAGAGCTTGCATCCCCTGTTATTAGTGATTGTTTTTGGTTTCCAAAGCACTAATGGAGACACAGCCTCAAAGCTGACATGATGGCAGTGGCTAGCAAATCCTACTTTCCTTTTACATATGAGAGATATGTGTGGGAGGTCGCCATATATCTCTCTCAAAGTCAGGTGTCACCAGCTTATGTTCTGAATGCGTTGAAGCAGGCGAGTGTGGGTGCCATCAAGGTGCTTTTATTGTTTGGATGAAAGCATCCATGTTTCACTTCCATATAGCAAGATTGGTTGAATTGTTGCTTGGAAGAGTTTGATTTTGGTGTGGTTGGAAAGAGAGTGATAGAGTGGAAGTGTGAAAGAGATATAGTGTAGGCAATCCATCTAGGAGAGCTACCACTCCGAATAAATTGATGCAGGGTGGAGAAGCCCCCTAAGTCCAGTAAGACGACTTCCCTAGTGCTGGTGGCATGAATAAAAGCACCCAGTCTATGCTGTAAATGGAGGTAATGGTAGTAGCATTCAGCTATTAAAAACCATGCCAAACTATGGAGTGGAAAGGGCCCCTGAGTCCAGTAAGACAAACTCTCTAGTGCTGGTGGTACGAATAAAACCACCCAGTCCATGCTGTAAAGAGGTGCTGGTGTTATGAAGGGCATCCAACCAGTTTATTAATGCCAAAACAGTTATGAGCACAACAAAAAAATATATATATATATATATATGTGAAAGCTTAGTGGTTAGAGCATTGGGCTTGCAATCGAAGGGTTGTGAGTTCAATTCTCAGATTGGGTGATGTGTTGTTTCCTTGAGCAAGACACTTTATTTCACATTGCTCCAGTTTACTCAGCTGAAGAAATGAGATGATAGGACTGGGGTCTCTATCATTCCACTGCAAAGTGGTCGTAGAGGTGCCACAGCAAAAACGCACCCTGCCCACACTGTAAAGTGGATGTGTAGGCGCCATGGAAAAAAAAGCACCTAGCACTCACTGTAAATGAGGTTGGTGTTGGGAAGGGCATCCAGCTGTAGAAATCAAGCCAGAATCAGTTCCTGTATGAGCAAGACAAGGTCAGCTGACCGGACAATGTCCACAACAGGACAACCTGTCTAAGCCATGCTAGCGTGGAAGAACGGACGTAAAACGGTGATGATGATGTTGATGATATACTTCCAACTATGGGTTAAATAGCTTCACCAACCTGAAGACATGATCAAAGCCAAACAGAAAATGGTGGAAGTCAACCAACAGGAGTGAGAAGATCATAGATAGAATTGAAGTTCTACCAACCTCCAAAAAATACAGGATGGCTCTCTAATTGGAATGCCTTTGTTCACAATGTCTGATCAAACTTGAGACTATGTGATTGTGAAACGACCTTTCCAATTACATAGTTATGGTTATGAATATCATAATTTGGAAATTAACCTTCAGCTTATGGTACAAGAAATAAAAATACCAACTTTCCAAAGATTTTATCCTATGTCACAGACATTTGGTGGGGAGGGAGGTTCTTTTATCAATTCTGGTTAATGTCAGAGAAATCAGACCTAAAAATCAAATACTGTCCACCCCCTTCTCTTGTAGCCTCTCTACCCCATCTACCACACAATGATTTGTGTGTCTGCGTGTCTGGGGTGGGATTCTTTACTTATGTGTGTGTACTTCTGTGTGCTTATGTCATTGTTTGTGAGTGTCTGTATGTGTGGGCTTATATCATTAATTACATGTGTGTGTGTGTGTGTGGGGGGGGGTTATGTCTCTATTTGTGAGTGTGGATTTGTCTTTGTGGGTGTGTTTGTGTGGATTTATATATGTGTGTGTTTGTGTTTGTGTGGATTTATATATGTGTGTGTTTATATTTGTGGATTTATGTCAATATTTGTGAGTGTGTGTATGTGTGAGTTTATATCTATGTGTATGTGTGGGTTTGTCTTTGTGAGTGTGTATATGTGTGTGTTTATGTGTTTGTATGTGTATATGTGTGGTTTTGTCTCTATATGTATCTGTGTATGTGGTCATATCAGTGATTCTGTGTATATTCACATCAACCCTCCCCCCCCCCCCCCCTCCCCCCCTTCACACCTCTGGTTGTTTGTTCATGTTAATTTTGTAATTTTAAAAAGGTTGATTGCGGCAGTGGTGGTGGTGTAGTGGTAGTGGGGGTCTAGCGGTAGTGGTGTTAGTGATTGTCTTGGTGGTGGTGTGATGGTGTAGTGTTTGTGGTCGCTGTGTTATTTTAATTTCTTTTTCTTTTCATCTTTTTGCTAGTCTAATTTGTTTCATAATTTGTAAAATGATAGGCTGGGAAAAATGTGATATATATATATATGTATATATATATATATATATATTTCGTTTCTGAATTTGTTTAGCAAGATTTTTTATCTGAAAACGTGTGTTGAAACCGATATTGTTATACTTTGGGAGGGTCATGTTGCCAATAAGAAACACACGCACCAGTTGCTTTCACTTCAATTTATTATAAATTAAATTTATAAATTTCCGGTTGGTTGGTTGGTTCCATAACCGGATGGTTGTTCATATATTGTCAAAGTTCTTTCGTCACACATATGAACAACCATCTGGTTATGGAACCAACCAACCGGAAATTTATAAATTCTTAAATTTATAAATTTAATTTATAATAAATTGGAGTGAAAGCAACTGGTGCATGTGTTTCTTATTGGCAACATGACCCTCCCAAAGCATAACAATATATATATATATATAAAATATTTAAAAAATAATGAATAAAACAAAGAAACAGTTCCTTATATTAAACAAAAAAAGTTCATTATTTAACGATCGTTTCTAGGATATATATGTGTTAGAATTGGCATGCATATTCAACAGATCTATGTACAAAATTATAATTTTGTATAATTTTGTACATAGATCTGTTGAATATGCATGCCAATTCTAACACATATATATCCTAGAAACGATCGTTAAATAATGAACTTTTTTTGTTTAATATAAGGAACTGTTTCATTGTTTTATTCATTATTTTTTTTATATTTTATCTTGACTCTGTATTCCGTTTATCTTTCACCGAAAGTGATTTTTCATTGCATCTCTTCTTTCCATGATATCCGGATTACATTGAGTTCTTCATACGGATTGGACACTACCGTAAACTCTTGGTAGATTTATCTACATATATATATATATATATATATATATATATATATATATAAGCAAAGGGATATTTAATTTGTTGGTAATTCAACAAATATATTTATAACAGATTCGAAGCACTCGATTTTTTCTGGAGTATAATATCAATGATATTAATAAATGGAGACTATATTTATAAAACCATATTTATTCTATTATATATATTTCAAGGGTACCAAAACTTTGGTACGCTCTCATCAGATAAAATAGAAAGTTTGTTTTATAAATATTGACATATCCAGGAATGAGACCTTAACGGTTCAATTTGTTGACTTGTAAAGTTACTTCTTTGAATTGAGAGATCACATTCAGACTCGCCATCACCCGAGGCAACGCTGCGAGTGCGCAGGCTTGCCTCAAAAATCATTAGAGAGGTTGCCCAGTACTCTTCGTGATACTGCTGTCTTTTGCTCTGGTGTTGGCTCCGTTCACCCCTTCATTTACATTTTCTTTAATATTGCAGCATTAAAAGAATATATCTTTCTGAATGAATCGTGAGCAATTTATAATGTTATCTAATGTTATTTATGTATATATTTAAAACATATTTGTTATGTTATTCTACTGTAAATTTATTTATATGCAGAAAAACCACCCTTCAGGTGGTTTTCTGCTAGCATGTGTAGTGTGTATATTGATATTATACACAAGTATATATACATGTAGATATGATCAAATAAAATCGTAATTAACAATATACACAGAAATTGAACGAAGACTGTGTTACACTGTCTTATTTAATCAGTAACGTAATCCATGATACATTAAAAGAAGACGATATTATATATAAACTGCATTAGGAGAAAATTAGTGACGGAAATATATGGATGTTTATTTAAATGATCGCTAAACGGAAGTGTTGGCATTTGAAAATTTTAAAGCAGTGAATCTTTAAATAAGTAATAAAATATATTTAATGAACAGCCACGAAATTTAGTAGATAAATTATGTAATATTCATTCATTATTTATTCAAAGTAATTGCCGAAGTTAACTTTGCCTTTCATCCTTACGGGGTCGATAAAATAAAGTACCAGTAATGTACTGGGTAATTGCTGGCCTTGTGCCAAAAATAGAAACAATTATTTATTCAAAGTAATCCAACTTATTTTACTAATGGGATAAAAAAATTATAAACCGTGCGCAGTCCCGCGCTTCTTACTTTATTATAGTTTAGATTGCAGGATTATAATGATAGTTCGTTCATCTGGTCACGTACACCATTTTCTCTCTATCTATTTGAAGGAAAGGGTAAAGTTGATTAAATCAACTGCTACTTTATTTTATTGACCTTGTAAGGATAAAATGTAACACTAACCTAGGTGGGATTTGAACTCAGAATGTAAAGGGACAAAATCAATACTGCTACATACTTGCCCAACTCTCCAATGACTCTGCTAATCCACTGCCCATAATAATGGTAATATATGTGTGTTGTGCATATGTATATATATACACACACACAGTCATGTGTAACCCATGCTAGCGTGGAAGAACGGACGTAAAACGGTGATGATGATACATATATATACATATATATATATATATATATATATATATATATATATATATATATATATATATATATACATACATACGTGTGTGTGTATTATATGCAAAACACATCCACACAAACAAAAAAAATGAGATATAATATTCATAAATTCCTATTTGTTACATAACCCCCACCCTCCGTATAATTCCCCCACCCTCCGTATAATTCCCCCATCCTCCATATAAATCCCCCACCCTCCATATAACTCCCCCATCCTCCATATAACTCCCCCATCCTCCATATAATTCCCCCACCCCCCATATAACTCCCCCATCCTCCATATAATTCCCCCACCCCCCATATAACTCCCCCATCCTCCATATAATTCCCCCACCCCCCATATAACTCCCCCATCCTCCATATAATTCCCCCACCCCCCATATAACTCCCCCCATCCTCCATATAATTCCCCCACCCCCCATATAACTCCCCCCATCCTCCATATAATTCCCCCACCCCCCATATAACTCCCCCATCCTCCATATAATTCCCCCACCCCCCATATAACTCCCCCCATCCTCCATATAATTCCCCCACCCCCCATATAACTCCCACCCACCAAATAACTTAAAGCTGATAAATTAAATGTGAAGCTACTTTTTTCTGTTGTGGATTTGGTGGCAGTGGTGGTGTTGTGGTGTGGTAGTGTGGTGGTGGTGGTGGTGGTGATGTTGTTGGTGTGGTCGTGTTGTGGTGTTGGTGTGATAGTGTTGTGTTGGTGGTGTGGTGGTGGTGTTGTTGGTGTGGTAGTGTTGTGGTGGTGGTGGTGTTGGTGTTAGAATTGTGGTGGTGGTGGTAGTGTTGGAGTGGTAGTGTTGTGGTGTGGTGGTGGTGTTGTCGGTGTGGTGGTGGTGTTGTTGGTGTGGTAGTGTTGTGGTGGTGGTGGTAGTGTTGTTGTGGTGGTGGTAGTGTTGTTGTGGTGGTGGTAGTGTTGTGGTGGTGGTATTGTTGTTGTTGTTGTTGTGGTGGTGGTGTGGTAGTGTTGTGGTGGTGGTAGTGTTGTGGTGGTGTTGTTGTTGGTGTGGTAGTGTTGTGGTGTTGGTGTGGTAGTGTTGTTGGTGTGGTAGTGTTGTGGTGGTAGTGTTGTTGTTGGTGTGGTGGTGGTAGTGTTGTTGTTGTGGTGGTGGTAGTGTTGTTGTTGTGATGGTGGTAGTGTTGTTGGTGTGGTGGTACTGTTGTGGTGGTTGTAGTAGTGTTGTTGTGGTGGTGTTAGTGTTGTGGTAGTGTTGTTGGTGTGGTAGTAGTGTTGTTGTGGTGGTGGTAGTGTTGCGGTGGTAGTGTTGTTGGTGTGGTAGTGTTATTGTGGTGGTGGTAGTGTTGTTGTGGTGGTGGTGGTAGTGTGGTAGTGTTATTGTGGTGATGGTAGTGTTGTTGTGGTGG
This sequence comes from Eledone cirrhosa, assembly GCA_964016885.1. Taxonomy (NCBI): domain Eukaryota; kingdom Metazoa; phylum Mollusca; class Cephalopoda; order Octopoda; family Eledonidae; genus Eledone; species Eledone cirrhosa. Next base: position 23,818,603 of record OZ024757.1, read on the forward strand.
TGGTAGTGTTGTTGTAACAGTTGTTGCCGGTAGTGTTGTTGTCGTTGGTGTTATTATTATTGCTGTAGTAGTAGTAGTAGTATTAGTTGCTAGTGGTAGTGTTGTTGCTGTTGGTGGTGTTGGTTGTAGTGTTGTTGTAGCTGTTGTTGTTGTAGCAGTTGTTGCTGGTAGTGTTGTTGTTGTTGTAGCAGTTGTTGCTGGTAGTGTTGTTGTTGTAGCAGTTGTTGCTGGTAGTGTAGTAGTAATAGTAGTAGTAGTAGTATCTAAATGACCATTTGATACTTAATGGTTCCAGTTCAGTAGAAACAATAATGTACAATTTTAATGCATGTTTTATATTTATGATACCTGTGTGTCAAGTGCCTGTTGTCTCGCTATACACCCCTGTTAATCACACCTTTGTGGTTAACTCTTAATGTCCTCTACCATATAAAACCACATTAACAAAACATTCTTGAAAAGTACAAAGCATCACTATGTTTTGTGCTTTTCACTGTAAAGAGGTTGTGTAGGTGTCATGCAAAAAGCACCCAGCCCACACTGTAAAGTGGTCGTGTAGGTGTCGCAACAAAAAGCACCCAGCCTACACTGTAAAGTGGTCGTGTAGGTGTCGCAACAAAAAGCACCCAGCCCACACTGTAAAGTGGTCGTGTAGGTGTCGCAACAAAAAGCACCCAGCCCACACTGTAAAGTGGTCGTGTAGGTGTCGCAACAAAAAGCACCCAGCCTACACTGTAAAGTGGTCGTGTAGGTGTCGCAACAAAAAGCACCCAGCCCACACTGTAAAGTGGTCGTGTAGGTGTCGCAACAAAAAGCACCCAGCCCACACTGTAAAGTGGTCGTGTAGGTGTCGCAACAAAAAGCACCCAGCCCACACTGTAAAGTGGTCGTGTAGGTGTCGCAACAAAAAGCACCCAGCCCACACTGTAAAGTGGTCGTGTAGGTGTCGCAACAAAAAGCACCCAGCCCACACTGTAAAGTGGTCGTGTAGGTGTCGCAACAAAAAGCACCCAGCCCACACTGTAAAGTGGTCGTGTAGGTGTCGCAACAAAAAGCACCCAGCCCACACTGTAAAGTGGTCGTGTAGGTGTCGCAACAAAAAGCACCCAGCCCACACTGTAAAGTGGTCGTGTAGGTGTCGCAACAAAAAGCACCCAGCCCACACTGTAAAGTGGTCGTGTAGGTGTCGCAACAAAAAGCACCCAGCCCACACTGTAAAGTGGTCGTGTAGGTGTCGCAACAAAAAGCACCCAGCCCACACTGTAAAGTGGTCGTGTAGGTGTCGCAACAAAAAGCACCCAGCCCACACTGTAAAGTGGTCGTGTAGGTGTCGCAACAAAAAGCACCCAGCCCACACTGTAAAGTGGTCGTGTAGGTGTCGCAACAAAAAGCACCCAGCCCACACTGTAAAGTGGTCGTGTAGGTGTCGCAACAAAAAGCATCCAGCCCACACTGTAAAGTGGTCATGTAGGTGTCACAACAAAAATCACCCAGCCCACACTGTAAAGAGGTTATGGAGGTGTCACAACAAAAAGCACCCAGCCCACACTGTAAAGTGGTCGTGTAGGTGTCGCAACAAAAAGCACCCAGCCCACACTGTAAAGAGGTTATGGAGGTGTCACAACAAAAAGCACCCAGCTCATACTATAAAGTGGTCGTGTAGGTGTCACAACAAAAAGCACCCAGCCCATAATGTAAAGAGGTTGTGTAGGTGTCACAACAAAAAGCACCCAGCCCACACTGTAAAGAGGTCTAATCTGTCTAACCCATGCTAGCGTGGAAAATGACTGTTAAATGAGGATGATGATGACTACATAACATTAAAATAAAGTCTTTACTCTGATACTGCAAATTTTCACAACATTCTCTCAGCCGGTAAAGATACTATACACGTTTGAATTAACGAACTGCATGAAACTGCATTAGGAAGACATTTTTGAAAAGTCAGAACTGTGCCATGTCTGCATCACATGAAAAATTGAAGTTTTTACTTTGTCCAGTAATCTGTGTGTTAAAACTAAACCAATTACATCATGGAAGAGTCATTTTAGCCATTCAAATAGACATAAAAACTGTTCACTTTACAATTAGCATTTATTTCTTGGTATCAAGATTTTAATCACTCATTTTGTAACCTGGTCACTGACATAGTTCCACAGGGTTGTATTGGACCTATATCAGCAACCAGTTTGCAAATAGTGTAATGAAAAATTTGACACCAAGAAATAAATGATAAATGTGATGAAAGTGAATTTAACTTCAGCAAAGTTTTGAAATAAATTTAACACTATTCTCCACTTCTAGGTACCGGTTACAGTTTTTTCAAGAATCTAAAGAAGAAATTGAGAAAAACAAAAAATTAGCAAGGCAGCCATATACTACAGTATCCGAGGTAAGATTTCTTCATAATTGTTAGTGTCTTTCACTCTCTGTTAAGGTTTCTGTGGGGTTAAGTGAGGGCCCTTGCCAGAAGTAAGGGGCTTAGTGATGTCGCTGGGTCCTTTGTTGGAAGCGCAGTGCTGAACGAAGTCAAAGTAGTTATTTCCCTTGTTTTATTGTGTGTGTGTGCGTGCACACACACACACACATGGATCTCTTTCTATTTTGATCATTGCAAGGGGCAGACTTGTTTGTGGTTTGAGCTCAGGTATATATCCTAGGCTTTCTGGGCAGGTAGGGGTTTCATAGATATATCCCACTGGACAAGATAGATTATAAGGAGTTTCTAAATTCCCATGTATTAAATCCCCCATTCCCCCCTCTCCAAGAAAATCCATATTTTATGATTAATTGATTAATTTTATGTATTTCTTCTTTGTTAATCCTAGAAAGATCTTGAGGTGGACCTTGAGACAATATATTTACCGGGGTCAGTGCTGGACATCCCTAAACGGCCCCCCTGGGAATACAAATTGACCAAAGAACAGCTGGACGTGAAAGAACGAGAATATTTTCAGGTTTGATTTTTTAAAATGAATTTATTCTATTTATTTACTGTAGAGTGGTTGGTGATAGGAAGGGCATCCAGCCACAGAAAACTTGCCAAACAAAGGGTCAGGAGGACTCTTCAGCTGTGTCAAGGAGATGACCTCCCTAGTGTTGGATCTACACGACAAAATCACCCAGTATGCACTGTGAAGTGGTTGGTGATAGGAAGGGCATCCAGCTGTAGAAATCTTGCCAAACAGGGGGTTAGGAGGAGCCTCAGTTGTGTCAAAGTCATACCATACATAAACAAGATCCAGATCCCCCACCCATCCTGTCTGGGAGATCAGTAGCCCTGCTTGAATACTGACTTGGTCTTATAGACCTGTCCAACCCTTGCTAGCAGAGAAAGCAGACATTAAAACAATGATGGTGATGATGATGATGGTTGTACTTTTGGACATTGCTCCCTGTCTGTCACCTTCCTCTTCTCTCTAGTCCAACCCCCTCTTTCATAGTCAGCCTATGAACTTTTCAGGTAACCCTTATATACATATATTTATATATATATATATATCATCATCATCATCATCATCATCATCAGGTTTAGCGTCCGTGTTCCACGCTTGCATGGGTTTGGACGGGGGTTTTCCCACTTGAGGCAAGAGTGGTTGTCTTGCTCGCATAGGACTGTCTGGCGGGTTTTCTACAGTTGGATGCCCTTCCTAACACCAACCACATTTACAGTGTGGGGCTGGGAGGTTTTTACCGTGTTGCCTACACGGCCACATTACAGCGTGGACTGTCTGGCTGGTTTTCTACAGCTGGATGCCCTTCCTAACACCAACCACATTTACAGTGTGGGGCTGGGAGGTTTTTACCGTGTTGCCTACACGGCCACATTTACAGCGTGGACTGTGTGTTTTTTGTCGTGACACCTACACGATCTCATTTGTTTCGGCCTGGATGTTGTGGGACCAACATAACTGTACATTGAAAGGGGCGGTGTGGATGGGGTGGGGGTGGTGGGACGGGGGTGTGTTTTGATAGAGGTGCCTACTGACTGTAGTAGGTTTTTACTTTGTATTTAGGTAAGGCGGGTCTTCTCTATTACTGAGTACCGCCAAAGGTCTCGGTCCAGTGACATTGTCTTGGAGAGGTGTAAGCGTGTGAGGTCGGAATTTATCAGCTCGTCCCATGTTTTTCTGGGTCTGCCTACTCCGTGGCTACCGTCTATCTTTATTGCCCTGCACTTTGTTATACAGCTGTCGTCTTTCATGCGCATCACGTGACCGTACCAACGTAGCGTTCTCTCGAGTAAACAACATCTGATCCCTCTTATTTCTAATTTTTTCCTTAGTTCGTTTATGCTTTGCCGTTCACGTATATTACTATTGCACATCCAGCGGAGCATGCAAGCTTCGTTCCTCTCTAGTCTGCGTATATCCTCTGCACACAATGCCCAGGTCTCACTGCCATGCAGCATTGCTGTTCGTATGCAGGCATCGTATAACCTGCCTTTCATTTTTAGGGAGAACCCTCTAGCGGCTAATAGTGGTATAAGCTCTCTGAACTTTTTCCATCCAGTTCTGACTCTAGCTACTGTACTTTCAGAGCACCCTCCCCCACTGCTGATTTTGTCACCCAGATAACGGAAGCTGTCCACTATTTCTATAGAACCCTCTGCGCAGTTGAAGGAGCTAGTATTTTGTGGGCACTTGCTGCTACTTATTGCACCAGAGCACCGGCCACATGTAAAATCTATGTTCTTAGTTAGCTTACCTGTGATCCCACTACATCTTTTATGCACCCATACTTTGCATTTGGGACATAAAATGGAGTTTCTACCTACGCCTTTCCTACACACTGAGCATGGCCATTTCCCCGATGGGACCGCCGCCTTATTTTCTTTCCTACAAACTAGAACTTTAGTCTTAGCCAGGTTAATTTTAAGGCCTTTTGATTCTAGGCCGTGCTTCCACGTTTGGAATTTCTTCTCTAGTTCGGTCATTGATTCAGCTATGAGCGTTAGATCATCTGCGTATAGGAGTTCCCATGGGCAGCCGGTCTTGAACTCCTCTGTTATAGCCTGAAGGGCAATAATAAATAGTAGGGGGCTAAGTACAGAGCCCTGATGGACACCAACTTTTACGCTAAACTCTTCACTATATTCGTTGTTAATTCTAACCTTACTGACTGTTTCTTTATACATGGCTTGTATAGCTCTCACAAGCCATTCGTCAACACCTAGTTTTCTAAGAGACCACCAGATAATGGAACGGGGGACTCTGTCGAAGGCTTTCTCCAAGTCGACAAAAGCTAAGTATAGGGGTTTACTTTTAGCTAGGTACTTCTCCTGTAGTTGTCGTACAATGAAAAGAGCGTCTGTGGTACTTTTGCCTGACACAAACCCGAACTGCATTTCATCTAGATCAATTCTCTCTCTGATTAGTTGCGCTATTACTTTTTCCGTGACCTTCATGACCTGGTCGATTAATTTAATGCCTCTATAGTTACTCCTATCTAGGGCATCTCCTTTTCCCTTATAGCAGTTAACGATGATGCTGCTACGCCATTCCTTCGGAACAACCCCATTCTGTACGACTTGGTTAACTATCCGGGTGACCATGGTGTGTCCCACCAAACCAGATGCCTTCAGCATCTCAGCAACTATTTCCGAAGGCCCAGCCGCCTTACCCGTCTTCATATCTTTGATTGCCTTACTTATTATACTACCTTCAACTAACACTGCTGGTCCCTCTATTGGATCGATCTGGGGGAGACTGTCTTTCTCCCATTTGTTCTCCTCATTTAGAAGCCTTTCGTAGTGACACTTCCAAGCTACCTTCTTATCAGCGTCGGTGATGGCAAGTATACCATCATCGTTAAGTACACACTTCTCCCCGACAATATCACGGTTTTCCTTGACACATTGCCTGGCAATCCTGAACACCTCACGTTTTTGGTCCTCACGTTGTAGAACATGCTTGAACTTTCTTTCCTCTGCTTCCCTTCTTGCGAAGTACACTTGTCTCCTAGCTTCCCTCCTGGCCACTTGATAGTCTTCTCTACTTCCCCCATCCCGCCATACTTTCCAAGCCTGCTTTTTGGCCTTAATTGACTCCTCCACCTTACTGTTCCACCACCATGTTACTCTCCTCCTACCTACAGGCCTGCTCCAGCCACAGACTTCATCTGCCGCCGTCAGCAGGTTTGCTCTCAGGAATTCCCACTGTTCCTCTATATTATACGACTCTAATTGCTCTTCCTTACTGTCGAAAGCGTCAAGTAATTTGCTTTGAAATTTATTTCTGGCTATGGGGTCCTTTAGCTTCCATATTTTTCTCCTGAGGATAGTCCTCTTTCGCTGTCTAGTACGTCTCGTCCTGACTATGAGGTCGCTAATTATCAGTCGATGTTGGGAGGTGAATTCTTCATGGGGGTGGGATTTAGTGTTAACAACAGACACTCTGTCACGTCTTCTGGTAAGGATATAATCTACCTGGCTTGTGTGTTCCCCCGATCTATAGGTGATCAAGTGATTGTCTCGTTTTTTGAAGTTGGTGTTACAGATAGTTAAGTTATTTGCGTCGCAGAATTCCAGGATTCTGGAGCCTTCCTCATTTCTAGTACCGAACCCATAGCCTCCATGAATTCCGTCATAGCCGTCACAATGTTGTCCAACGTGACCATTTAGGTCGCCTGCAATAACTATATAGTCACTGTCGGTTATTTGGGAGGTAGCGAGCATCAGTGTCTCGTAGAATCTGTCTTTTATAGCGCGGGGCTGTCCGGATTGGGGTGCGTACGCAGATATTACTGTCACCGTAGTTTTATTGAGGACAAGTCTTATTTTAATTATTCTGTCGTTCACTCTATTTACGTCTATTATCTTATCTGCCCACTTTTCTGCTACCATGATTCCTACCCCACCCAACCCATTGTCATTTCCCACCCAGAAAAGCTTATAGCATCGCTCTTTACCCACGATGAATCTAGCCGACCCTCCCCTCCACCTGGTCTCTTGAATACAACAAACATCGACCTCCTTACGTTCAAGCATTTCTACAACCTCGTTAGAGCGACCCTTTAAGGTGCCTACATTCATGGTACCAACTCTGAAGTTTTGGATTGCGTTTGGAGGGTGGGAGCGGTGGGGGGAGGGGGGGGGTTATGTTAGCCATCCTGGGCCGAAACAAGGAGGAGTGCTTGCATTCTCGTCCACGAGGTGAATTTGGCTTTATCTTTGGCATTGTCGCTGAGCGTCCACATTTTTCTCTCTTCAACTCTCCAGGATTCCGTAGTCCATCCATCATATCGAAAAGCAACCAGTTAAGCGATAGTATGGGCCTCTGACTTATGATTGGTCCACGTAATAATGGTGGTGCGTGGGGGCGGGAGGGAGGGCTGATGGGTTGTTAGCGAGAATGTAAGGTTTAAGATAAGATCGCCGTATTTTGGGCATGATTTAACAATAAACGAAAATACAAGATTTGTTTTGTTTAAGAAATTACGATAGAGAAAATGCGGTGATAGGGAAAATATGATTTTTAGAGAAAAGATATGATATATAATGGTGAAAATATGATATAGTGTGAAATTAGGACATAGAAGTGATTGAATGAATGGGTTCGGATGGAGAGAAGAATCGAGAAAAAAATTGGGCATAATTTAACAATAAACGAAAATACAAGATTTGTTTTGTTTAAGAAATTACGATAGAGAAAATGCGGTGATAGGGGAAGTATGATTTTTAGAGAAAAGATATGATATATAATGGTGAAAATATGATATAGTGTGAAATTAGGACATAGAAGTGATTGAATGAATGGGTTCGGATGGAGAGAAGAATCGAGAAAGAAATTGGGCATATATATGTGTGTGTGTTTAATGGTAGCTATGATGCTTCCATAGGCGGTATGCCAGTTGAGAACTCTATGTTCTTACAGAGCAGAGTGTGATATAATATAAAACAAATGTTGTTAGTTATATGGTCGTGGGCATGTGTGTATATGTATATGGGTGTGTATATGTACATGTGTGCGTATGTATATATATATATGTATGTGTATGTATATATGTGTGTGTATATGTCTTTGTGAGTGACTTGTGAAATACCAAACCCAGCATGAATTCATTGAAGTGTGTCGGACGGAGAGTAGCTGATGAACAGTATGGCAGCAATTATTGACCAGAATTTATGATGATGTAGAAAAATAACAGCCAACAGCAGGACAAGCGAGGAAGATGTTTTTTTAAGCTAAAACCCCAGTGAGAAAATTTGTTCTGAAATTATTGGAAGTGTCCGACGAACCTGCAGTTCTAGAATCAGACAGATCCATACAATGATCGTGTCTCGAGCTGTCTGCCGGCGAAACAATTGTAACACACAATAAATTGAGTCCAGATGCATCACTGATTTTTCGTTTTATATTATATATATATATATATAATACATTAAGAAGAGAGAAGAAACATTAGATATAATTAGTAATAAGATATATCTTACCTAAACTGCTTCTTTAGTCCCCGACTACGTAGTTTTGTGGCATATTATGCAAAAACACTACATCACAGAGATATAGAATTTTTGTGAGGTCTGCCGACTTATCAAGAGGATACCTCATTAAGGGTTTCAAAACACGTCCGTAAGATGCGAGATAGAATCCCGAAAGGCGGAGAGGGAGTCAATCACGTGATACAGCGGTCAAGAAACAGAGCTAAGCCTCTTATAACCCTGAAAAAAATACCACGGAGGCGGAGGGGGTATTTATATCAAGGCCGTAGATATATATATATATATATATGGTAAAGCTTGGTAGAAGTAGCTGACCCTTGTTGATCAAAGGAAATGTTTCTACTTGCGGTTCGTTGTTAAGCCCCTAGGTCAGCTTTGATGACTTGATCAATCACACAGACATGTACGATAATGGACATTCCAGCCATGACCATCCTGTATAATTATAGAAAAGATTAGGTGGTTATGAGTGGAAAACTGTGGATCCTAAGTTTGCTGAATCAGCAGAGCTGCCAACATCTAAAAACTCAAAGGGGGAGTAACATGAAAAAAAAAAGTGCCTCAAAACTGGGAGAAATGAGGCAAAAATGGGAGATTTTACATAATGAAAGCTATACCCATTTTCACCAGAGAAGACATCTCTCACCCACCTCAAAGTGGGTGAGAGATCTCTCCATCGGACAGGGAGAGTTGACATGTCTGAATCAATGCTGCCGTGGTGCTAAATAACAACAACAACAACAACAACAGCAGCAGCATGGGGTGTAATTTGGTGATTAAAGCAAGAGAAGGAGAGACATTTGACACAACAACACAACAGTGTATCAAGTGGTCTGTGTGTCCTTTTCACTAAGACTCTCCTCATTAATTAACTGTAGTTTAGTGATTAGGAAAGTAATTCTAATTAAGAAGCACCATTTAGCTAGGTCACTGTCCTGTCAGAATTGGTGACTTCTTGTGAGATTCTGGGAGGTAGAAGAGTTGCTACAATAATTGAGCCTCGTCACAGATAATAATAACCATCATGGCCATCATCATCATCATCATCATCATCATCAACATCATCATTGTCACTATCATCATCATCAGGTTGCGTAAGAACCCGGTGACCTCATCAGGTGTAAATTGTGTGATAGATATAATATACCAATGGAATGATGGTAAATTTTAAGGAAACAAGCAAAGAAAAACAAACAGGAAAATGTGATGTGCTATGCTTTTGACCCAGAGACGGATGTAGTAGTATGCTGCCACACTGCTCACCCGCTTCTGAGTAATATATATATATCATCATCATCATACGTCCGCTTTTCCCTGCTTGCAGGAGTGGGATGGGAACTGATATATATATATATATATATATATATATATATATATATACAAAGGTTATATTTAATTAACTTAACTTAAAATTTTGTATTTTATCTGATGAAAGCGCACCAAAATTTGCCTTGGTTGCCCTTGAAATATATATAATAAAATAATTATGGTTTTAT
>OZ024757.1:23833541-23848541 GCA_964016885.1 Eledone cirrhosa
CCTATCAATCTACCTATTTACCTATCTTTTTATCTACCCACTCACCTACATATATACCTACCTGCTTACCCACATACATAACCCATCACACCTACCTCCCACCTACCTATCTCCCCCACTTCCCCACCACCCATATCTCCCCCACCCCACACCCATCTCCCCACCCACACATATCTCCACACCCATCTCCCCCACCCCACCACCTAATCAATACACTCTTCAGGTACTTCGCTTCAATTATTCATGTAAATACCTATCAATATTGCTGCTTGTTGCCAATAGCAACTGTTTGTTTATTTTTTTTTTATTTTCATTGCATTGTTGTTGTTGTTTTACTAGTTGTTATTGTTTTACTAGTTGTTGTTGTTGTTTTACTAGTTATTGTTGTTTTACTAGTTGTTGTTATTGTTTTACTAGTTGTTGTTGTACTAGTTGTTGTTGTTTTACTAGTTGTTGTTGTACTAGTTGTTGTTGTTTTACTAGTTGTTGTTGTAATCATTGTTGTTGTACTTGTTGTTGTTATTGATATTGTCTTTGTCTTCAATGTCTTGGGCTCGTGTGGCCAATAAAAGAAATTGTTGTTGTTGTTGTTGTTATTATTGTTGTTGTTGTTGTCATTGTCATTATTGTTGTTGTTATCGTTATCATTGTTGCTGTTGTTGTTGTTGTTGTTGTTGTTTAATAGAAAGGTACAATAGAATATTTATGTCAGTAAGATGGAGTGAAGACTTGGACAAGAAATCCAAGCAGTTTGGTCAGTTGTTGGACTGGTTGTGGTCTGTAAGGGGTTGGACTGCCACCACTACCATTATACTGACCACCACCACTACCACTATCACCACTACTACCACCACTACCACTATCACTATCACCACTAGCACTGCTACCATTACCACTACCACTACCACTGCCACCACTACCACTCCCATTATACTGATTACCACCACTACCACTATTACAACTACCACCATTACCACTACCACTACTACCACTACTACCGCTCCCATTATATTGACCACCACCACTACTGCTCCCATTATACTGACCACCACCACCACCACCACCACTAACACTACAATTAATACCACCACCGGCGGCGGCGACGACGTTGTGGCTGTGAGCAAGATTTCCAAATTAATATCATCATCATCATCATCACTAATTTACTTTTATCTTCCATGTAAACGGGTTCTAATGCCAGACAGGTCAGATAACTGTGCCTCACTCATGTGTCCCATTTGTGGCTTGGTTTCTATGGCCGGATGCCCTTGCTAATGCCAAAAATGTCATGTCATGTACCAGATGCCTTTTATCATGCCGCTGTCACTGCCTCTTCATATATGTGTATTGTTTCTCTTAGCAAATGTCCTACTTGCTTTGCTGAAACATCATAGCTATGTTGTAAGAAAATAGAAAATGAATGAGTAAGCAAGCTTTTATATCGTCATCATCATCATCATCATCGTCACTGTTTTTTTTTCTAATTTTCAAAGCTAGCATGGGTTAGCTAGGTTGTCACGTTGTGAGAAAAGTCAGGTCCATAGACCTTGTCTTTCTCATACAGATCTGTATTTTGGCTTGGTGATTCAACAAAAAACAAAGTGTTTGTTGAATCCCCAGTCTGACAAGCAGAACAGTATTGGAGTCAGGTTCATAACTTCCATGAGTGACCTTGAGCCAATCATCTGTGAAACACATGTAACAAGTTGATATGCAATAAAAACCTAAATACATGGAAATGAAACTTCATTGTTTTTCTTATTATATACAGTACACTGCCTGAGCATTGAGTACTTATATTAGTACCACTACTGAATCACATATACTATACATATACATCATCATCATCGTTTAACGTCTATCTTCCATGCTAGCATGGGTTAGACGGTTTTGTTCCATTTGATGTGGGCTTGGGCGGGAGACCGAATCTCGCTGGATGCCCTTCCTAACACCAACCACATTTACAGTGTGGACTGGGAGCCTTTTCACCATGTCCCCTACACGGCCACCTTACAGTCTGGACTGTTGTGTCATTGACACAGAGGACGGAACAGGAGAGGTAGGGTGTGGCGGTGGGTTGGGAGTATTGGTAGAGGGTCGGACACCATGCTTTGCAGCATAGAGTTACCGCCCTTTATGGCCTGAGTTCAAATCCCGCTGAGGTTAACTTTGCCTTTCATCCTTATGGGGTTGATGAAATAAAGTACCAGTAATGCACTGGGATAATTGCTGGCCTTGTGCCAAAAGTAGAAACAATTATTTAATATAGAAATAACTTCTACAGAACTAGAACTGTTTCATTCGTACGAAATCATCACTGATGATTTCATACGAATGAAACAGTTCTAGTCCTATGGAAGCTATTTCTATATTAACCCTTTAATATTCAAACCGGCCAAAACCGGCCAGAATTCTCTACCTCTTTCTGTTGAAACTGGCTGTAACTGGTCACTCATACTGATGTTAAGATATTGTTCTCAAAATAAAAACTTCCAAAATCTCATAGATTCGATATATGTGAGATAACTATGCGAGGTAAAGCCTATACCATGAAAATATAATAGTATATATAGAGTAATGTAAATGCTAAAGGGTTAAATAATGATGTTTACACTCTACTAATGTATTGAGTACCTTTTTTAACTGTGGTTACCCCCCGATTTTACTCAGGATCTACACGCACATTTATCCCAAATGCAAAAAAATAGCTGCAATAAGTCGATCACTATAAATAATTGTCGAGAACACACACATACACACACACACATGCACACGCACACATACGTACACACATACATACGCACACACACACACACACACACACACACATACACACACACACGCACACACAAGCACACATTGTAATTTTCTATGAGACATTTATGCCCATTTATGGTGTGTTTAATTAAGTGTATATTTTAACGATGGGGGATTTAATGAGTGTCTTTGTAATGAGTGGAAAGAGGCAATTTCTTCAGTGGTCTGTCTTGTTAATTAGTCCACCTGCCTAACTAACTTCTTCATTAATAATATGTCTGTTGCTATTCTCAATGGAAACATCTAGAATCACAGTTCCTTTGCTCATTTCACTTCTTAGAATTGGATATTTTCAAGGTGAACTTTGTGTATGTGTGTATGCGTGTGTGTTTCTCTGTATGTGTATATATATGCACACTTGTGTGTCTACGTGTTTGTGTACTTGCATACATGTATATACATGTATGTGTGTGTGTCTGTATATATATGTGTGTCTCTGTGTGTGTATATATGTGTATATATATATATATATACAAACACACATGTATGTACATGTATGTGTGTGTCTGTATATATATAAATATATATATGTGTGTCTCTGTGTGTATATATATACATACACATACATGTACGTGTGTGTCTGTGTGTGTATATATATATATATATATATATATGTGTGTGTCTCTGTGTATATATATGTGTGTATATATATATACACACATACATGTATGTACATGTATGTGTGTGTGTCTGTATATATATATGTATCTCTGTGTGTGTATATATACACACACACATACATGTATGTACATGTATGTGTGTGTGTCTGTATATATATATGTATCTCTGTGTGTGTATATATATGTGTGTGTGTATATATATACACACACACAGACACATGGAATCTTCAAGCTCCCTCAATTTGTGAAATACCTTTTCCCATTAAATCTTCCAGGTGTTTAATGATTCTGGTGGTGGCAGTGTGGGTGTTGGTGGTGGTGGTGGCAGTGTTGGTGTTGGTAGCAGTGTGGGTGGCGGAAGTGGTGGCAGTGTGGGTGGCAACAGTGGTGGCAGTGTGGATGGCAGCAGTGGTGTTGTTGCTGGTGGTGGCGGTGGTGGTGTTGCTGCTGGTGGTAGTGGCAGTGTGGGTGTTGGTGGTGGTGTTGCTGGTTGTGGCAATGGTGACAGTGCTGGTGATGATGGAAGATTTAGTGGTTTTGGCAGTGGTGATGGTTCTTGCAGTGTTGTTGCTGTTGTGGTGGTGGTGGTGGTGGTACTAATGTTGTTGTTGAAGGTGTTGTTGTGGTCTGTGTCATTATCCTGTTACTGGGAGTGTACTCTATGACCCAGACTGATGTTTCAGTGAGAGACAGAGTTTGGGTCAACAACAGGCTGTGATGTTTTGACTATACAGCAATCTGTAAAATAACCTCTAAACTAACACAACAAAAACAAAAAAAGAACTACATTATTTGGCAACTAACATTGTTTTACAACACTAATATATATATATATATATATATATACACCCACCCATACACAAACACACCCACACACAAACACAAACACACACACACACATAGATAGATGATACACATACCTTCTCATGAGTAACCTAACTAGGTTTGAAAATTAATTCAAGGTATTTATCATTTATTTTTTTTGCACCTCACAGGGAAATACAGATATTTAGTATGTTTACATGTCTGTATACTAAAAATGTGTGTATTTAGATGCACATTTATGCAGTCTTGTTTACTTCTATCCTGTATATATGCAGATTTATTCTTCACTTACTTATTCCTAGGAGGGTCATGGGTGTAGAGTCCCCAAACACACCTTCAGCAGGTCCTGTTAGAAGCATCTGTCCCCAATTGATCTGACTATATCTTCAAGCAAGACCAGCCAAGCTCATGGATGTTATCAAACCATCTTGTTCAGAGTCTACCCCCCTGGGTTTCCTGCTGGTTGGTTTTTGTCTGTAGAATCTGTCCAGCACATGTAACTTTTGTCATATTCGTTAGCTGTTCAGTTCATAATTTAATATATACATGCAACCCCCCACCCCCACCCCCCACCCCCATACGGTGGCAATAATATATGGTCATTTGCATAATTCAGGGAAGTTGTATATAAAACTAGATTAATCTGCCAAACAAAAGGTCAAGAAGACCCTTCAGTTGTGTTAAAGACATGACAATCTCCTTAGTGCTGGTGCTACAATAAAAGGCATTCAGTAAACTTTGTAAAGTTATTGGTGATAGGAAGGGCAGTCAGTCACAGACATCTGTCAAACAAAGGGTCAAACCTACTCTTCAGTTGTGTTAAAGACATGACAATCTCCTTAGTGCTGGTGCTACAATAAAAGGCATTCAGTAAACTTTGTAAAGTTATTGGTGATAGGAAGGGCAGTCAGTCACAGACATCTGTCAAACAAAGGGTCAAACCTACTCTTCAGTTGTGTTAAAGACATGACAATCTCCTTAGTGCTGGTGCTACAATAAAAGGCATTCAGTAAACTTTGTAAAGTTATTGGTGATAGGAAGGGCAGTCAGTCACAGACATCTGTCAAACAAAGGGTCAAACCTACTCTTCAGTTGTGTTAAAGACATGGCAATCTCCTTAGTGTTGGTGATCTACATGATAAACACTCAGTATACTCCATAAAGTGGTTAGTGATATGAAGGGCATCCAGTCATAGAAAACCTGCCAAATAAAGGGTCAGGTCTAGTCATCTGTTGTGCCAAAGATATGACGACCTCCGTAGTGTTGGTGCCATGATAAAAGGTATCAGGTGCACTCTATAGAGTGCAGAAATGTATGTAAACGTGATGCAGCTCCTGGCTTATCTGAGAGATCAGTAACACTAATTAAGTATCAACCTATTGGTAGAGCTGTTGTCTCCAACCTTCCTATTTAAATGTTGATATCTTAAACCTTTTGATACTAAACCTACCCCCAAACTGCCCTCAGTTCTATTTGAAAAAACACTTCCATTTTAAAAGGTTCCTATTTAAATAAAAATCTTCGTGCATAGTTTCATATAAAAACCTTTTGTGCAGTTCTGTTACAAATAACATGTTTATAATGGTTTCTGATTTAGGCACAAAGCCAACAATTTTGTGTGAGGAGAAAGTCAAATCGATCTCAGTGCATTACTGGTACTTTATTTTACCGACCTCGTAAAGATGAAAGGGAAAGCTAACTTTGGTAGGATTTGAACTAAGAACCCAAAGGGACGTAACTCTATGCTGCAAAGCGTGTTGTCTGACACTCTACTGATACTGCCAACCCATTGCCCTTGATAGTTTCTGATTTAAGCATAAAGCCAACAACTTTGTGGGGAGAGTAAAGTCAATTAAATTGATCCCTAAAGATACTGCCAATCCCCTATTCTTATATGTAAACATGTTATATGTATAATATGTAAATAATTGTTTCTACTTTTGGCACAAGGCCAGCAAATAACCAGTACATTACTGGTACTTTATTTTATCGACCCCCGTAAGGATGAAAGGCAAAATGTTAGTAAATCCCACAAAATCTTCATTAATTGACTAGAATAGAGTGTATCTCATTAGAAATATGGTAATGAAAGGGTTATGTAGAGTTACTAATGACTGGAATGAAAAAAAAATGGAACTAAACAGGCAAAAAGGAAATAAATCAGATTGTTATAAAAATATTTTCAAGATAAATCTTGATATGGCAAAGATATATGGACTGACTATAAAATTTATGTAATCTTATCTCGGTCTGTATAAGTGAGTATTTGTGTGTATTTGTGTATATATATATATATATATACATATACATAATATATACACATAACATATACATATATTTATATTTATATATATTTACATATCATCATCATCATCATCATCATAGTTTCTAAGTGAATCTTTCCATGCTTGTGGTGCTGAGATGGGGGAAACCACAAATCATGGAAATATTCAATGCAGGCAACACACAAGCTGAAACTGCTGGGCGACATGGTCGGGTTCATCCCTCTCTCTTCCTGTGTATATATATATCAGTGTGTGAGTGTGTATTTCTACTTATATTTGCATGAATATATGTACATACATACATACATACATAAATGTATGTATGTATGTGTATATTTATATATATATATATATACTCTCTCTCTCTCTCTCTCTCTCTCTCTCTCTCTCTCTCTCTCTCTCTCTCTCTCTCTCTCTCTCTCTCTCTCTCTCTCTATATATATAATGTGTGTGTGTGTGTATAGTTTGTAGAGTGACATGAAATATTACAATATATAAATCAAGTAACCAAGTAACTATGGTACATTTTGACATGTTAACATTTATATTAAGTTGTCATTTAGTTTTTTAACAACTTTAGCTATGTTTTTTATTATTTTTTTTTTTATGTCCACATTCCATGCTGGCATGGGTTGGACGGATTGTCATGGTCTGAGACATGGTGAGGTGGGGAGACTTCAGCTTGCATATGATTTATTACAGTCCTGCTTTGAGCAATGTATGAGGCAGCCAACTGGCTGGCCAGACCTTCCTCATAATGGGTCCACTCAGTCCGACACAGTAAGTTTGGTTCGCAGTAGAAAAGGGCACCCAGCTGTGAAAATCCCAGCCAAAATACAGTTCCATTTGAGCAAGGTATGGCACAGCTAGCTGACCAGACTTGTCTTATAATGTGGATGACCCATCTAACCCATGTAAGCATGGAAAAATAGATGTTAAACAGTGATGATGATATATCATCATCATCATCATCATTTCATTTTACGTCCGCTTTTCCCTGCTTGCAAGGGTGGGACGGGAACTGATTCTGGCTTGATTTCTACAGCTGGATACCCTTCCTAACACCAACCTCATTTACAGTGAGTGCTGGGTGCTTTTTTGCCGTGGCACCTCAACGACCACTTTGCAGTGGAATGATATGGACCCCTATCATCTCATTTCTACAGCTGAGTAAACTGGAGCAATGTGAAATAAAGTGTCTTGCTCAAGGAAACAACACATCACCCGGTCTGAGAATTGAACTCACAACCTTTCGATTGCAAAGCCAATGCTCTAACCACTAAGCCATGTGCCTCCATATATATATATATAATTAAAAAACGAAGTTAAAAACTCACATTAATCCCCTATAATTTAATGAGCTCTAGGAATAGATTCCGGGCTCTTTATAAATCAACGTATAGAGAAAAGTACTCATAGAGATACGTTTTTAATCATAGGGGATCAAAAACCACTAGAATCAAATGGTTAGTACACTTTACTTTTTTGATGTGATACCAACATATATATTTTTTTTTTATTTATTTGTTATGGTTAAATAGTGAGTCTTGTTTGGAGTTTCACCTGCTTGATCACAGGATTGTCCGGGCAGGTGAAAGTTGACAGTAAAACACACACTATTTAGCCATAATAAATGAATATTTAAACTATACTTCAGTATTGAGTACTCTTTTCTCTCGTGTGTTAACTACATATGAATATATATATTTATATATCAGTATACACTGAGGATGAAAAACTCAGAGCTGTATGGGAGCCTCCCAAAAGTCAGCTCAAAAGTGACACAGAGGAGACTGAGGTTAGCTGGACATGCTCACCGACATCCAGAGTTGACACTGCACTCAGTGCTCCTGTGGGAGCCCGTTTATGGGCACACTAGAAGAGGAAGACCAAGGTTAACGTATGTTGATGCCCTAAGGACAGACACTGGTCTGTTGGAGACGCAGGACATGGCAGCGATAATGAGGGACAAAGATCGCTGGAGAGAACTCGTCCATGGATCTCGGGAATTTTACCCGCCCAAGATATATATATATATATATATATATATAGTGATAAAAAAGTGGGAGGTTATATCTGTAGTAAGTAGAGTACTCAGTCCAGAGGTTGAGTTTGGTATAGAGTTAGTTCCTCAACAAATTAGCAAACCATACTCGAGGATGCGCATTTCACCTAGCAGATGCTCAGGTTGAAATTCTGGTAGGTGAAATATGCCTCTTCGAGTATAGTTTGCTAATTTGTTGTGGAACTAACTATATATATATATATATATATATATATATATATATATATATACAATGATATTAAATAAATGAAAACTATATTTATAAAACCATATTTATTTTATTATATATATTTCGAGAGTACCAAGACAACATTGGTACGCTTTCATCAGATAAAATACAAAGTTTGTTTCTTGGGTATGTCTCTATTTATAAAACAAACTTTGTATTGTATCTGATGAAAGCGTACCAATGTTGTCTTGGTACCCTTGAAATATATATAATAAAATAAATATGGTTTTATAAATATAGTTTTCATTTATTTAATATCATTGAATATTTACTCCAGTAAACTGTTGAGTGCTCTAAATCAGTTATAAACATTTATATTTGTCGGACTTCCAACAAATTAAATACCCCTTCTACTTATATATATATATATACACACATAATGTGTGTGTGGAGGTGCATGGCCTAGTGGTAAGGGTTTGGGACTTACACTCATGATGTTGTGGGTTTGATTCCTCTATGGATTGTGTGTTGTGTTCTTGTGCAAAACATTTCACTTCATTTTGCTGAAGTATTCTCAGCTGAAAATAAGTACCAGCTATAGCTGGGGGTTTAACCCTGTGATAGACTGGCGACCTGTACAATCGCATCACGCCATACTCACAGTCGCATCAGGCCACAGAAACTGGGAAATGTACCAACCTGATATGCCTCTGGGCTTAAGACATACTTTAAACTTTTTTATATATGTATACACACACACAGACACACACACTCACACATATATGTATATATAAGTATATATGTGTGTGTGTGTGTATATATATGTTTGTGTATATATACGTTTGTGTATATATACCCCTACTCCATCCTCCCACTCCCACCAGCACCATCCTTTCTCTATAAAGTTATGTTGGTACCACAGAATGTCCAGTCCAAACTAAAGTGGTTGCGTAGGTGTCACAACAAAAAGCACCCAGTCCACTCTGTAAAGTGGTTGTGTAGGAGACAGTCCTATATGATCGAAACACGGTCACCTGATCAATCTTGCCTCGAGTGGGACAATTCTCGTCTAACCCATGCTAGCATGCAAGATAGATGTTAAACAATGAGGATGATGATGTATATATGATGGACTCTCCTGCGTATATTGATGGATAAGGATTCAACAGTTTTCTAAGTTCAATTTTTATGGTTATGCTTAAATTGCACTTCAATTTAGCTGCCGACCTCTACATCAAGCCGCATTTAGTGTAGATGACAGGATTTTGAGTGGAGCGAGATGGAATATTTGCTTGGATCTTGGTGTTAGGTTTTCGATCACAAAAATGGACCAATTGAGATCTTTCATAGCTCTTTATACCTTCATGGCAGACAGTTGTCTATTTTCCATGGTCACCAGCTAGGGCTTCAAAAGTAGTGAAAGGTATGTTAACAAATTTAAGATTGATTAAATATGTGTAATGGTTTACCTACATTATGTGAACATTATAAAGTTGACTGTAATACCTTGGGTGTGCATTCCTCATTCATCCATAGGACATGACCAGCCCATCTGAGTTGGGATTGCATCAGAAATGACTCAACCCTACAGATGCTGCACCTCCTAAAGAGATCGGCATTGGAGACCATCATTGTTTTTACATCCATTTTTCCATGCTTCATGGGTTGGACAGGTCCTTCTCAGTGCGGCATCTCATCTCTCCACTCGTCATGATATATATATATATATATAGACATCATGTCAGTGTAATATTTGCAATTTCAGAACTACCCAAAACTGATAGATTCATTTTCCATTTATTTGTTATAGTATAATTGTTTCTACTTTTGGCACAAGGCCAGCAATTATCCCAGTGTATTACTGGTACTTTTATTTTATCGACTCCGTAAGGATGAAAGGCAAAGTTAACCTTGGCGGGATTTGAACTCAGACCATAAAGGGCCGTAACTCTTTGTTGCAAAGCATGGCGTCTGACCCTCTACCGGTACTGCCAATCCACCAATGGTAGTGCTCCAGTGTGACCACAGCCCATGGATTATGACGATTTTGCAGACAGACCCCAAAGGGGAACCCCAAATTAGATCATGAGCAAGTTTGTTGTATAACACCCATAACCTCAGGTAGTATCACACACACACACACACACATGCACACATATATATATATATATATATATACTCACATATGGATACCTTTCACAGATGAAATCACAATTTAGATAATAGTTTTTCTTTATATTTAAAAAAAAAGAGGATTTTCTTTGCTCTTGCACACACACACACACACATATATATATACAATAATTATAACGAGCCAGACAATTAGATATCATCTAGGATTGCCACTTTCCAAACACTAAAAAAATTGATTTTCCTTTTGCCTTTTTTTCGTTCATTGTCGTGTCTTCCTTTGTTAATTTTCCTAAGTTTATCATTACTAATCTGTGATTTACATTCAACGCAATATTTTACTTCCTTCTTCATCTTTTTTCCTTCCATTTTCCTTTTTCTACCTTTATTTTCTTTTTGTTTCACGACACTCTCACGCTATAAAAAGTACAATACCTTCTCCCTGACGTCACATAAAATTTTATGTGTACATTTTATAGCTTAATTGTTATAAACTATTGTTTTGTCATGTCCCTTACTCCATGGACAGTGCTTTGGCTCCTGCCAGACGCTGTGACCCTGTTTGGACCAGCAGTACTGTTGGTAGGGGTTGAAACTGCTTGAGTCCATCTCAACGACTGAAGACATATATACACACACACACACACACACACACACACACATGTATATGATATAAATACCTTGTGATGAGTAACCCAACTAGGTTCGGAAATAATTCAAGATATTTATCAACCTCATATATACATACATACATACATATATATATATATATATATATATATATATATATATATATATATATATATATATATATATATATATAAACATTACTATATCAAATTTTATGTTTGGTGGGTGAAGGTAATTATTTTATTACAGAGGAAGTTTATGAGATTGTTTTTAATATATTATTGTAATGAAGAATCCTGAGAAAGATATCTCTCTTTCAATATTACATATGATTAATCTTTGTAAGGTTGTTGTTGTTTGACCGAAGGACAACCTCAATCATGGGGATATTACGATCAGAGGTGTTTCAGGGTTATCCAATTATAATTTTTGTGTATGTCTATATTTACTATAAATAAGGGCCTCTGAATGTAAAGCACTTCTCAAAATGGTCTCAACCAACCTATGCCAGCATGGAATATAGTACGTAAAAAAAAGATGATTATATGTATATATATATATATATATATATTCTCAGACCAGGTGATGTGTTGTTTCCTTGAGCAAGACACTTTATTTCACATTGCTCCAGTTTACTCAGCTGTAGAAATGAGATGATAGGGACTGGGGTCCCTATCATTCCACTGCAAAGTGGTCGTGGAGGTGCCACGGCAAAAAAGCACCCAGCCCACACTGTAAAGTGGACGTTGAGGTGCCACGGAAAAAAAGCACCCAGCACTCACTGTAAATGAGGTTGGTGTTAGGAAGGGCATCCAGCTGTAGAAATCGAGCCAGAATCAGTTCCTGTCCCACCCTTGCAAGCAAGGAAAAAGCGGACGTAAAATGAAATGATGATGATGAATGATGATATATATATATAAATGATGATTATATATAATTGTTTCTACTTTTGGCACAAGGCCAGCAATTATCCCAGTGTATTACTGGTGCTTTATTATATCGACCCCCGTAAGGATGAAAGGCAAAGTAACCTTGGCGGGATTTGAACTCAGATCGTAAAGGGCCGTAATTCTTTGCTGCAAAGCATGGCGTCCGACCCTCTACCGATACTGCCAAAGGTGCCTATACTCTATCTTTTTTAACTGTGGTTACTCCCCCCCCCCCCCCCACACACACACACAACCCGGGGAATCTACTCGTATTCTACATACATATATATATATATATATATATGTCCCTGTGATATCGATGGGCGTGAGAATGAGTACTCAATACTAAAGTAGAGTTTAGATATTCTTTATTATAGCTAAGTCTTGTTACTCTGGAGTTGTACCAATTAACTATATTATATCATCATCATCATCATTTAATGTCCATGTTTCCACGCTTGCATGGGTTAGACGAGTTATCCATATTGTCCACGCATGCAGTTTTTCCACGATTAAGTCTGTTGGCGGCCCGTGTTCCAAAATACCTTATCCCGTGCAACGCCGGGTACCACTGCTAGTATATATATATATATATATATATATATATATATATATATATATATATATCCTCTCTCCTATTTAACCCCACCACACAACTCTCTATCTATCTCCACTCCTCTCCTCAACACCACCACACACCAGTCCTCTACTAAAATAACAAGACAAATTAATTTTACAAATAGTTAACATTGAAATTCATATTTAGATTTAACAGCCAAACTAACAAATGCCACAAGCTGGCACAGGTGTGTCTGTGTGTGTGTGTCTGTGTGTCTGTGGCTGGCTGTGTCTGTGTGTCTCTCTGGCTGTGTTTATGTGTGTGTGTGTGTGTGTCTCTTTGGCTGTGTTTGTGTGTGTGTCTCTTTGGCTGTGTTTATGTGTGTGTCTGTGTGTGCGTGTCTGTATGTGTGTCTCTGGCTGTGTTTATGTGTGTGTGTGTGTCTCTTTGGCTGTGTTTGTGTTTGTGTGTGTGTTTATGTGTGTGTCTCTCTGGCTGTGTTTATGTGTGTGTGTGTGTGTGTGTGTCTCTTTGGCTGTGTCTGTGTGTGTCTCTCTGGCTGTGTTTATGTATGTGTGTGTGTGTTTATGTGTGTGTCTCTCTGGCTGTGTTTATGTGTGTGTGTTTCTTTGGCTGTGTTTATGTGTGTGTCTGTATGTGTCTCTCTGGCTGTGTTTATGTATGTGTGTGTGTGTGTTTATGTGTGTGTCTGTGTATGTCTCTCTGGCTGTGTGTCGCTCTGGCTGTGTTTATATGTGTGTGTGTGTGTCTCTCTCTGACTGTTTATGTGTGTGTCTGTGTGTGTCTCTCTGGCTGTGTCTGTGTGTGTGTGTGTCTCTCTGGCTGTGTTTGTGTGTGTGTGTGTGTCTCTGTGTGTGTCTGTGTTTGTATTTATGTGTGTGTGTGTATCTATATATATGTGTGTGTGTGTGTGTGGTGTGTATGTGTATCTGTCACTGTGTGTGTGTCTCTGTTTGTGTTTATGTATGTGTGTGTGACTGTGTGTGACTGTGTGTATCTATATATATATGTGTGTGTGTATGTATATCTGTCACTGTGTGTGTATGTCTGTGTTTATCTGTGTGTGTGTGTGTGTGTGGTGTGTGTATGTGTATCTGTCACTGTGTCTGTGTTTGTGTTTATATGTGTGTGTGTGTGTGACTGTGTGTGACTGTGTGTGTATCTATATATATATATATGTGTGTGTGTGGTGTGTGTCTGTGTATCTAGTAATCTTTATCACTGATATATTTAAATTGAGCTGCAGGCTTGTGAAGGTATTTTCCTTTGTACTTATATATATATCATCATCATCATCATCATCATTTTACGCCCGCTTTTCCCTACTTGCAAGGGTGAGACGGGAACTGATGGTGGCTTGATTTCTACAGCTGGATGCCCTTCTTAACACCAACCTCATTTACAGTGAGTGCTGTTGGGTGCTTTTAGGACGTGGCACCTCCACGACCACTTTACAGTGGAATGATAGGGACTGGGGTCCCTATCATCTCATTTCTTAGTGGTTAGAGCATTGGCCTTGCAATCGAAAGGTTGTGAGTTCAATTCTCAGACTGGGTGATGTGTTGTTTCCTTGAGCAAGACACTTTATTTCACATTGCTCCAGTTTACTCAGCTGTAGAAATAAGATGATAGGGACTGGGGTCCCTATCATTCCACTGTAAAGTGGTCATGGAGGTGCCACGGCAAAAAAGCACCCAGCACTCACTGTAAATGAGGTTGGTGTTAGGAAGGGCATCCAGCTGTAGAAATCAAGCCAGAATCAGTTCCTGTCCCAACCTTGCAAGCAGGGAAAAAGCGGACGTAAAATGAAATGATGATGATGATGATATATATATATATATATATATGCGCATACAAACATACTTATACACATATACACACACACATATACACATGTATATACATGTGTGTGTGTACATATATATATATATATATGTACACACACACAC
>OZ024757.1:23853541-23856041 GCA_964016885.1 Eledone cirrhosa
CTCATACGGGGACTGATTCTGGCTTGATTTCTACAGCTGGATACCCTTCCTAACACCAACCTAATTTACAGTGAGTGCTGGGTGCTTTTTTTCCGTGGCACCTACACGTCCACTTTACAGTGTGGGCTGGGTGCTTTTTTGCAGTGGGAGGGTGTGGGGGCATATTGTCTATATGCTTCAGCTTCTACCCGTGGGGGGGTCGGGTCTTCTGTATTACTGCGTGACACCAGAGGACACGGCCGTGTGTCATCCATCGCCTTTGAGAGGTGTAATTGGGTAAGGTCGGCTTTTATCACCTCATCCCAGGGCTTCTTGGGTCTCCCCACTCCGCGGTTTCCATCGACTTCTAGTGCTCTGCACCTTTTTATGCAGCTGTCATCCTTCATACGCATCGCATGTCCATACCAACGCAACCGCCTCTCCTACACACAGCATTTCATTCCTCTTATGCTCAGTCTCTCTCTCAATTCATTTATGCTCTGCCGTTATACATGTATATAATAAAAGACTGATAACTCTCAAAAAGCCAGTACAATGTGGTAGAAATATATAAAAGGTAAAGGATGACAAATAAAACAAAACAAAACAAAGTAATGTTTTACTCAGTATATTTCAACATAATATTTCAGGGTTATTACCCTCTTTTCAAATGTGGAGCTGAAACAGTTCAAAACAAGAGGAACGATTGATGTGTTTTTCCTTAACTGGCCTACATGTCTGAAATATATATATAGAGACACTTTAAAGTGGTTGGTGATATATGTATATATCTAGTTTAGAATTAAGTCCACAATATCCTTGCTGTAGAGGCACTAAAAAAAGTTGGCGCCAGGCTTGATATCCAGGGCTGTAAAACATTGCCTCAGAAGGACCTAATGATTAATATGAGACCTGTCAAGCTCCCTGCAAAGTTAACCCCTGATTTTGCTGGGAAAATGGCCTTAAACTATTCCACCCCTCCTGTGTGTGTGTGTGTGTGTGTGTGTGTGTGTTCTTTAAAATAATACTGTGTTGGCATTTAAAAGATGTGTGTGTATGTGAGGACTTTGATGGGATACGGAAGCTGGGAGGTGGGTGGATGGTGGATAGGGGTAGTAGAGGTGTGGACGGGGGCGCGGAGGGGAATAAAAGGAGTTAGGAGGATTGTCCATTAAACTAATATTTCTTTCCTGCCCCACAAAATGTCAAATAAAATGGATTGGTTATGCAAACTTTATAGTTTGGTGGTGTTGGTGTGTGTGGTGTGGTGTTGGTGTATGAGGTGGTGGTGTTGGGGTGTGTGGTGTGGTGGTGGTAGTGTGTGGTGTTGGTGGTGGAGTGGGTGGTGTGGGTGGTGTGGTGGTGTTGGTGGTGGAGTGGGTGGTGTGTTGGTGTGGTGGTGGTGGTCGAGTGGGTGGTGTTGGTGTGGGTGGTGGTGTGTAGTGGGGTGTTGTCGGTGTGTGTGGTGGGGTGTTGTTGGTGATGGTGTGTGGGTGGGGTGTTGGAAGGGTGTTGGTGGTGGTGGAGATGTGTGTAGCGTGGTGGAAGGGTGTTGTTGGTATGTGTGGTGTGGTGGGGGTGTGTGGAGTGGTGGTGTGGTGGCAGGGTGTTGTTGGTGTGTGGTGGTGGTGGTGTGGTGGCTGGGTGTTATTGGAGGTGTGTGGTGGTGGTGGTGTGGCTGGGTGTTGGTGGTGTGGTGTGGTGGTGGTGTGGTGGCTGGGTGTTATTGGAGGTGTGTGGTGGTGGTGGTGTGGCTGGGTGTTGGTGGTGTGGTGTGGTGGTGGTGTGGTGGCTGGGTGTTATTGGAGGTGTGTGGTGGTGGTGGTGTGGTGGCTGGATGTTATTGGAGGTGTGGTGTGGTGGCAGGGTGTTATTGGAGGTGTGTGGTGGTGGTGGTGTGGTGGCTGGATGTTATTGGAGGTGTGGTGTGGTGGCAGGGTGTTATTGGAGGTTTGGTGGTGTGGTGTGGTGTGGTGGCTGGGTGTTATTGGAGGTGTGGTGGCAGGGTGTTGTTGGAGGTGGTGGGTGTGTGTGTGGTGGCGATGGCAATGGTGTGTAGGTGTGGTGCTGATATTGATAGTGGTGGTGGTGGTAATGGGGTGTATGTGTTGAGGTGGTGGGGGTGGGATGGTGTTGGTGGTGTGTGTAGTGGTGCATGCGGGGGGGGGGGGTATGGTGGTGGACTGTAGTGGTGGTGGTG
This sequence comes from Eledone cirrhosa, assembly GCA_964016885.1. Lineage (NCBI taxonomy): Eukaryota > Metazoa > Mollusca > Cephalopoda > Octopoda > Eledonidae > Eledone > Eledone cirrhosa. The sequence continues at coordinate 23,855,721 of OZ024757.1, forward strand.
GTGGTGTAAAGGGGGTGCTGTATGTGCTGGTGTTGCCTGTTGCCACAGCAGAAGTAGACACAGGTAATAAGACCTTAGTGTGTGTGGGGCGTGGTATGGAGGGGAGGGGGAGGATAGTGTGGTGTGTGTGTGTGTGTGTGTAAGTCTGTGTGTGCGTGTGGGTGTGTTTGTCTGTAGGTGTGTATGTCTGTGTGTGTGTGTGTGGGTGAGAGAGCAAAAGGGACGGGGTTTTGAGTGGAGTGGGTGAGAGAATAGTGTGTGTATGTCTGTGTGTGTGTGTATGTCTCTGTGTGTGTGTGTGTGTATATATATGTGTGTGTG
>OZ024757.1:23861041-23888541 GCA_964016885.1 Eledone cirrhosa
TCTTACGCCAATACAGAGTTGAATACAACTAATCACTGGATTGGCAGTATCAGTAGAGGGTCGGACGCCATGCTTTCCAGCATAGTTACGTCCCTTTACGATCTGAGTTCAAATCCCGTCGAGGTTGACTTTGCCTTTCATCCTTACGGGGTCGATAAAATAAAGTACCAGTAATGCACTGGGTAATTGCTGGCCTTGTGCCTAAAGTAGAGACAATTATTTTTAAAAAAGTTAACCTTGGCGGGATTTGAACTCAGACCATAAAGGGCCAAAGAGTTAAGGCCCTTTATGGCCTGAGTTCAAATCCTGCCACGGTTAACTTTGCCTTTCATCCTTACGGGGTCGATAAAATAAAGTACCAGTAATGTACTGGGTAATTGCTGGCCTTGTGCCAAAAGTAGAAACAATTATTTTAAAAAAAGAATAACACCAATGTACGAATTTAGCGCGTGCAACAACATGAAAGGGTTTAAGTCTATTAGAAATAGCAGTCTAACCTATATATATATATATATATATATATATATATACATACAGGTCTTCCAAAAATGTATACACACTTCAATAGCATTCTAATAAAAACTCCAACACACACATATACGTATCATCATCATTATTTAACCCTTTAGCATTCACATTACTCTATATATACTATTATAGGACGGTGGATTGGTAGTATCGGTAGAGGGTCGGACGCCATGCTTTGCAGCAAAGAGTTACGGTCCTTTATGGTCTGAGTTCAAATCCCGCCGAGGTTAACTTTGCCTTTCATCCTTAGGAGGTCGATAAAATAAAGTACCAGTAATACACTGGGATAATTGCTGGCCTTGTGTCAAAAGTAGAAACAATATACTATTATATTTTAATGGTAAAGGCTTTACCTCGCATAATTATCTCGCATAACATTGAATCTATGAGATTTTGAAAGTATTTATTTTGAGAACAATACTGTAACATCAGTTTGAGTGACCAGTTACAGCCAGTTTCAACAGAAGGAGGTAGAGAATTTTGGCTGGTTTGAACATTAAAGGGTTAATGTCTATTTTCCCTGCTGAGGCAGGGAATTGGCAGAGTTGTTAGAACATTGGATAGAATGGTATTTGTTTCTTTCCTCTCTCTGAGTTTAAATGTCGCTCAGGTCAGCTTTGCCATTCATTTTTTTTTAGCTTGATAAAAGAAAGTTCCAGTGAAGTCAATGTTTTCTCACTTCTTTACCTCTCTCCTTCTATGGAAGAAATAGGCTGTGTTCCAACCTGGAGAGTGGATGGGCTCTGCCAGCTTAAAATAATGTTCAAGAAATGCTGTATGACACTATAGTGGCCCTTTGACTCCACCAGGGGTTATGGATTCATACATACTTCCCTGCTTCACAGACCAATAGAATACTCAAGCAAAGCTACTGACCCCTTTGATGGACGACCCAGTGCTTTACATGTCACTTGCATATGTTCCTGTCCTCTACCAAGTGTATTTTATCTGGGCACCAACACTAGAGAGGTTGTCATATCTTTGGTCAGACTCTCTGATTGTCAACCATTTTATATATGTATCTATAATTCTATTTTATCTTTCTGTCTACAGAAACCTGTAAAACACACACACATATATATATACATATAATCATTATCATTTTATGTTTGCTGTTACATGCTTGTACAGTTTAAGTCTGTCTAAAACTAAAGGTTCATTAGGCTAGTGCTTATCTCCGGTTTCGTTGGTGCTAAATGACTAAAAGTACAAGACTCTCCCTGGACAAGATGCTGGTCTATCATAGGTTTAATTCTCCATGGTACTCATCTCAGCTGAGTGTACTGCTGGAACAATGTGAAATAAAGTGTCTTGCTGAAGAACACAACACAGGAATCAAACCGAAGACATTATAATCATATATCAAGAATCCTAACCATTAAGCTATATGGCTTCACTTGCACAGTTTGGATTGGGCTTTTTCAGCCCAGCATTCCTCCACTCATTGTGGATCTTTGTCATCTCCACTGTGAACTTCAGGGATTTGAGATCAGCTCTCACCAACTCTGCCCAGGTTTTCCTTGGTCTTCCACTACTGCAGCTTCCTTCCACTGGGATTTCTTGGCACCTCGTCACCTAGCGATCATCATCCATGCACTTCCAACACAGTCTCCTCTCCTGCACACTACATCTGATTCCTCTTATACCCAGCTTTTCTCTCAGTTCATCCATGCTTTATCGTTCATGCATATTAACATCACATATCCAGTGACGCATGCTCGCTTAATTGTTCTCCAGCCTTTGTATATTCCCTGCATTCATTGACTATGTATCTCTATCATACAGCACCACACTTCGCATTCAGGCCTCAGTATCATCATCATCGTCATTTTACGTCCTTTGTTCCATGCTTGCATGGGTTAGACAGGTCCTTCTCAGTACAACATCTGTCCCTTATCTATAATTCTATTATATTTTCTCTCAACAGAAGTACCTGGACAACATCCATTCTCAGTACAGTCCGAAGGAGCTGAGTTACTTTGAATTAAACCTGGAGACATGGCGCCAGCTGTGGAGAGTATTGGAAATGTCGGATATAATACTCCTAATCATAGACATAAGACATCCTGTAAGTATTACTGGTATTGTTGTTGTTGTTTAGCCTTAGGACAGATGTAATAAGGCTGGGAATTAGCAAAGTCATTAAGGCATCAGATTAAAAATGCCTCAGTATTTGTTAGGGTTAGGGTCACTGTACTATGAGTTCAAGTCCTGCTGAGGTCAACCTTGCCTTTCATCCTTTTGAGGTTGATAAAGTACCTGTCTAATACTGGGGTTGATTCTTTCTCGCCCTGCTCCTTCTTTTTCTAGAAGGAATTGGTCATGTTCACTATACCTAAACTATGCCATGTGTCAGGACAGTGATCCCTACGACATCAAAATAGTAGATATAAAATATATAACAGTTGTAATAAATAGTCCTTAGCAAAAACAGATGTCAACTCAGAACAGTGCTCCAGTTGGAAAAGGGCTGCTGTGCTTTAGCGGTAATTCCTGGGAAACTTCCACAGAAAACCCCAGTTTATTTTGTCATCTCACAGGCAGTAAAGGGCCTTCTCAAGGTTTCTTTCCTCCTGCTTGGAAAAGCATAGTATAGTCAGAGTAGGCCCGTTCAGCCTTGCCAATCTCACATCAAGGGAATTGAAAGGCCCTGTTCTGGTTCCTTAATCGACTAGGCCTATTCAGCTTCATTAACCTTACTACTCTCACTCACCTGTCACACATCAAGGGTATTGAAAGGTCTTCTCCTGGTTCCTTAGTCACAGTAGACCAGTTCAGCCTTCTTGTCAGTGTCACCACTCTCACTCACCTGTCACACATCAAGGGTACTGAAAGGTCTTCTCCTGGTTCCTTAGACATAGTAGACCAGTTCAGCCTTGTCAGTGTCACCACTCTCACTCACCTGTCACACATCAAGGGAATTGAAAGGTCCTCTCCTGGTTCCTTAGACATAGTAGACCAGTTCAGCCTTGTCAGTGTCACCACTCTCACTCACCTGTCACACATCAAGGGTATTGAAAGTGCCCTCTCTTGATTCCTTAGTCATAGTAGACCTATTCAGCTTCATTAATTTCACTGCTCTCACCCACCTGTCACACATGAAGGTCATTTAAAGTGTCCTCTCTTGATTCCTTAGTCATAGTAGACCTATTCAGCTTCATTAATTTCACTGCTCTCACTCACCTGTCACACATCAAGGTCATTTAAAGTGTCCTCTCTTGGTTCCTTAGTCATAGTAGACCTATTCAGCTTCATTAATTTCACTGCTCTCACCCACCTGTCACACATGAAGGTCATTTAAAGTGTCCTCTCTTGGTTCCTTAGTCATAGTAGACCTATTCAGCTTCATTAATTTCACTGCTCTCACCCACCTGTCACACATGAAGGTCATTTAAAGTGTCCTCTCTTGGTTCCTTAGTCATAGTAGACCTATTCAGCTTCATTAATTTCACTGCTCTCACCCACCTGTCACACATGAAGGTCATTTAAAGTGTCCTCTCTTGGTTCCTTAGTCATAGTAGACCTATTCAGCTTCATTAATTTCACTGCTCTCACCCACCTGTCACACATGAAGGTCATTTAAAGTGTCCTCTCTTGATTCCTTAGTCATAGTAGACCTATTCAGCTTCATTAATTTCACTGCTCTCACCCACCTGTCACACATGAAGGTCATTTAAAGTGTCCTCTCTTGGTTCCTTAGTCATAGTAGACCTATTCAGCTTCATTAATTTCACTGCTCTCACCCACCTGTCACACATGAAGGTCATTTAAAGTGTCCTCTCTTGATTCCTTAGTCATAGTAGACCTATTCAGCTTCATTAATTTCACTGCTCTCACTCACCTGTCACACATCAAGGTCATTTAAAGTGTCTTCTCTTGGTTCCTTAGTCATAGTAGACCTATTCAGCTTCATTAATTTCACTGCTCTCACCCACCTGTCACACATCAAGGTCATTTAAAGTGTCCTCTCTTGGTTCCTTAGTCATAGTAGACCTATTCAGCTTCATTAATTTCACTGCTCTCACCCACCTGTCACACATGAAGGTCATTTAAAGTGTCCTCTCTTGGTTCCTTAGTCATAGTAGACCTATTCAGCTTCATTAATTTCACTGCTCTCACCCACCTGTCACACATGAAGGTCATTTAAAGTGTCCTCTCTTGGTTCCTTAGTCATAGTAGACCTATTCAGCTTCATTAATTTCACTGCTCTCACCCACCTGTCACACATCAAGGTCATTTAAAGTGTCCTCTCTTGGTTCCTTAGTCATAGTAGACCTATTCAGCTTCATTAATTTCACTGCTCTCACCCACCTGTCACACATCAAGGTCATTTAAAGTGTCCTCTCTTGGTTCCTTAGTCATAGTAGACCTATTCAGCTTCATTAATTTCACTGCTCTCACCCACCTGTCACACATCAAGGTCATTTAAAGTGCCCTCTCTTGGTTTCTTTCCATCTCCTTAGAAAATCATAGTCTGTGTAGGCCCAATACTACTTCCTTTTTCTTTGTTTAACTAAATATCAAATTTTTTATTGTTTTTATGCTAAGACAATATGCATGTATTGTTATATTAAAAAACATAATTGGTTATGTCTTAGAAGCTGGTACTGTGTAGGTGGGGTTCATCATCATTTAATGTCCATTTTTCCATTGGGTTAGATGGGTTGTCATTTTATAAGACAAGTCAAACCCAGAGACCAACTCCTGCTCGTACAGATCTGTATTTTGGCTTTGTCTATGATTCGATGCCTTCCTAACACCAACCACATTACTGTTTAGACTGGGTGCTTTTTATCGTGTCACTAACATGACCACCTTATAGGGTGGACTTTGTGCTTTTTATTGTGTCACCAGCACAACCACCTTACAGGGTGGACTGAGTGGTTTTGTTGTGTCACCAACATGACCAGCTGGGGTTATAAATATCAAAGTTAGTCCCAACTCCAATATGAGCCACACAGGCATAAAAAGGTCCTCTGTTATATTATCCAGGGTTTCCACTGGATCTTTCGATAATGGATGGTACATCTGAAATATATTAGGACTAATAAATATTTCCATGGTAACATTATCTCTAAGTATTGGTTTTTTTCCTCTTCTCCACTCAACCTCACCCCAACTCTCATTCCTCACCTGATTTTGTCACCTCAATATGTACAGTCACACCTGCATTGTAGTGGCTTTCAAGATATAACCACTTTTCATATCCTACAATGCTTCAAGCAAACTACATCACTCTCTTAATTAATAGTAATACTGCTGTTTATAGTTGTTGCTCCATTTTATCGCTGTTGCCCCACTTTTTCACTGTTGCCCCACTTTTTCACTATTGCCCCACTTTTTCACTGTTGCCCCATTTTTTCACTGTTGCCCCATTTTTTCACTGTAACTCCATTTTATCACTGTTGTCCCGTTTCATCACTGTTGCCCCGTTTCATCACTGTTGTCCCATTTTATCACTGTTGCCCCGTTTCATCACTGTTGACCCGTCTTATCACTGTTGACCCGTCTTATCAATGTTGACCCGTCTTATCACTGTTGACCCGTCTTATCACTGTTGACCCGTCTTATCACTGTTTCCCCATTTTATCACTGTTGTTCCATTATTTCCCTGTTTCCCCAGTTTATCACTGTTTCCCCATTTTATCACTGTTGCTCCATTTTTTCCCTGCACCCTGTTTTATCAATGTTACCCTGTTTTATTGTTATTGCCCTATCTTATCACTGTTGCCCTGTTTTATATGATGTTGTCCTTCCTACAGGCTGTTCACCTCTCACCAGCATTATACGACCATGTTATAGACGACTTAGGAAAATCTTTAATCCTGATCCTAAACAAGTTTGATCTTGTTCCCCCAGCCCTTGTTATTGCATGGAAACACTATTTCCAGGAGAAATTCCCCAAATTACACATTGTCTGTTTCTCATCGTTTCCAAATGGAAAAGATAACACAAAATTTCAAACAGCGGACCCTGGCAAAGGTAGGGCAGCACATTTTCATTCATTTATTTATTTGTTTACTTTAAAAATTTTTTTTAAATCTTATTTATTTTTTTCCATTTTCTTTAATTTTATTTATTCTTTAAAATGTTGTTTATTTAAAAAAATTATATATTTTGTTTATTTATTCATTCATTTACCTTTTAAATTTTCTCATTTAATTTTATTTATTTTAAAAAAATTTTATTTTCTGAATTTAATTTTTTATTTTATTTTTAAAAAAATTATTTATTTATTCATTTATTTTAATTTTGTTTAATTCTTTTTAATTTAATTAATTAATTTTATTTTATTTATTTGTTTGGATGAGGTTGTTGATGATTAACTATTAACATCCTGTAAAGATTTAATAGATTCCAAAGCAGGTTTGTTAATTCAGATGTTTATGGTATTGTTACTAGTGGACAGCTTGTGAAGATTTGTAGTATTAGAATAAAGACTTCAGTTTATGATACAGCAGTCATAGAGCAGTATCATTCTAAATGTCTATAGTATCTTTACTAGTGGACAGATCATTGTGAAGATTTGCAGTATCAAAGTAAAGAATTTAATTTTCAATATGATGCAGTCATAGTGTTGTGTTTTACTTTTCATGAATGTCTTGCTAATGTGGTTTCATGTGGTATAAGATGTTAAGAGTTAACTCCCTTCTCTCCTCCCTCCAAAGTCAGCCCTGATCCAAGAAGCTCCTCATCAAAGGCCTTCCATCTTTGACCATCACATCCATATATTTATTATTTGCATATATGGATGCTGTTGTTATTGATTGAACTGTTGGATCACTCATCCTCAAAACTGATGGAGGTTCAATTTTTACCACAAATGTCTGGTGGAATACTCAGCCACTTATATGTTAATTTATGAGCTGGACATTCAATTGGTCAAGCAACTGGTACACTCATCGCCAGAACCAACAGAACTCCCCCCCCCCCCCCCTCCCCATCCACCTCTTTTTTCTATCTCCAAAACCGGAAGACCCCCCTCTCCATTCTTCACCAGATCCAATAGAAAGTTCCCTTCTCTTCAGCTAAACCAACAGAAGATACCTCCCCTTCATTACCAGAACCAACAAAAGTTCCCCCCTCCACCAACACCTCTGTCTCCTCCATCACCAGAACCAACATACCCCCCCCCCCCCTCTACCCCACCTCCACATCATGAAGTTATATTTGATGATTAAATCCTGTTCAAATCTGGACCCTCATCAAATACTGTGTTGTTTTCTCTTCACTTTTGTTAGATTAATATTTGATCTGCTCCTCCTCCATCTCCTCCCTCCACCACCACTACTCCTTCCTCCTCCATCTCCTCTCACCACCACCACTACTCCTTCCTCCTCCATCTCCTCTCACCACCACCATTACTCCTTCCTCCTCCATCTCCTCCCTCCACCACCACTACTCCTTCCTCCTCCATCTCCTCTCACCACCACCACTACTCCTTCCTCCTCCATCTCCTCCCTCCACCACCACTACTCCTTCCTTCTCCATCTCCTCCCACCACCACTACTCCTTCAGCTCCTCCCTTTGCTACTGCCTCACTGTCTTTCCATATTGCTCCTGCCATTTACACCCCATTGTCTGTCATTCTATCACTCCTCCACCCTCCTTCCATAACTGTCTGTCTGTCAATCACTCCTTATCCCCTCCTCCTCCACTCTGTTGCTCCTCCCATCACCACCTCCTTATTGTCCGTCCCTTTTTTTTTTTTTGCTCCTCCTACCATCTGCTCCAACTGTCAGTCATTCTCCCTCTCCTCTTGCCACTGCCTCTGTCTGTCAATCACTCCTCCTCATGCCACTGCCTCTGTCTGTCAATCACTCCTCCTCTTGCCACTGCCTCTGTCTGTCAATCACTCCTCCTCCTCTTGCCACTGCCTCTGTCTGTCAATCACTCCTCCTCTTGCCACTGCCCTCTTTACTGCCTGTCATTCTATCACTGCCCTACCCACCACCACTGTGCCTATCTGTCAGTCTATCATTCCTTCTCATCACTGTCTGTATTACCCCCCTCCCGTCACCACTCCCACCATCACCATTGCCTATCTGCCTGCCTGTCTGTCTGCCTGTGTCTGTCTGCCTGTCTGTCCGTCTGTCTGCCTGCCTGCCTGTCTTTTTGTCTGCCTGCCTACCCGTCTGTCTGTCTGTCTGTGTCTGTCTGCCTGCCTGTCTGTCTGTGTTTGTCTGCCTGCCTGTGTCTGCCTGCCTGCCTGCCCGTCTGCCTGCCTGTCTGTCTGCCTGCCTACCCGTCTGTCTGTCTGTCTGTCTGCTTGTCTGCCTACCCGCCTGTTTGTCTGTCTGTGTCCGTCTGCCTGCCTGCCTACCCGCCTGTCTGTCTGCCTGCCTGTCTGTGTCTGTCTGCCTGTCTGTCTGTGTTTGTCTGTCTGTCTGTGTCTGCCTGCCCGTCTGTCTGCCTGCCTGCCTGCCTACCCGCCTGTCTGTCTGTGTCTGCCTGCCTGTCTGTCTGTCTGTGTCTGCCTGCCCGTCTGTCTGCCTGCCTGCCCGTCTGTCTGTCTGCCTGTCTGCCTACCCGCCTGTTTGTCTGTCTGTGTCCGTCTGCCTGCCTGCCTACCCGCCTGTCTGTCTGTGCCTGCCTGCCTGTCTGTGTCTGTCTGCCTGCCTGCCTGCCTGTCTGCCTGCCTGCCTGCCTGTCTGCCCGTCTGTCTGTCTGCCTGCCTACCCGTCTGTCTGTCTGCCTGTCTGCCTACCCGCCTGTTTGTCTGTCTGTGTCCGTCTGCCTGCCTGCCTACCCGCCTGTCTGTCTGTGTCTGCCTGCCTGCCTGTCTGTGTCTGTCTGCCTGTCTGTCTGTGTCTGCCTGTCCATCCCTCTCTGATTTACTGTGATTGATCTTGCTAAGTTAACCAACATTGATTGCTCAAGTGAACAACAATTTCACCAGACACACAAAACCTGCCTGATAAATATTTATACTATTATTGTTATCATTATTGATGATGGTGATAGTTGTGGTGGTGGGGATAATGATGATGATGATGGTTGTGGCGGTGGTAATGGTGGTGGTGGTAATGATGGTAGTGATGGGGGGGGGGTTTGGGGGGGGGGTTAAGATGGTGGTGGTAATGGTAGTGATGGTGGTGGTGAGGGGGTTGTGATGATGGTGGTGGTGGGGTTGTGATGGTGGTGGTAATGATGGTAGTGATGGTGGCGGTAATGATGGTAGTGATGGTGGGGGGGGGGGTTGTGATGATGGTGGTGGTAATGGTAGTGATGGTGGTGGTGGCGGGGTTGTGGTGGTGGTAATGGTAGTGATGGTGGTGGTGGTGGTGGGGGTTGTGATGCTGGTTGTGATGGTGGTGGTTGTGGTGATGGTGGTGGTTATGGTAATGATGGTTGTGATGGTGGTGGTGATAGTGGTTATGGTGATTGGGATGGCGGTGGTAATGGGAGTTGTGACGGTGGTGATAGATGTGTGTTTGTAGTGATGGTGATGGTGATGATCGTGATAATGATAGATGGGTGTTTATAGTGATGGTGATGACAATGATGTTTGTTGGTGGCAATGATAGAATGGTGATTGTGATAGTAATGATGGTGGTGGTGGTGGTGATAATGATGGTGGTGTTGATGGCAATTAGCACCACCATCATCACCATCACCACCACCACCACCATCACCACCACCATCATCACCACCACCACCACCACCACCATCACCACCACCACCATCATCACCACCACCATCACCACCATCATCACCATCACCACCACCATCACTATCACCACCACCATCACCATCACCACCACCATCACCATCACCATCACCACCACCATCACCATCACCACCACCATCACCATCACCACCACCATCACCACCATCACCACCACCACCAATAGCTGGATTGATATTTCCTTGGGTTTGGGGTTTTTTTTTTATTTTATTCTCTGCTAATGTTAAATCTATTTAGCTGTTGCTATTGACAACCAGCCTCCACAAGTTTTCTTTACTCAGAAACTATTATTACTATGGTGAAATCAGAATCGGTAGAGCATCGAACAAAAGGAATTTCTATGTTCTGAGTTCAAATTCTGCTTAAGTCTACTTTACCTTTCTAGGGTCAATAAAATAAAGTGCTAGTCATATTCTTGGGTTGGTTTAACTGACTTTCCCATCCCCACAAATTGCTGGTGGCCTTGTGCACTTGACCCTCTTTTAAAATCACGCAGACTGTGTTGGTTTGAACATGTGAACTGGGGGGGGGGGATACATTGATGTACCAAGATTGTGGCCCCTGGTAGATGGGGAAGTGAGTGTCCATGTAAGACCTGGATGGTAGGGGGATACATCGATGTACTAATATTGTGGCCCCTGGTAGATGGGGAAGGGGGCACGCACATAAGACCTGGATGATGGGTGGATACATCGATGTACCAAGATTGTGGCCCCCGGTAGATGGGAAAAGCAGCGTCCACGTAAGACCTGGGAAAGCCTAGAACCTGGACCAAAACCTATCTCTGAAACAAACACTCTGGAGTGATGGTTTGAAAGAAGCTACTAAAATGTCCAATGTGTGTGACAAGTAAAGGAGACTTTAAACCAGATGATGATGATGATGTGCCTAAATTATGAATATAGAGCAATGGATTGGCAGAATCGATAGAGCGTTGGACAAAATGCTTTGGGGCATTTAGTTATGTCCTTTTACAGTTCAAATCCTGCCAAAGTCAACTTGGCCTTTCTTCCTTTTGGAGCCAATAAAATAAAGTTAGTATCAGTTAAGTACTAGGGTTAATATAGTCAACATTTTCCTTCTCTTAAAATCTACTTAGTCCACTCTGTACAGTGGTAGTGCTGGTGACACAATAAAATGTACCCAGCCTACATTGTACCGTGAGAGTGCTGGTGTCATGATAAAGTGCACCCAATATGCTCTGTAAAGTGCTGGTGCCATGATAAATGTACCAAGTAAACTTTGTAAAATGGTAGTGCTGGTGCCATTACCATGATAGAGCATACTCAGTAAATGCTGTGAAGTGGTTGGTATCAGGAAGGGCAACCAGCTGTGGAAAGGAAGCCAAATATGGAACATATGAGCAAGATGTGGTTCTCTGACCAGTTTAACCTCAGACTGTGATGACTTGTGCAACCCATGCTAGCATGGAAAGTGGGAATAAGGAGGGGGTGGAATATGATGATGATGATGATGATGATGATGGTGGACTAACAGTTAAGTACCAGTGTCAATAAAGGTGTACCATCACCTACCCAGTGTAATGGATACAAACACTGTCAGTGAAGCAAATAGTAATAAATCATCTTCCTTTTCTTTGTTTACTACCTGTGTGTGTGTGTGTGTCTACAGCTACTATCTGTGTGTGTGTACTTTTACTTTGTGTGTGTTTTTACTATCTCTATGTGTATGTGTGTGTATTTTTATTGTGTGTCCTTTTACTATCTTTGTGTGTATGTGTGTGTGTGTGTGTGTCCCCTTTACTACATATGTACAGCTCTCCCCACCTCTCTCTATAAATCTACTATACCCTTTATCTTTCTTTCTATCTGTTTCCCAGAAAAATCTGATCTATCCTATGCCTCACTGGCTATCTCTTACATCACACCACACCACACCACCTACACCACATCACCTGCACCACACCACATCACACCACACCACCTACACCACACTACCTACACCACACCATACCACACTACCTACACCACACCATACCACACTACCTACATTACATCACCTGCACCACACCACACTACCTACACCACACCACACTACCTACACCACACTACACTACCTACACCACACCACCACACCACACCAAACCACCACATACACCACACCACCACATACACCACACCACACCATCCACAGTCCCAGCACATTACAATGCACCACACCATACCATACCATCCACACAGCCCCAACACACACCACACCATACCACACCACACCACACCACACCATCCACACAACCCCAACACACTACACACCACCCCAACACACTACACACCACACCACACCATCCACACAGCCCCAACACACACCATACCACACCACACCACACCACACCATCCACACAGCCCCAACACACTACACACCACACCACACCATCCACACAGCCCCAGCACACTACAGTTGCCAGTCAACTTGGCCATATTTCAATCATATAACATCCCAATTTTTAACACATACATACATACACACATATATTACATACACACATACACACACACATACATACATACACACTTATACACACACACACTTATACACACACACACTTATACACACACACACACTTATACACACACTCACACACACACATCAGTTTTAAAGAGAAGAGAAAGAAGTACTGAGAAAGACAGAAATTGAGATAGATAGATAGAGAGAGAGGGGGGGAGATAGAGAGTGGGATAGATAGAAAGATAGATAGAGAAGTAGCTAGAAGGAGGGAGAGTAGGAGGGAAGGAGAAGGAATGAGAATTCTTGTATTTACAACAGGATATTTACTGTCAGGATTGGTTGGATAATTAAGGTAACATAACTGGTTTGATGTCATGGCAACCTGGCTGAGATATCACCATAAACCCCTTTTCTATAATAGGATACCACCATAACACCCTTTTCTATAATAGGACATTACCATAACCCCCTTTTCTATAATATGACATCACAATAACCCCCTTCTCTATAATAGGACATCACAATAACCCCCTTTATAGTAGGACATCACCCCTTTTCTATAATAGGACATCACCATAACCCCTTCTCTATGATAGGATATTACCATAATCCCCTTCTCCATAATAGGACATCACCATTAGGACATTACCATAAACTCCTCTATAGTAGGACATCACCATAACCCCTTCTCTATAATAGGACATCACCATTAGGACATTACCATAAACTGCTCTATAATAAGACATCACCATAACCCCCTTCTCTATAACAGGACACCACCTTAAATCCCTTCTTTATAATAGGACATCACTATAAACCCCTTCTCTATAATAGGACATCACCTTAAATCCCTTCGTTATAATAGGACATCACTATAAACCCCTTCTCTATAGTAGGACATCACTTTAAACCCCTTCTCTATAATAGGACATCACCTTAAATCCTTTCTTTATAATAGGACATCACTATAAACCCCTTCTCTATAGTAGGACATCACTATAAACCCCTTCTCTATAGTAGGACATCACTATAAACCCCTTCTCTATAATAGGACATCACCTTAAATCCCTTCTCTATAGTAGGACATCACTATAAGCCCTTATATCCATTACCATAAACCCCTTCTCTGTAGTAGGACATCACCATAAACCCCTTAAAATACCCTTATCATCATAAACCCCTTATTTATAGGTGCACATTACATTGGTCTGTGGTGTCTTGTAGACCTTCATATAAAATCCCTAGCTTGGCTGGGACATTATCATATATTACCTGACAAAAACCTTCTCATAATCTGCTCTATCACTCTACATTATCATAACCCATCTATCCCTTTACATCACCATAAAACCCCTCTATTCCTCAACATCACCGTAAGCCCCTTTACCATTGAACATAACCATTAAACCTCTGTCACTCTACATAACTATAGAAATCTCCCTATTTCTGTACATCATAAATCCCTGTAACACTGAACATTACCATAATGTCCCCTATCGCTCTATATAACTATAGAAACTCTCCTATCACCCCACATAACCATAAATTCCCCTATCACTGTACATAATAATACCCCACCCCCCATACCACTGAATATAAATATAGAAACCCTCTACCACTGAACATAAATATAGAAATCCCTCTATCTCTGTACATCACCATAAAACCCCTCTATCTCTGTACATCACCATAAAACCCCTCTATCTCTGTACATCACCATAAAACCCCTCTATCCCTGTACATCACCATAAAACCCCTCTATCCCTGTACATCACCATAAAACCCTTCTATCCCTGTACATCACCATAAAACCCCTCTATCTCTGTACATCACCATAAAACCCCTCTATCTCTGTACATCACCATAAAACCCCTCTATACCTGTACATCACCATAAAACCCTTCTATCCCTGTACATCACCATAAAACCCCTCTATCTCTGTACATCACCATAAAACCCCTCTATCCCTGTACATCACCATAAAACCCCTCTATCCCTGTACATCACCATAAAATCCCTCTATCCCTGTACATCACCATAAAACCCCTCTATCCCTGTACATCACCATAAAACCCCTCTATCCCTGTACATCACCATAAAACCCCTCTATACCTGTACATCACCATAAAATCCCTCTATCCCTGTACATCACCATAAAACCCCTCTATCCCTGTACATCACCATAAAACCCCTCTATCCCTGTACATCACCATAAAACCCCTCTATACCTGTACATCACCATAAAATCCCTCTATCCCTGTACATCACCATAAAACCCCTCTATCCCTGTACATCACCATAAAACCCCTCTATACCTGTACATCACCATAAAACCCCTCTATCTCTGTACATCACCATAAAACCCCTCTATCTCTGTACATCACCATAAAACCCCTCTATCTCTGTACATCACCATAAAACCCCTCTATCTCTGTACATCACCATAAAACCCCTCTATCCCTGTACATCACCATAAAACCCCTCTATCCCTGTACATCACCATAAAACCCCTCTATCTCTGTACATCACCATAAAACCCCTCTATACCTGTACATCACCATAAAACCCCTCTATCTCTGTACATCACCATAAAACCCCTCTATCCCTGTACATCACCATAAAATCCCTCTATCCCTGTACATCACCATAAAACCCCTCTATCTCTGTACATCACCATAAAACCCCTCTATCTCTGTACATCACCATAAAACCCCTCTATACCTGTACAATCTCTGGAATGGTTAGATTATGCTCTGATTTGTGACGAGGTGAGCCTGTGGGTGCTGGTGACATACACCGAGGGGGTGTCCTTGATAAACTTCCCATATCTACAGAAAATGAAGATATGGGAAGTTTATCAAGGACACCCCCTCGGTGTATGTCACCAGCACCCACAGGCTCACCTCGTCACAAATCATTAGAGCATAGTCTAACCATTCCAGAGATTCAAGAAATGTTAGGTCATGCAGTGAACAACATAGTAAAACATTACCATAAACCTGAGAAAGAGTGTGGTAACATTACATATTTACTGTGCGGAGAAAATGGTTTAGTACAATGCATTGAATGTGGCTTCAAATGTGGCTTCAAATCTGCTTGTCTTTTTCGACACAAATTCTTTGCATGGGATTATTTAGAAAAAGTGAAATGTTGCTTTGAAACATTCCTTGACTGTCCTGAGAGTTTAGGAATATTTCAAAGCAACATTTCACTGTACATCACCATAAGATCCCTCTATCCCTGTACATTATCCTAATCCCTCTATCTCTGTACATCACCATAAGATCCCTCTATCCCTGTACATTATCCTAATCCCTCTATCTCTGTACATCACCATAAAACCCCTCTATCCCTGTACATTATCCTAATCCCTCTATCCCTGTACATTATCCTAATCCCTCTATCTCTGTACATCACCATAAGATCCCTCTATCACTGTACATCACCATAAGATCCCTCTATCCCTGTACATTATCCTAATCCCTCTATCTCTGTACATCACCATAAGATCCCTCTATCCCTGTACATTATCCTAATCCCTCTATCTCTGTACATTATCCTAATCCCTCTATCCCTGTACATTATCCTAATCCCTCTATCCCTGTACATTATCCTAATCCCTCTATCTCTGTACATCACCATAAGATCCCTCTATCACTGTACATCACCATAAGATCCCTCTATCCCTGTACATTATCCTAATCCCTCTATCTCTGTACATCACCATAAAACCCCTCTATCCCTGTACATTATCCTAATTCCTCTATCCCTGTACATTATCCTAATCCCTCTATCTCTGTACATCACCATAAAACCCCTCTATCCCTGTACATTATCCTAATCCCTCTATCCCTGTACATTATCCTAATCCCTCTATCCCTGTACATTATCCTAATCCCTCTATCTCTGTACATCACCATAAAACCCCTCTATCCCTGTACATTATCCTAATCCCTCTATCCCTGTACATTATCCTAATTCCTCTATCCCTGTACATTATCCTAATCCCTCTATCTCTGTACATCACCATAAAACCCCTCTATCCCTGTACATTATCCTAATCCCTCTATCCCTGTACATTATCCTAATCCCTCTATCTCTGTACATCACCATAAGATCCCTCTATCTCTGTACATCACCATAAGATCCCTCTATCACTGTACATCACCATAAGATCCCTCTATCTCTGTACATCACCATAAGATCCCTCTATCTCTGTACATCACCATAAGATCCCTCTATCACTGTACATCACCATAAAATCCCTCTATCCCTGTACATTATCCTAATCCCTCTATCCCTGTACATCACCATAAAACCCCTCTATCCCTGTACCTTATCCTAACCCCTCCATCTCTGTACATCACCATAAAACCCCTCTATCCCTGTACCTTATCCTAATCCCTCTATCTTTGTACATCACCATAAAACCCCTCTATCCCTGTACCTTATCCTAATCCCTCTATCCCTGTACATCACCATAAAACCCCTCTATCCCTGTACCTTATCCTAATCTCTGTATCCCTGTACATCACCATAAAACCCCTCTATCCCTGTACTTTATCCTAATCCCTCTATCTCTGTACATCACCATAAAACCCCTCTATCCCTGTACATTATCCTAATCCCTCTAGTCTGCCTGGTGGCTCATCAGGTCACAGCTTATTTAACCCTTTAGCATTTTAACCCTTTAGCATTTAAACCGGCCGTATCCGGCCAGAATTCTCTCGCCTCTTTCTGTTCAAACCAGCTGTAACTGACCACTTATACTAATGTTAAGGTATTGTTCTCAAAATAAATAATATCAAAATCCCAGTTTCGATATTATGTGAGATAATTGTGTAAGATAAAGACTTTACCACAAGAATACACTCGTAAATATAGAGTAATATAAATGCTAAAGGGTTAAACACTAGAATTATTTTCAACACATGTCAGCGTGTGATCACATGAAATAAAAATATCAGCCATTTTGTTTGCGTATGAGTATATGTGTGAGTATATAAATATATATACATTTATATGTATGAGTATATAAATATAAATGTGCAGACACAGACACACTTACAAAAATACACATTCATAGACATACATTCACACAAATAAGCGTACATTCACACAAGTGCACACATACATTCACACAAGTGCACACATACATTCACACAAACACACATACATTCACACAAACACACATACATTCACACAAACACACATACATTCACACAAACACGCATGCATTCACACACATACATTCACACAAACACTCACATGCATTCACACAAACATGCATTCACACACATACATTCACACAAACACTCACATGCATTCACACAAACACATGCATTCACACACATACATTCACACAAACACTCACATGCATTCACACAAACACATGCATTCACACACATACATTCACACAAACACTCACATGCATTCACACAAACACATATGCATTCACACACATACATTCACACAAACACTCACATGCATTCACACAAACACATATGTATTCACACACACATAGGGTGCTCTGAAAGTACTGTAGCTAGAGTCAGAACTGGTTGGAAAAAGTTCAGAGAGCTTATACCACTATTAGCTGCTAAAGGGTTCTCACTAAAAATGAAAGGCAGGTTGTACGATGCCTGCATACGAACAGCAATGCTGCATGGCAGTGAGACCTGGGCATTGTGTGCAGAGGATATACGCAGACTAGAGAGGAACGAAGCTTGCATGCTCCGCTGGATGTGTAACAGTAATATACGTGAACGGCAAAGCATAAACGAACTAAGGAATAAATTAGAGATAAGAGGGATCAGATGTTGTTTACTCGAGAGAAGGCTACGTTGGTATGGACACGTGATGCGCATGAAAGTCGATAGCTGTATAACAAAGTGCAGGGCAATAAAGATAGACGGTAGTCACGGAATAGGCAGACCTAGAAAAACCTGGGACGAGCTGATAAACTCCGACATCACACACTTACACCTCTCCAAGACAATGTCACTGGACCGAGACCTTTGGCGGTACTCAGTAACAGAGAAGACCCGCCTTACCTAAATATATAGTAAAACCTACTCCAGCCAGTAGGCATCTCTAACAAATACACCCCGTCCCACCACCCCCACCCGATCCACACCACCCCGTTCTATGTAAAGTTATGTTGGTGCCGCGCCATCGAGGCCGAAACAAATGAGATCGTGTAGGTGTCACGACAAAAAAACACACAGTCCACGCTGTAATGTGGCCGTGTAGGCAACACGGTAAAAACCTCCCAGACCCACACTGTAAATGTGGTTGGTGTTAGGAAGGGCATCCAACTGTAGAAAACCTGCCAGACAGTCCTATGCGAGCAAGACAATCACTCTTGCCTCAAGTGGGACTACCCCCGTCCAAACCCATGCAAGCGCGGAACACGGACGTTAAACGCTGATGATGATGATACATTCACACAAACACATATGCATTCACACACACATACATTCACACAAACATGCATGCATTCACATACATACATTCACACAAACACTCACATGCATTCACACAAACATGCATTCACACACATACATTCACACAAACACTCACATGCATTCACACAAACATGCATTCACACACATACATTCACACAAACACTCACATGCATTCACACAAACACATATGCATTCACACACATACATTCACACAAACACTCACATGCATTCACACAAACACATATGCATTCACACACACATACATTCACACAAACACTCACATGCATTCACACAAACACACATGCATTCACACATGCATTCACACACACACATACATTCACACACTCACATGCATTCGCACAAACACACATGCATTCACACATGCATTCACACACACACATACATTCACACACTCACATGCATTCACACAAACACACATGCATTCACACACATGCATTCACACAAACACACATACATTCACACAAACACACATATGCATTCACACAAACACACACATACATTCACACAAACACACATGCATTCATACACAGCATAGCAAATGGATCACCAGCTGTTCTTTTGCTATAGTTTTCCACAACCCCTTCCTTCCTTTTACACACACATACATTCGCACACACACACACACACACACACACTTGTTGGGTGGAATTTTCAGGGAAAACCTATTTCCAGTCACCTACTGTACATCACCAACATATATGGCTAGGGCACCAAAATCAATCCTACTCTATCACTACACATTACTATAAAAAGTCCCTTGCATTACAGTACATGACATCAGCTGAATTGGTTATGACATCACCCCAAACTCACATCTAGTGTTGTACAAGGAGCGGCTGAAAAGGTTATAAGCTGACCAAGATACTCTCATGTAATGACCAAATGAGATTTATTTTTCAACATAGTCCCTGGAAAGAAACGATGCAGTTATTGAGAAGAACAGTTGAAATTAATGCATGCAAGATTTCACAGCTCTAGCACCAATCCTTCATAGTCAGCCTGCCTATGAACTTTTGAACTGATCCTCGTACGACACCTGCCTAAGAAGCCATGCACTGATAGTGAATCTATAACTTCATGACAGTGGAGGATGAATATACACCCAGATATATATCCATTTATAATGCTATGTATATATAAACATGTGTATACATGCTTCTTCACATGTTTCTACATGCAAGGTGTATAGAAGTTGGTCATTTTGTCCCAAAACGATTTACCAGTTTAACTAAATTATATCAAGTTATCTGTTAGTTGCTCTAGTTTGATCCACTAATAACTATTAGTATCTCTAATGTTACTAATATCTACTGCTAGAGTTACTAACTAATATACACTTGTTTATATAATTCTCTAAGGCTTTTCTTTAATCACAGTTAATCCACAAGGTATTCCAATGTACGTGATTCTATAGATAACTTATTATACATATCTATGTGTGTGTATATATCTACACACACACACACACACACACACACACACACACACACACACACACACACACACACACACACACACACACACATATCGATATCTATATGTGTTATTGACAGACGTGAGCATAATTACTCAATTCAGAAGTAGAGCTTAAATATTGTTTTTTTATGACTTGTTACTCTGGAGTTTCACCTGCATACTCCCAGGCTCATTAGAGTGCACAGGTGAATCCGGAGAAATTAACTAAATAAATAATTAATTAAACAGAGCTAAGTAAAAAATATATATAAGTTTTAAATATCTATATACTAAACTACTATTTATAGCAATTGACTGTAGTTCATTCATTCATTCATTTCATTTTACGTCCACTTTTCCCCGCTTGCAAGGGTGGGACGGGAACTGATTCTGGCTTGGTTTCTACAGCTGGATGCCCTTCCTAACACCAACCTCATTTACAGTGAGTGCTGGGTGCTTTTTTGCCGTGGCACCTCCACGTCCACTTTGCAGTGGAATGATAGGGACCCCAGTCCCTATCATCTCATTTCTACAGCTGAGTAAACTGGAGCAATGTGAAATAAAGTGTCTTGCTCAAGGAAACAACACATCACCCGGTCTGAGAATTGAACTCACAACCTTTCGATTGCAAGGCCAATGCTCTAACCACTAAGCCATGTAGTTACAGGTTGAAATTACAGTTTGGATTTGAAATTGCTCTGTTTTATTATATATTTCTGGCAATATTATAACAACATGACCCTCCCCAAATATATATATATCTTATGAACAGCGATTTTTAGACATACCGGACTAATGAAACAATTATTAATACTTTGAATAAATCCTATTGTACAGCCGACCACACTATTCTTCACTCATTTACTATATATATACATCAGGCATCTACCATACTCTGAACGCCTTGCTTCCCTGGGCATGGATTCATTGAATCTCCGACGTCTGGCAACTGACTTGGTAAACACCCACAGAATTATCAACCATCTTGCCAACAACAACTCTGAGTACCTTTTTGATTTCCATGTGTCTAACACACGTGGGCATGCCCACAAAGTCAGAAAACAGAACAGCTCCCATGACTTTTGGAAACATATTTTCACGCTCAGAGTTGCTGAAGCATGGAACAAACTACCTGCATCAGTTCTTAGCTGTCGAGACACTGCATCCTTTAAAACCTCCATGTTTTCTGAGATTCGCCAACACTACACCTAATATTCCCCCTCCATACACATGCACACATGTATACCATGACTCATACACTATTCACTTCCCTGACATTTGTATATTATTCTATGTACTATACATGCACCTTTGACGAGTTGTAGTGCACCTGAGCACTGTACACAATAATTTCATTATTTTTATTATATATATATAGTATTAATAGTAATATTTATGAGAGTAAATTTTACTCATTTACTAGGTATATTTTAGCTGAATGCTATGAAAAGATCAAGCAGAACCAGTATATAGTTACAATGTGCTTATAAACCAAAATTAAAAGTTCAAGACATTCAATCACTGCCAATTGTTTCTTCCCACAGTAATATGCCACCAACAGTAAGTTATTTTATTTAACAATTTGCTATTACTTGACATAAAACATAAGAAGAAACAATTGTCGGGGATTAAATGTCTTGGTTTATAAACACATTATAATTATATCATCATCATCATCATCATTATTTTACGTTCACTTTTCCCTGCTTGCAAGGGTGGGGTGGAAACTGGTTCTGGTTTGACACCAACCTCATTTACAGTGAGTGCTGGGTGCTTTTTTTCCGTGGCGCCTCCACGTCCACTTTACAGTGGTATGATATGGACTCCAGTCCCTATCATCTCATTTCTACAGCTGAGTAAACTGGAGCAATGTGAAATAAAGTGTCTTGCTCAAGGACACAACACATTACCCGGTCTGAGAATTGAACTCGCAACCTTTTGATTGCAAGGCCAATGCTCTAACCACTAAGCCATGTGCCTCCATAATTATATATATGAAAGGAGGTGGATTGGCAGTATCGGTAGAGGGTCGGATGCCATGCTTTGACGCATAGAGTTACGCCCCTTGCCATTCTGAGTTCAAATCCTGCCGAGGTTAACTTCGCCTTTCATCCTTACGGGGTCGATAAAATAAAGTACCAGTAATGCACTGGGTAATTGCTGGCCTTGTGCCAAAAGTAGAAACAA
Organism: Eledone cirrhosa; assembly: GCA_964016885.1. Classification (NCBI taxonomy): domain Eukaryota; kingdom Metazoa; phylum Mollusca; class Cephalopoda; order Octopoda; family Eledonidae; genus Eledone; species Eledone cirrhosa. The sequence goes on from OZ024757.1 coordinate 23,883,854, forward strand.
TTATATATATATGATTTTTAAAAAAGTGGGAGAGGACAATGAAGAAACAGAAGGAAGAAACAGAAGAAACACAGGCCAGTCCCTTCTCATCAGGTCAACATCTAGAGGTCCTTGTGATTTTGGTGGTCACAAGGAAGTTCAGAGGTTGACTGTGTTTCTTACATTTTTCCATTGTCTTCTCCACTTTTAAAAAATTAATTTTTATAGAGCTTAGCCATGTAGGACATTCTTTTAATTGATGTATATATGTATATATATATATATATATATGTATGTAAATATATATATATGTATGTATATATGTATATATATATATGTATGTAAATATATATATATGTATGTATATATGTATATATATATATATATATGTATATATATATATATATATATATATATATATATATGTATGTAAATATATATATCATCATCATCATCATCATCAACGTTTAACGTCCGTGTTCCACGCTTGCATGGGTTTGGACGGGGGTAGTCCCACTTGAGGCAAGAGTGATTGTCTTGCTCGCATAGGACTGTCTGGCAGGTTTTCTACAGTTGGATGCCCTTCCTAACACCAACCACATTTACAGTGTGGGTCTGGGAGGTTTTTACCGTGTTGCCTACACGGCCACATTACAGCGTGGACTGTGTGTTTTTTTGTCGTGACACCTACACGATCTCATTTGTTTCGGCCTGGATGGCGCGGCACCAACATAACTTTACATAGAACGGGGTGGTGTGGATGGGGTGGTGGCGGGACGGGGTGTATTTTGTTAGAGATGCCTACTGGCAAGGCGGGTCTTCTCTGTTACTGAGTACCGCCAAAGGTCACGGTCCTGTGACATTGTCTTGGAGAGGTGTAAGTGTGTGAGGTCGGAGTTTATCAGCTCATCCCATGTTTTTCTAGGTCTGCCTATTCCGTGGCTACCGTCTATCTTTATTGCCCTGCACTTTGTAATACAGCTATCGACTTTCATGCGCATCACGTGTCCATACCAACGCAGCCTTCTCTCGAGTAAACAACATCTGATCCCTCTTATCTGTAATTTTTTCCTTAGTTCGTTTATGCTTTGCCGTTCACGTATATTACTGTTACACATCCAGCGGAGCATGCAAGCTTCGTTCCTCTCTAGTCTGCGTATATCCTCTGCACACAATGCCCAGGTCTCACTACCATGCAACATTGCTGTTCGTATGCAGGCATCGTACAACCTGCCTTTCATTTTTAGGGAGAACCCTTTAGCAGATGTATATATGTATATATATATATATGTATGTAAATATATATATATGTATGTATATATGTATATATATATGTATGTAAATATATATATGTATGTATATATGTATATATATATATGTATGTATATATATATATATATGTATGTATATATATATATATATGTATGTATATATATATATATGTATGTATATATATATATATATGTATGTATATATATATATATGTATGTATATATATATATATGTATGTATATATATATATATGTATGTATATATATATATATGTGTATATGTATATATATGTATGTATGTATATATATATATGTATGTATATATGTAAATATGTATATATGTATGTATATATATATACATATATGTACATATGTATATATATATATATGTACATATGTATATATATATATATATATATGTATGTATGTATATATATATATATATATATATATATATATATATATATATATATATGTATATATATATATATATATATGTATGTATGTATGTATGTATATATGTATGTCGGGTCACTCTTGAGTGCTACTGGTAACATGTAACCCAGTACAACCTCTCGCATGGTTGGGTCGTCGGCGACTAAACCGGCAACCCCACCAAGTTTACTTGGTGAGGAGGGTGATTTTGGACACCCCAAGTCGGACAAAAAACAAAACCTGACAAAGGGCGGAAGAACTCATAAGAGTCAACGGCCATCCAAAAGTGTGTAAATATGTGTATACACATGTACATATATATTTATATGTATATGTGTATATACATGGGTGCATGTGTATGTATATGCGCGGGGACATAGAAATAGTCGGGCTGGACACCAGATCGCGCAGTTAAACCACTGGGAGTGAAGGACCCCTAGCCTTTGTCAGGGCATTCTTCTAGGAGAAGGCAACTCACGAAACTGGGATAACTCCGATATAAAACCTGGGGCTCAGTAGTTACCAATGATGTTGATCTTTTCTTCTTTTCGGGTTATAGCTACTGTCGCTCAGAGAGTGGGATTGGCTCAGTGCACAGTCTTTCCTCACTTCAAAAAATATCTTCACGCACAGGCATTGCACGATAGAATTAATTAATAATTATTAATAATGGTATATCGTGCAATGGCCATACTCGATAACGAGGGGGCAGCCATCATATATGTATATATATATATATGTATGTATATATGTATATCTATATATATATATATATATATATATATATATATAATAATAATGAAATTATTGTGTAAAGTGCTCAGGTGCACTACAACTCGTCAATATAGTACATAGAATAATACACAAATGCCAGGGAAGTACATGTTTGTATGTGTTAGCTGTAGTGTTGGCGGATCTCGGGAAGCATGGAGGCCTTAAAGGATGTATGTATGATATATATGTATGTGTATATGTATATATATGTATGTGTATATGTATATATATGTATGTATGATATATATGTATGTGTATATGTATATATATGTATGTATGATATATATGTATGTGTATATGTATATATATGTATGTATGATATATATGTATGTGTATATGTATATATATATATGTATATATATATATATATATATATATATATGTGTATGTATATATGTATGTGTATATGTATATACAGTGCATCTTCGCTTATCTGGATATCGCTTTTCCGAATATCGCTTTTCCGAAATTCGATGACGGCTATTTCTATACTACAATTTATTCATTTTTAAAAAAGTACTAACTTTTTATGGTTTGACTCAATTCAGTTTTACCAAGTTTTTAGTTATTCTTATGTTTGTTTAATTAATTTTCTTATAAATTCTAGCTGTTCTTTTGTTATTCTAATAAACTTTCTTTACTTAGCATTTGTCTTTTATTTTGACTAAAAGAAGCCAAAACATTAGAAACCACGAGAATTATTTAACAATGGGATTTTAGAATTCACGTATCTGGATATTTCACTTAACCGGATCTTTTTCTAACTGTTTGGTTTTGACCGTCTGGATAAGCGATGATGCACTGTATATATATGTATATATGTATGTGTATATGTATATATATATATATATATATGTGTATGTATATATGAATATGTATGTGTATATGTATATATATATATATATATATATATATATGTATGTATATATGAATATGTATATATGAATATGTATATATGAATATGTATATATGTATATATGTGTGTATGTATATATGAATATGTATATATGTATATATATATATATATATATATATATGTATATATGAATATATATATATATATATATATATATATATATATATATATATATATATATGATTATTGAATATACATATAGATACATAAGTATAAATACATATATATGTGTGGTGTCCATCCTTTATCAGTTTTGCTCAATGAATGAATCAATTAAATAAATAATCAATTAGTGAGATTTATATAATAAGTGTGAAGAGCAAATAGACAAAAAATTAACTAATTTTTCTTCAAAGCCCTGACTGCTGAAGTTCCAGTGACTGGTGTGCAGCCAAAGTGCAGTTAAAGTGCACTCAAGCTTTGAGGTTATCAGCTTGTCAAGAGACTCCCTCGGTGTAAGGACAAATTCTCCGAACTGATCCCTACGAGTGAAATTTTTGAAAGGGAAAATTATTGCCTGGTTTTATGGTCAATACAGAAAGGTAGTAAAGCAGGCATGCCAAACATGCGGTCCTTTACAAGCACTCATGTGGCCCACACAAAGGCTTTTACAAAGTAAGCTTAATATAAAATAAAAAATATTAGTTGTAATGTGCTCAATTAGTTGTCATGTGTGGCCCTCACACAACACGTGTGACCCATGTGGCTCTCGGGGAACCTTCAGTTTGGCATGCCTGTAGTAAAGGATAGACTGTTGTCAAGTAACAGAGTTGCTAGAAGAAGCAGTCCCTTTCAGCTATATATATATATCTAGGTCGGGTAAAATTCCCGAGATCCATGGACAAGTTCTCTCTAGAGGTCTCTGTCCCTCATTATCGCTGCTATGTCCTGCGTCTCCAACAGACCAGTGTCTGTCGTTAGAGCATCAACATACGTTAACCTTGGTCTTCCTCTTCCAGTGTGTCCATGCAAGGGCTCCCACAGGAGAACTGAGTGCAATGTCAACTCTGGATGTCGGTGAGCATGTCCAGCCAACCTCAGTCTCCTCTGTGTCACTTTTGAGCTGACTTTTGGGAGGCTCCCATACAGCTCTGAGTTTTTCATCCTCAGTGTATACTGATTAATGTTCAGAGCCATCCTCAGTATTCTCATGTAGCACCCATCCACCATCTGAGTGAGTTTCTTGGTCAGTGTCCAACTCTCAGACCCATACAGCAGAACAGGCTCCAGTTCGGCAGTTCAGGAGCTGTGGGGAATGTGGAGTTACCCCTTAGTTGTCATAACTCCCAGGTCTGCTCTGGCCCAGAGTAGTA
>OZ024757.1:23893541-23918541 GCA_964016885.1 Eledone cirrhosa
GTCTTCAGTCTATCTAGGACAACTTTAATGTATATACATGATGTTAGGATATAATTTGAGGAAAATTAGGTTGCTATTTTTGACATATCAGATGACCATGTAGCGATGACCTCATCATTGACAAACTATGTTGTTCTTTAGACCCGTGCAAGTCCTGGTCTAGCAGACCTGTCGTCAGACTTTCCAGATTTGACCATTCAGTCCTGTTTTCAGTGTATCTGAGACAACTTTAATGTGTGTACTTCGTGTTAAGGCAGAGGTCTCAAACTCAAGGGCTCAAAAGGGCCATTACATCTTAGGGAAGAGGCACAGCAGGCCAGAAGTGGTATTGGTGGGGTGTCATGATTGCCAATAGTTATAATTGTTTCTACATTTGGCACAAGGCCACCAATTATCCCAGTGCATTACTGGTACTTTATTTTATCGACCTCGTGAGGATGAAAGGCAAAGTTAACCTCGGCGGGATTTGAACTCAGACCGTAAAGGACCGTAACTCTATACTGCAAAGCATGGCGTCAGACCCTCTACCAATACTGCCAATCCACCGCCAATTTCCAAAAGTTATAATGGTAATCTGCAATACATCTGATAGACTGCTAATTATTTATTTTTCACCAAAATGAACAGCCATATGATATTAAGTGGGATATGTGAACTGGTATAAAATGTAGGGGGACAAATATTCTGTTTCAAATTTTTATTAATTAGTCATGAACATTGTCCTGTTGTGGGCCACAGAAAAGTACCGCATATTTGGGACCTCTGTGTTAGGATGTGATTCGAGTATGATTTGGTTGCTACTTCTATAGTATTAGTAGACAACCATGTAGAGGGTTCCTCATCGTTGAAAAACAAAAGGTTATTTGATGTATAACAAGGTATGTGATTAAGATCTATCATCATCATCATCACTGTTTAACATACAGTTTCTATGCTAGCATGGGTTAGACAGGTTGCCCTCTTGTGAAACAGGTCAGATCAAATGACCTTGTCTTGCTCATACAGAACCGTTTCTGGCTTGGTTTCTACTGATGGGTACCCTTCCTAATGTCAACCACATTTACAGTGGGGACTAGGTGCTTTTGGTCGTATCACCAACACTACTCTTTCACAATGTGGACTGGGCACTTTTTGTCGGGGCACTAAAACAACCACGTTACAGCATAGACTGGGTGCCTTTTATTTTGTCACCAACACGACCACTTTACAGAGTGGACTGGGTGCTTTAGTTGTGTCACCTACACAATCACTTTACAGAGTAGATTGGGTGTTTATTGTCATGTCACCTACTCAACCACTTTACAGAGTAGACTGGGTGTTTATTGTCATGTCACCTACACAACCACTTTACAGAGTGGACTGGGTGCTTTAGTTGTGTCACCTACACAATCACTTTACAGAGTGGACTGGCTGTTTATTGTCATGTCACCTACACAACCCCTTTACAGAGTGGACTGGGTGTTTATTGTCATGTCACCTACACAACCACTTTACAGTGTGGACTGGGTGCTTTAGTTGTGTCACCAAAACACACAAACTGAACTGAAACAAGTCCCTATCAATCAATAATTTAGGTAATTAATAACTAACAACTAATGAATCTATCAATGAAATTTGCTAAATTACCTGACCATCTGTTGCTACCTGTATCTAATTATTATTATTAATATATTCATTATTCTATAGTTAACAATAACTGTGAGGTTAACAAAACACACACATACGCGCACACACATACGCTCACACACATACGCACATACACACACATATATACACATATATCCATACACATACATACACACATATATGTACACACATATATACACTATATATACACATATTCATATACACACACATACACACACACATATATGTACACACATATTTATGTACACACACATATACACATATTCATATGCACACACACACACACATGCACAGCATACAGATACATACACACACACATTCACGCACACATACACACATCATATGCACTCATACATACGCACACATGCTTATATATATACACACACACACACATACAGAGACTCATATTCATGCACATACATACACACACACACACACACAAACACATGCACACACATATACACATACTCACACACTCACATATACACACACTCAAATACCCATAAACATATACACACACATACATATATACATCCACATACTCACACATATATACATCCACATACACACAAACTCAAGCATACACATACACACATGAATACACACACAGGCACATACATCTTATGCACACACACACACAGGCACACGTATCGTATGCACACACACACACACACACACACATCCAGCCCAAAGACCCCTTATTATGGGGGGGGGGATCTGGGAGAGAAAGAGACAGGGGTTACATATACTTTTGTGTGTTCTCTATATATAAAACACTGGATATAAGGGAAATCAATAGTGGTGGTAGTAGTAGTGGTGGTGGTTGTAGTAGTAGTGGTGGTGGTGGTAGTTGTAGTAATGGTGGTGGTGGTGGTAGTTGTAGTAGTAGTAGCAGTAGTAGGTGCTGTAGTAGCAACAGCAGTAGTAGTATTATGAAAGCACCTGGCTTAATGGTTAGTGTTAGGCTTACAATCGGTAGGTTGTGAGTTTGATTCTTGGACTGGGTTGTAGTCTTGCCATTGTGCACTTTTACTTGACCTTATTGTAAACCCCCACTGTCCCTGTCTTTGTATTGTCCCCTACATGTCAGCCCTTGTGGCCAATAAATGAAATCATTATTATTTTTATTATTATTATTATTATTATTATTATAATATAAAGGCAGTGGATTGTCAGTATCGGTAGAGGGTCGGACGCCATGCTTTGACGCATAGAGTTACGGCCCTTGCCATTCTGAGTTCAAATCCCGCCGAGGTCAACTTTGCCTTTCATCCTTACGGGTTCGATAAAATAAAGTACCAGTAATTCACTGGGTAATTGCTGGCCTTGTGCCTAAAGTAGAAACAATTATATATACAATAGTATGTATATTATATATATGTATGTATAATATTATATATACAATCATCATCATTTTACCTTGCAAGGGTGGGACAGGAACTGCCTCTGGCTTGATTTCTACAGCTGGATGCCCTTCCTAACACCAACCTCATTTACAGTGAGTACTGGGTGCTTTTATGCCGTGGCACAACCACGACCACTCTGTAGTGGAATGATAGGGACCCCAGTCCTATCATATCATTTCTACAGCTGAGTAAATTGGAGCAATGTGAAATAAAGTGTTTTGCTCAAGTAAACAACACATCACCCGGTCCGAGAATTAAACTCACAACCTTTCGATTGCAAGGCCAATGTTCTAACCACTAAGCCATGTATGTATAATATTATATATACTCAGAGCTGCACGGGTGCCTCCCAAAAGTCAGCTGAAGAGTAACACAGAGGAGCTGAGGTTAGCTGGACATGCTCACCAACATCCAGAGTTGACATTGCACTCAGTGCTCCTGTGGGAGCCCCTGCATGGACACGCGGGAAGAGGAAGACCGAGGTTGACATATGTTGATGCCCTAAAGACAGACACTGGTCTCTTGGAGACGCACGACATGGCAACAATAATGAGGGACAGAGACCGCTGGAGAGAACTTGGCCATAAATCTTGGGAATTTTACCTGCCCAAGACAATGCAATATATACAGTGTTTTACGAGGATTGGCTGAAAAGTTCATAAGTTGACCACAATAGAATGACCAAATGAGCTTTATTTTTCAACATAGTCCCTGGAAAGAAACAATGCAGTTATTAATAAGAAGAGTTGTAATTAATGCATGCAAGATTTCACAGTTCTAGTATCACTCTTTCATAGTCAACCTATGAACTTTTCCGCCAACCCTCGTATATATATATATATATATATAGTCTTTCCCCCACTCCACCACACACCCTCGGAACTCTTTTCATACCCACTTTTCTCCTGATGAAGGGCTTATGCCCGAAACGTTGTCCCCCAACCCCCGACTCTCAAAAGCGTGAACATAATAAACTTCCATTTGTACTGCCTCTCTGATTTTTGTTCCTGTCTAATATTTAACAATTTGCCTCAAATAGGACGGAAGGTGGATGATAAACGATGATGATGATGATATATATATATATTTACATACATATAAGCACACCCACAATGCTATATACACAATACTTATCTCTGATATGTACTATCTATATATCTAAAACAGAGTGTCTGTCTGTCTGACTTCCTAAAACTCGAGAACCACCCAATCGATTGTTTTTAAACTTTACACATGTAATAGTTATGGTCCTGTGAGTGTTTTGAGCAAAATATTTCAAATTTTCAATGTCCTAGGGACCGCATTAGGTGATTTAGCGATCTCACTCTATAATTCTTAGTCTTTCTTTTTAGATAGATACATAGATATAACGTTGCGCCCTTATATCTGTCTATGTCTCGCTGTCTGCATTATGACATTATGACGCCATATGTGTGTGTGTGTGTGTGTGTATATATGTATATATAGTGTGTAACGTTTTTCGAAATATTTACTTCTGCGTTCACAGATTGATATTTTTAGTTTCAGAAGATCCCGTTAAGGGTGAAAGCAACGATTCTTTGCTTAAACTTTAATCTGTTGGGCCTACATAGGGTTAACCGCCAATAGATTCAAGCAGCGTCTTTACATGCATACCCATTCTTTTCTTAACCCTTTAAGAAGGAATATGACGTCACTTTCAGCTTATATGTGGAGACTAAAAGACAATCACACCCAATATGTTACACTGGGAGATCCTAGCTAAGGCTAGATCGTATAATTGAAATAAAAGACCATGTGACCTCTGCACCGCTGAGACCCTGGAAATACTCTACGCTGAAGACCACATATTAAACAAAAAATCTGAGGCAATTTCGGCTTGTAAACATAAATTATATATATATATATATATAATTATATATTCGTGTACAGGTACTTTTGCATACACAATAACAAAATATGAACAAACGTACTTATTTCACGAGGCTCGATAAAGATAAATATATATCAAATATATAAGAACCCTAGAGAAAATCCTGAGCAACACCGGGCTCATCTGCTAGTTAAATATATAAATGTTTTAGAGTTCTAATCTGATAGAAATATCTTTTAAGAGAGAGTGTGTGTTGTTTTTAACTGGCAATGTTTTTAATAAACAATTTAATCAATATAACATTGAACTGAGGAACAATCTCCTTGACAAGGAATGCTTAGAACAATAACAAAGACTCATGAAATATTTATATATGTTTGTATATATATATATATATAGAGAGAGAGCGAGAGAGAGAGGGGGGGGGGAGATATTGAACATTAATAATAATGTATATATATATACTTTGAATAGAATGTATATGTGTGTTGTTTGTGTATATATATGCGTGAATATATATATATATATATATATATATAAGATCAAAATATATATATAATATATAAGATCAATATATATATATATATATAGAGAGAGAGAGAGAGATACATATATATATATATAGAGAGGGAGAGAGAGATACATATATATATATATATATAGAGAGAGAGAGAGAGCGAGATATATGTATATATATATAGAGAGATATATATATATATATAGAGAGAGAGAGAGAGATACATGTATATTTTAAATAGACGCTTATGTGTCTGTGTTATATATCTATGTATATACAAATATGCACGCATCATCAATCAGGCTATATATGGCAGAGTTATACCCAAAGACTGGTGCAGCAGTATTCTCATAAATTGCTACAAAGGTAAAGGGGATGCTCTGGAGAGGAGCAATTATAGGGGCATAAAACTGATGGATCAGGTTATGAAAGTGGCAGAAAGAATACTAGCGCAACTAATTAGAGAAAGGATCAAATTAGATGAGATCCAGTTTGGTTTTGTGTCTGGGAAAAGTACAACAGATGCCCTCTTCTTGGTGAGACAACTACAAGAGAGGTTCTTAGAGAAGAATAAGCCACTATACTTAACTTTTGTTGACCTAGAGAAGGCCTTTCATAGGGTACCCCGATCTGTCATCTGGTGGTCCCTAAGGAAATTAGGTGTTGAGGAATGGCTTGTGAGGACAGTGCAAACTTTGTACAGAGGTGCTGTCAGTAAAGTGAGGGTAGGAATGGAGTTTAGTGAGGAATTCCAGATACAAGTAGGAGTACATCAGGATTCGGTCTTCAGCCTGCTCTTGTTCATTATAGTTCTCCAAGCCATAACAGAGGAGTTTAAGACTTCTCTATGCTGATGATCTGGTACTTATAGCAGAATCAGGAGAGGAGCTAGAGAATAAATTCTGGCTATGGAAACAGCAGTTGGAATCAAGAAGTCTGAGAGTAAACCTAGCTAAGACAAAGGTGTTGATAAGTAGAAAAGAGGACAAAACTCTGGTTCCATCAGGGAAATGCCCATGTTCAATATGTAGGAAAGGAGTTGGCATAAATTCTATAAAATGTACACAGTGCAAATCTTGGGTACACAAAAGATGTAGTGGGATAGCAGGCAAACTAACAGGTAGGGAAAACTATATATGCAGTAGATGTACAGGGAAATTTGACAGTAGAAGTCACAGTGGTAGACACATTTTTCAAATGCAGGTAGGACCTATAGAGGTGGTTGATAACTTCCCATATCTAGGTGATAAGATTAGTGAGGGAGGAGAGTGCTCTGGGCCATAGTATCTAGAATAAGGACGGGCTGGAAGAAGTTTAGGGGACTGCTTCCTCTGTTAACAAAGAAGGGTTTCTCCCTACGAATGAAAGGCTTGTCATATGATGCCTGTCTGAGATGCGCGATACTGCATGGTAGTGAGACATGGGCAGCAACTGTGGAAGATATGCGACGGCTGGAGAGAAATGAAGCAAGCATGCTCTGTTGGATGTGCAATGTCAATGTGTGTGAACGACCAAGCATAGAGTTCAGAGAGAAACTGTGTATAAGGGGGATAGGCTGCAGTGTGCGGGAGAGAAGACTGTGTTAGTATGGACATGTGATGCGCATGGAGGATGACCGCTGGGTAAAGAAGTGCTAAGAAATCCCAGTAGAAGGAAGACGCAGTCGAGGAAGACCACGAAAAACATGGGCAGAGGTGGTGAGAGCAGACCTCAGATCGCTGAAGCTCATGGAGGCGATGACAAGAGACCGTGATGTGATGGAGAGATGCTGTGCTTAATAAGACCCGTATGGGCCAACGACTAACTCTGACTTGAACTCAACATAGGGATAATCAGCTTTGCCTTACCACACCATCCCTCATATCAGTACCATTGTCTTCTCTAACATGTCACCCATTGTAAGATCGGATCTCATCGCCATACTTCCACAACCGTCAACATCATCAACCCCTTCTCCGCCCAGACATTCGGCCATGTGCCAAGGACAAACCCTAGCTCGAACTCAACATAGGGATAATCACCAGTACCTTACCACACCATCTCTCATTTCAGTAGCATTGTTCTCTCTGTGTTTTCTCTGTCAGTTATTATTAACTTGTAACCCATTGTAACATTCGATCCTGTAAATATCATGTCCCACCCATCATCACCCCCACCACCCACCACCACCAAACACTTCGCCATACATCCACAACCATCAACCTCACCAACACCTAACATCCCACCCTAAACACCACATGTGGGTGTGTATGTGTGTGTGTGTGTTTGTGCAATCAGCCACACCACGTATCCCCACTGGCTATATATATATATATATATATATATATATATATACACACATGTGTATGTATATAATATGTCTGTGCTGGCTGCGTGTATATATATATGTATCTATATGCTTTTACATACACTCTGAACATTAACTTCTTATGACATGACCCCCCCCCCCCCTTAACAATCCACTAGCACACATAACACCCCACCCTAAACACCCCGCAACCTTTTTCATCCAGTATCATAAACCACAACACCACCCCCACCCCACCCACACCACACACAGAAATCAGCCACATCTACATGCCAAACTGTCTTGCGGCAACCACCACCCCGGACACTGCCACCCACTTCAAACCCCCGCCCCCCGACACCACCAACTTAATACCACCCCCACCCCCTCACATACACTACAGGTAAAAACATCCCTATGAATTAACCCACCAATCAAAACAAACTTCACTGACCACCATAGGAACATCAGACTCTCTCATACGGCATGTATATTCATTTTTTTCATTACCATTGTAAGGGGTCTGACGAACCGCGGATTACAGAGTCAGGTCAGATAGATACAGATCGAACCTTGAGCTGATCAGTGGCGAAACGCGCGTCACCAATCAATAAACGTAATGAAGGAGTAACCAATCGTCCTTGTTATTTTATTTCACTATAATACACTCTGTCTAGCTCTACACCTCGACACAGAAGTGAACCTAGATATCGAGTGCTCACCCAGGAGGTGAACCTACAGTCCTTGGATATATATATATATATCATGACACACGACCGTGACTTCTGGCGTCACGCAGTAATACAGGGTACCCGACCTCCCATGGGTACATGCTGAAGCATATAAACAATATGCCCCCCCCCCTCCCCCACCGCAAGGTGGTCATGGAGGTGCCACGGCAAAAAAGCACCCAGCCCACACTGTAAAGTGGACGTGTAGGCGCCACGAAAAAGCACCCAGCACTCACTGTAAATGAGGTTGGTGTTAGGAAGGGCATCCAGCTGTAGAAATCAAGCCAGATCAGTTCCTGTATGAGCAAGGCATGGTCAGCTGACCAGACACTGCCCACAACAGGACAACCCGTCTAACCCATGCTAGTGTGGAAGAACGGACGTAAAACGGTGATGATGATGATGATGATGATGATCATCATCATCATCATTTTACGTCCGCTTTTCCCTGCTTGCAAGGGTGGGACGGGAACTGATTCTGGCTTGATTTCTACAGCTGGATGCCCTTCCTAACACCAACCTCATTTACAGTGAGGGCTGGATGCTTTTTTGCCGTGGCACCTCCACGACCACTTTGCAGTGGAATGATAGGGACCCCAGTCCCTATCATCTCATTTCTACAGCTGAGTAAACTGGAGCAATGTGAAATAAAGTGTCTTGCTCAAGGAAACAACACATCACCTGGTCCGAGAATTGAACTCACAACCTTTCGATTGCAAGACCAATGCTCTAACCACTAAGCCATATGCCTCCATATATATATATATATATACACATTAAATAGAATGTATATATGTATGTGTGTGTGTTTGTATATATTCTAAATATAATCGTTTCTACTTTTGGCACAAGGCCAGCAATTATCCCAGTGTATTACTGGTACTTTATTTTATCGACCCTGTACGGATGAAAGGCAAAGTTAACCTCAGCAGGATTTGAACTCGGACCATAAAGGGCCGTAACTCTTTGCTGCAAAGCATGGCGTCCGACCCTCTACCGATACTGCCAATCCACTGCCCTATACTCTAAATATAATGTACATTAGTGTGTCATTTTTAGAGCTACTTTACCATGCCTGCACGAAAAAGCCGGACATGTGTGTGTGTTTATAAGTATGTATATGTGTGTGTGTGTGTGTGTATTCAAATGTGTATGAATATAGTATATATATATATACATATAATTGTTTGTATATACATACATATATATACACACTCACTCACTCACTCACATATATTATACATATAGATAGATAGACACAAAGAGGGAGAGAGAGAGTTATTGAAATTAATTATATATAATATATTTCTATGTGTGTGTGTGTGTGTGTGTGTGTATATATATATACACATGTAAATATATATGTGTATATATATATATACACGTATATATATATATATATATATATATATATATATACACACATGTATATATGTATATATATATATATGTATATACATACATATATATATATATATATATATATATATATATATATGTATATACATATATATATGTATGTATATAAATGTATATACATACATATATATATATGTATGTATATCATCATCATCACCGTTTTACGTCCGTTCTTCCATGCTAGCATGGGTTAGACGTATATATATATATATATATATATATATACTACTGTACGTCTGTATACATATATGTATGTACGTATACATACATACATACTTACATTTAAGTATCTGCCGTACTAAGAGTGGGAAATGAAATTTCGTTTCATTCTTTTCCATTTATATATATATATATATATATATACATATATATATGTATATATATGTATATACATACCAGCTCTATCCAGTGGTGAACCAACAAACCTAAATAAATAAATATATATATATATATATATATATATATATATTTAAATACACCTGACAATCCCCACTAGTTCTAGAAATACAATAGTCTCATGGTTGTTCTATCATTGTCCTGTCATAGTAAAATATTGTCTAATGTTTGTTTAGTTCAGATTTCTATGAGTTTTCTTTATCTTTCTCTCATATTTCAAAGCCCTCTGTTAGTTCCTTTGCTATCAGTAAAGACACAATGGCAGGACGGAGGGTTAATAAGTGGTGGAGGTGGGTTGGAGGATGAGGAACTCTGAAGAATGTCCCTGAGTTTAACAATAGCCAAATGTTTTCCCTGTGAAGTCATCATTGATTTGCACTGAGGGTTTATTTTATTTGAATCCTTTGTTTAGTAATCCCTTTCATTGACTAAGTTCATGTCAACCTGGGGTTGACCCTTGGCTTCACAATCCTAAGGTTTGGGGTTCCAGTCTCACTGGCCACTACTACAAGGCCAGCAATTTTGGGGGTAAAGAGGAAGTTTCTACATGCTTGCTGTTTATTTTAGCGTCCCCCATGGAAAAATGAAGGGTGAAATCAACCCTGGTGGGATTAAAGAATGAACAACATTTCATGAACCCCTCCTGTGTTTGTCTCCCAGTTTCCATGGCCTGAAGCAACTGAGAGTACAAGACCCCCCCTGGACAGGATGCAAGTCCATTGCAGGGCTAAACTCCCAGCTATTGCTGGTACTCGTTTTCAGGTGAGTTTACGGGAGCAACATGAAATGAAGTGTTTTGCTCAAGAACACAACACACAACCCAGTCCAGGAATCAAACCTACAACATTATGATTGTAAGTCCAACACCCTTACCACTAGGCCACTTGCCTCCACTGAGTATACTGGAGCAACATGAAATGAAGTGTTTTGCTCAAGAACACAACCCAGTCCAGGAATCAAACCCATAACATTGTGGTCATAAGTCCAACACCCTTACCACAAGGCCACATGCCTTCACATTCTTTTATGTTTGCCTGGTATTTATTTTATTGTTGATAAACAATCTCCTGACCCCATCCCCAGCAAGATTTTAGGAAATTTCCTTTTATCGACAGCCAATTGTTTGTACGTAATCCCCAACTTAACCATCCAGACTCTTATCCTTTCCTATTTTACTCTTTTTTATGATGATGATGATGATGATCCTGTAGTCCTTCATAAACGTAAGAAAAGGGGAAAATTCAATGCTATTGGCCCATTAGCCCTGTGGAATGCCTGCCAAAGTATAGTGAAAGGTGAAGGTAAGTTGTACACTTTAATTGACTTTCTATATAATATTAAGGGTCTTTGGTGTAACGTTACTTGATAGAGTTTGTAGCTTGGAGGTCAGGGAGTTGCTCCTGGTAGAGCTGATACTTCTCTGAATTGAGAGATCACAGCTCTGATATTATGGACATGTAGTTAGAATGTCTCAGGAAGGAATTGAAATGGTGTTCCTCTGAAGGATCTTTGGAGTAACGTTACTCAATAGAGTGCATAGCTCGGAGATCAGGGAGTCACTCCAGGTAGAGTCACTATTTCTCTGAATTGAGTCATCTCAGCTCCAATACTTCGGACATGTGGTTAGAATGTCTCAGGAAAGAATCACTGGACAGATTTTACGGGCAAAACCAGCTGGCAGGGTACCCAGGAGTAGACCCTGAGCAAGATGGTTGGATAACATCCATGAGCTTGGCTGGTCTCACTTGGGCATCTAGCCATATCAATTGAAGCCTGTTGCTTCTGACAAAACCCTCTAGAAAGCATACTTGAGGACTCTGCCTCCTCGACCTTTCCAGGAAGATGACAAGGAAGTAGTAGAAAGATGATGTTAATATCATCGCACTTGTATTTCATTTGTAATTGTTTTGCACTGTTCTTGGGTTGTCTGTTTACAGAGATGATAAGGATACCTTGATAGCCTCTTGAAAGATTCATAAATTATAGAGAAGTCTCCCCACCTTCATAGAAAAGATACCCACACTTTGCTTTGAGAGTGAGATACTTATTAAAAAACAAGTCTAAAGTCTGTCTCAAACCCAGAGATTCATTAGGCCTCGTTTATTCCAGTTTCCATGACATTAAGAGACTGGGAGTACAAGACTCCCCTTGAACAGGACACCAGTCTATCACAAAAACACAACACACAACCCAGTTCAGGAATTGAACTCATGGTATTATGATTGTTAGTCCAACATCCTAACCACTTGTCCACATGCTTTCACTCCTTACCTTTATATAAAGAAATATCTTCATGTCCTTCAAGCTAGTCATGTGATGACACCCCGTTGTCTCTGAGGACACCCAGTTGTCCCTGAGAATACTCTGTTATCCCTGGTGACATCTTGTTTTCCCTGATGCTGCCCTGTTACCTTTGAGGTCACTTTGTTATCCATGATAATACCCTGTTATCCCCAAGGATTCACTGGTGACACCCTGTTGTCTCTGAGGCCACACTGTAGTCACTAGTGTCACCCTGTTCTTCCTGAGAATACTCTGTTATCCCTGGTGACACCTTGCTTTCCCTGATGCTGCCCTGTTACCTTTGAGATCATTTTGTTATCCTTGATAATATCCTGTTATCCCCAAGGATTCCCTGGTGACACTCTGTTGTCCAAACCAAGAAGAAACACAACTATGTCACTGTAGTTATCTGTCTTCTATTTCAGTTGATCTGTCTACATGGAAGAAGAAGATCGAAGCTAACACTGGAACAGATGAATCAGATCTTGTCTCTATTGTCCACAATGAAGTCCTTGAAACAGGTTTCCAGATACATGTCCGATACAAAGATGGAATTGTTACTCTCGGATGTATAGGTAAGTACAACTTTATAAGTATATTGTCAAAAAGTGCCAAGTCCACACTGTGAAGTGGTCTTTCTGGTGCCACAACAAAAACTGCCCAGTCCACACTGTGAAGTGGTCTTTCTGGTGCCACAACAAAAACTGCCCAGTCCACACTGTGAAGTGGTCTTTCTGGTGTCACAACAAAAACTGCCCAGCCCACACTGTGAAGTGGTCTTCTGGTGTCACAACAAAAACTGCCCAGTCCACACTGTGAAATGGTCTTTCTGGTGCCACAACAAAAACTGCCCAGTCCACACTGTGAAGTGGTCTTTCTGGTGCCACTACAAAAAGTGCCCAGTCCACACTGTGAAGTGGTCTTTCTGGTGCCACAACAAAAACTGCCCAGTCCACACTGTGAAGTGGTCTTTCTGGTGCCACAACAAAAACTGCCCAGCCCACACTGTGAAGTGGTCTTTCTGGTGCCACAACAAAAACTGCCCAGTCCACACTGTGAAGTGGTCTTTCTGGTGCCACAACAAAAAGTGCCCAGTCCACACTGTGAAGAGGTCTTTCTGGTGCCACTACAAAAAGTGCCCAGTCCACACTGTGAAGTGGTCTTCCTGGTGCCACAACAAAAAGTGCCCAGTCCACACTGTGAAGTGGTTGTTCTGGTGCTACAACAAAAACTGCCCAGCCCACACTGTAAAGAGGTCATGTTAGTGACCGATAAAAAGGGCCCAGTCCACAATGTAATGTGATCATTTTGGTGTTTTGAAGCTGACTTCAATGTTTCTTCAGTCAGTTTTAATTCCCTCTATGACTAAAAGTTAAAAGTTGAAGACTATTCTAAGCTGAAGGTTCATCAGACTGGTGCTTATCTCCAGTTTCCTTGCTGTTAAGCAACTAAAAGTACAATATCCTAACCATTGGGCCACATGGCTTCACTATCAATGAGAAGAAAATAGTTTTATTTATATGGAAGTACAGACTAAACAGCATTAGACATAAATACTGCTTCAAATTTTAAAAGAATGAATTCTCATCCAACCCATCCCAAAATGGAGAGGAGACATAAAAATGATGATGAGGAGGAAAGATTTATGATTGCATTATCTAAACGTATCCTTCCATTCCTTAAGCTTACAAGGTGTGATTTGTAGGGGGTTTCGGCTGCTGTGTCTGGTAATTTGAACAAGCATGTAGAGGCTAGTTAGCTGCATTGAAGAATGTTCATAGGGAGGGAGAGAGATATGATGGAAGATCAAATGAGGGGGTGAGTAAGTTGAGGATTAGTATGTACCTTTAATTGTTTAAAGTATAATTTGAGAGTGGGAGGGTATTTTGGCTGCTATTTCTGGTAATTTGAACAAACATGTAGAGCAGTGTTTATCAACCTTTTTACCCTTGTGGAACCCTTGAAATCATTTTCATGTCTCAGAGGACACCTACATAACAATTACTATATACCATTATTAATATCTCTTTTAGAGGTTGAAACCTTTATTATAATAACCTTTATTCTAATAACGAAGGATTTTCCAACAGTGTGCTGTATATGTTTAGTAAAATTACGGATAGAAAATTTAAAAAAATTACTCAAAAATACATAGGCTTTTTTATCACTGTTTCTCGTGGAACCCCTACCTCTTGCAGAACCCTAGGGTTCCAAGGATTACCCGTTGAGAAATGCTGATGTAGAGGCTAGTCAGCTGCATTAAAGAATGTTCACAGGGAGGGAGAGACATATGATGGAAGAGCAAATGGATTGAGTTAGGTGAGGATTAGTATGGCCCTTTAATTCTTTAACCCTTTAGCATTTAAACTGGCCGTATCTGGCCAGAGTTCTCTCACCTCTTTCTGTTTAAACCGACCATAACCAGCTGTAACTGGCCACTCGACATTAAGGTATTGTTCTCGATATAAATAATATCATCAAAATCTCATAGATTCCATATTATGTGCGATAAAACCTTTACCAGGAAAATATAGTACTAGAATAATGTAAATGCTAAAGGGTTAAAGTATAATCTGAGGGTGAGTGGAATTTAGGCTGCTATTTCTGCTAATTTGAATGAGCATGTAGAGGCCAGGCTGGCATATTTAAGAATGTGTGTAGGAGAGAGATAAGGTAGAAGAACAATTGAAGGGTGTAATTAAGGTGGGAGTTTGTAGAGTGAAAAGATTTTTTAAATGTAGACCCCCCACCACCACCAGTTTCTTAAACATGGCTAAGCCTATTTAATCTTTATTTCAATGTAGATAAAACTAATTTCTTTTTATTGATAAGAACAAGAACAGATTAGTCATAAATAGGATTAAAACTGGCCAAGGAACAATTAAATCAAGTTTAGAAGCCATTGATGAATATATTTACCTGACTGTATGTTTAGAATACAGTCCAATATTTATGGGTGTGTGTGTATGTATATATATATATATATATATATATATATATATATATATATATATATATGTGTGTGTGTATATATGTATAAATAAACATATAGTGATATGTGTTTAATCATAGGGGATCAAAAACCACCAGAGTGACAAGCATATTACCTACAGAAGGAGTGGTGAATACAAATCAATAAAAAGAATATATTAAAGAGTATTAACCACCCGATTATTACAATACCCTGGACATGCTCAAATGAGAGTATGTTTCGCTATAAAAAGTGAAGAATCCATATTGTAGATGTAACTCATTGGTGGGTGCCTAGCAATACGATCAACACTTCTAAAGGGGATTAATGTGAGTTTTTAACTCTATTTTCTAATTTGATGTATATGTATATATATATATGTATGTATCATCATCATCATCATCATTTTACGTCTGGTTTTCCTGGCTTACAAGGGTGGGACGGGTCCTTTTCAACACAGCATCTCTCCACTTGTCACGGGGCTTCATCATCTCCTCCATGAGCTTCAGCGATCTGAGGTCTGCTCTCACCACCTCCGCCCATGTTTTTCGTGGCCTTCCTCTACTGCATCTTCCTTCTACTAGGATTACTTGGCACTTCTTTACCCAGAGGTCATCCTCCATGTGCATCACATGTCCATACCATTGCAGTCTTCTCTCCCGCACACTTATCCCTCTTAACTCATCTATGCTTGGTCGTTCACACACATTGACATTGCACATCCAACGGAGCATGCTTGCTTCATTTATCTCCAGCCATTGCAGATCCTCTGCAGTTGCTGCCCAAGTCCCGCTACCATGCAGTATTGCGCATCTCACACAGGCATCATATAACCGGCCTTTCGTATGCAGGGAAAAACCCTTCTTTGTCAACAGAGGCAGCAGCTCCCTAAACTTCTTCCAACCTGTCATTATTCTAGATACTAGGGGGCGGTGGATTGGCAGTATTGGTAGAGGGTCGGATGCCATGCTTTCCAGCATAGTTACGTCCCTTTACGATCTGAGTTCAAATCCCGCCGAGGTTGACTTTGCCTTTCATCCTTACGGGGTCGATAAAATAAAGTACCAGTAATGCACTGGGTAATTGCTGGCCTTGTGCCTAAAGTAGAAACAATTATTCTAGATACTATAGCCCCGGAACACCCTCCTCCCATGCTAATCTGATCACCTAGGTACCGGAAGCTATCAACCACTTCTATAGAACCCACCTGCATTTGAAAATTGTGTCTATCACTGCGATTACTACTGTCACATTTCCCTCTACATCTACTGCATACGTATTTTTCCCGACCTGTTACCCAATGGTAACCATACCGGGTGAAATGAGGGACCAGAGAAAGTGCCTGGGTTTCAAAGTCCGCATCTTTGCTGCAAAGGCAGCGGATCCGGAGAATTTGGTGTGAGTGGGGTGGAAGGAGGTAGTTTTGAAGAAAGTGGAGGTGATGAGTGTGTGGTGGGAGGGGGGTCGATGGTGATTGTGATGTCCAAGAAGTGGACGGTGGTGGTAAGATGGAGCGAAGGGTGGAAGGACCAGAGGAAAGAGAGAAAGGAGTTGAGCTGTTCCTGGGTGTGAGTCATGGCACCGATACAGTCGCCAATATAACGACCGTAGAGTTCGGGGCTTAGGCCAGTGTATTCGGCAAAGATCTGGGCCTCAACATGGTCAACAAAAAGGTTGGTGTAGTTGGGGCCCATTCTTGTGCTCATGATTACCCCAGGGACTTGCTAGTAACATTCACCCGAGAAGGAGAAACAGTTAAGAGTGAGGACCAGCTAGGCGAGGCGGAGGTTGGTCGAGGTAGTACTGGAGAGCGCTTAGGCCATTGGTGTGGGGGATGACGGTGTAAAGGGATTTTATATCAAAGGTGAAGAGGAGGGCTGGTTAGAAAGGGGAAGGGGGTCGAAAAGGGCGGAGAGAGTGTGGTTGGTGCCGGAAATGTGACAGGCAGGGGCGGGGATGAGGATGGAATTGGGGAAGGCAGAAGTTTGTTCGGTAGGGCGGAGATGATGGGGTCAGCCGGGGGTGTCGGGTTTGTGGAATTTTGGGGAGGAAGTAGATGGTTGGGTTGCGGTGGGTGTGTGCGAACGATGAGGTTGTAGGCGCGGTGGGAGCTAGAAGGGAGGAGGTGTTGGATGGTGCAGTGGGTAGCAGCGCGGGGTGGGGGTCAGAAGGTAGGGAAATATTTAACTTGTTTAAATGCCTTCATAAATAGAGATACCTCTTTCAAAGATTTAACAATGTTACGATAACACTGTAGTAAATTAGTATTAAAATATTTACACCAATTTTTCTTTTCCTGAACTGTGTATACATATTATTGGTGGCAGTATCGGTAGAGGGTCGGACGCCATGCTTTCCAGCATAGTTACGTCCCTTTACGATCTGAGTTCAAATCCCGCCGAGGTTGACTTTGCCTTTCATCCTTACGGGGTCGATAAAATAAAGTACCAGTAATGCACTGGGTAATTGCTGGCCTTGTGCCTAAAGTAGAAACAATTATTGGTAGACTATATATTCCTGGATACACTGTGTCTAAATAAAAGACAGGCTGGTTATTTTTGGAACACTTTTGTCATTAGGTGTGCTGGATGAATGCTGACCTGCATCTAAACTACAGTATAAAATAGACACATTTTATAATGTACTCCAAAATAGTCTATGACTATGTTTTAATAAAAGGAGAAGATGGTCAGATATAAACAGTTGTTTGCTTTTGTCTTCTCTTCACAGGTTACCCTAATGTGGGAAAATCTTCTTTGATGAATGGATTGGTTGGCAAAAAGGTAGGTGTCTTTCAATATTTTATTTTTGGTGAGGGTGTGTATATATATATATATATACATTTTATATATATATATATATATATATCATTTCATTTCATTTTACGTCCACTTTTCCCTGCTTGCAAGGGTGGGACGGGAACTGATTCTGGCTTGATTTCTACAGCTGGATGCCCTTCCTAACACCAACCTAATTTACAGTGAGTGCTGGGTGCTTTTTTTCCGTGGCGCCTACACGTCCACTTTACAGAGTGGGCTGGGTGCTTTTTTGCCGTGGCACCTCCACGACCACTTTGCAGTGGAATGATAGGGACCCCAGTCCCTATCAGCTCATTTCTACAGCTGAGTAAACTGGAGCAATGTGAAATAAAGTGTCTTGCTCAAGGAAACAACACATCACCCGGTCTGAGAATTGAACTCCCAACCTTTCGATTGCAAGACCAATGCTCTAACCACTAAGCCATGTACCTCCACATACATAGATATATATATATCATATATACATCTCTATATAGCCTGTATATAAATTAATCTAATATATATATATATATAAAAAAAAATATATATATATTAGATAAATTTATATGCAGGCTATATAGAGATGTATATATGATGATATAAATATATATTAGATAAATTTATACGCAGGCTATATATAAATACTGTTTTGTTACGTTGTTCACCAATGTGTAGAACTGGTCATTCTTGTTAGTAAATGATGATGCCACGTTATGCAAATCATCCATCGTGGATGTGGTATCGCGTGGCTGTTGCAGGTACGGTATTAATTATTCATTTAAAAACAACAGAAAGTTGGGCTGGAAACATTCTTTAAAGTTTTAATTTTGTGAAAATACGTATTTCAATGACCCAGTTTCATCATCTGGTCATGATGCAAGACTGAGGCGATTTCATCAGGTGTTGACTGTAGATGAATCCTCGATGTATATTGAGAGGTGACCACAGTCAAAAAAGGTACTCAATACATTAGTAGAATATAGACATATTTTATTATAGAAATGACTTCTACAGGACTAGAACTGTTTCATTTATAAGAAATCATCAGGAAAGTCTTTCATACAAATGAAATAGTTCTAGACCTGTAGAAGCCTTTCCTATAATATATATATATATATATATATATATATATATATATATATATATATATATATATACAAATAAAGATTCAGCGAGAATCACATTTCGGCGGGCAGGAAAAGCGAAGCGAAACGCAAAAATCAGAAATGATACTGGCAAAGTGCTCAATAGTTAAAAACCAGAGCTAAACAATATATATATATATATATATATATATATATATATAGTCATATATATATATATATATATATAGTCATATATATATATATATGCTTATATATATATAATCATATATATATATATATACTCATATATATATATGCTCATATATATATATATATATACTCATATATATATATATATACACATATATATATATACACATATACATATATACACATATACATATATTCACATATACATATATATGTCTGTGTGTGTAAAAGGTAAACAGAACAAAATTATCAAAACAAATACCACAGTACATGGAAAGAATATATTAGTTTAATGCTTGAAATAGAAGGAAGAGAGTTTTAACGTTTCGGACGCTAGTCCTTCATCAGAAGAAAGAATGAGAAATTAGAAAGATTGAAGGAACAAGCAGGGCAGAAACGGCAGAAAATGTTTTTAGAGAAAAATAACAGGTCCATTCATGTTGCCATCTCTTGGAAAACTGTTGATGCTGGCGTTTTGTGTAGGATATACTCTTTTAGAAAATTGGATAATGGAGCGTGTCTATCTGAAAGGGTGGGAAAACCGTTTTGTATATAGAGCTATACGTATGCACATGCTATACATGTGTGTGTTATATGTCTGTATTTAACTCTTGTAATAACTCTGAAGAATCCTGCCTTGTAATAAGGTGAAACAGTCGTTAGTTATTAAATGTTTGAAAGATTACTCTTTATTATTTCCATTGTATTGGGTCGTCAAGTATAAAATTTCTAGAAATTTGTTTTTTTTTATACAAATTTCATACTTGACGACCCAATATATATACATATATATATCATATATATATATATATATATATATATATATATATATATATATATATATATATATGATGTCTATGACACTAACAACAATTATGTGTCCTAAATGTTCTGAATGACTAGGGTTTTAGTCACACGTTTCGACATTCCCTATGCTCTGATGATTCCAGACTTCCCTCTGGAAGAAACAATTGTCAGCAAATAAATGTTCTAAACTAAAATTTTATCGTTTTAACACTTTGTATCTCGGCTCTGTAAAACACTTGATAATTTGCATTGAGCCTTTTGTCATACCGGTAACCGGCTAGTACTTAGTACTACCCTCCATATTTATAGTTGTATTAAACATATAAATATTCTTATTACTATATATATATATAACAAAGGAGTTGTGGTAAGGAACCAGATGGACTATAACACACCAGAGTACTGAATACTTAGAGTAGTAGAGTGGGTTATAGGAGAAAGTATGACCCCGACGGCAGAGCTCAAGCTGTTTCGATGGCTATTTCTGGATAGCCGTCGAAACGGCTTGAGCTCTGCCATCGGGGTCATACTTTTTCCTATATATATATATATATATATATATATATATATATTGGAAAATGTGTCAGGTCCTTGGTACAGTTAGGTATATTTGAAAAAAAGGAAAAGAATGACTTGTAGTTCTAAATAATTTGATTTAATTTCATATTATTATTATAATATTATAATATTATAAAATTAAATCAAATTATTTAGAACTACAAGTCATTCTTTTCCTTTTTGTCAAATAAATATATATAAACACACACACACATTTACATATATCAATCTTGTTTATCTCTCAATCACCCCACCCCCTCATTTATTTACTTTCTCCCTCTCATTCCTTCTCTCTCTCTCTCTCTCTCTCTCTCTCTCTCTCTCTCTCTCTCTCCTTCTTTCTTATTGTAACCTGTTTACTCTTCTCTTTCAGGTAGTAAGTGTATCTAGGACTCCAGGACACACTAAACATTTCCAGACCATATTTCTCACATCTACTGTAAGATTGTGTGACTGCCCTGGCCTGGTGTTTCCATCAAGAGTACCAAAACAACTACAGGTAACACACACACACACACACACACACATATATATACACACACATATATACACACATACACATACTTACAAGCACATACGCACACTCACACACACATACACACGCACGCACGCATGCACGCTCACACACATATATATACACACATACACATACTTACAAGCACATACGCACACTCACACACACATACAAACACATACACACACACACACACACACACACACACACACATTACAGTTCTATACAAGCAAGACATGCTGACCTGTCCTGTCATTGCTCAAAACAAGCTAACTCATCTAACCCATGCTAGCGCGGAAAAATGGACGTTAAACAGTGATGATGATGACATACATACATACATACATACATACATACATATATATACACACACACATATATATATATATATATATGCCTACATACATATATTCATACATACATCATCATCATCATTTTACGTCCGCTTTTCTCTGCTTGCAAGGGTGGGACGGGAACTGATTCTGGCTTGATTTCTACAGCTGGATGCCCTTCCTAACACCAATCTCATTTACAGTGAGTGCTGGGTGCTTTTTTGCTGTGGCACCTCCACGACCACTTTACAGTGTGGGCTGGGTGCTTTTTTGCTGTGGCACCTCCACGACCACTTTATAGTGAGTGCTGGGTGCTTTTTTGCTGTGGCACCTCCACGACCACTTTATAGTGACTGCTGGGTGCTTTTTTGCTGTGGCACCTCCACGACCACTTTATAGTGAGTGCTGGGTGCTATTTTGCTGTGTCACCTCCACGACCACTTTACAGTGGAATGATATGGACCCCAGTCCCTATCATCTCATTTCTACAGCTAAGTAAACTGGAGCAATGTGAAATAAAGTGTCTTGCTCAAGGAAACAACTCATCACCCGGTCTGAGAATTGAACTCACAACCTTTCGATCGCAAGGCCAATGCTCTAACTACTAAGCCATGTGCCTCCATGTGTGTATGTATTCATCTTTTTATCACCACTTGACAATGTGGCTGTGAATGCCTATTGATGATGATGATGATGATGGTGGTGGTGGTGGTGGTGGTTTGTTTCTGTAATACATTGGCAGGAGGTGGTGTTGAGGTGTCGGCAAAAGGTGGGTCTTTTGGTGGGTGACATAAGAGATAATTGGGATGGCAGGTAAGTTGGTGGTTTGTCAGGAGGAAATACAGCATCCCTGATACTTTTCAGGGCCTCTGAGGCTGATGAGAGAGAGGAAAAGAGGAAGCTAACCTTGAACTGAAAGCCTGGTTCAAATGCTTGTAACAGAATGGATTTTGCTTAAGATTGCCAATGGTCAGCTGGTTGTGTGGTGAAAGAGAGGGATGGAGGAAGCTAGCTTTAAATTAAAACCTAGTCTTAACACTTGCAAAACAGTGAACTCCACTTAATGCTTCCAAGATTCAGATGGTTGTATGGTAGGAGAGAGGAAGGGAGGAAGCTAGCTTTAAATTGAAAACCTGGTGTGAATGCTTGCAACAGAATAAACTCTGCTTAAGGCTTCCAAAGGTCAGATTGTGTTAGAATGGGTGATGGATTAAGTCAACCAGCCAAGCAGGTCACAGTGACATTTGAAATCAGAATTCAATGAACCAGAACTAATGGGCAGTATATACTCTAATAATTCTGCCAGTCCATCACCTAAGCCTTGTACTTTATCTATCGACCTATGGAAAGATGAAAGGCAAAGTTAACTTCAAAAGGATTTGTGTGTAAGTTTCGTCAATAAAAACTTTTCTTATATGTGTGTACACATTTGGTAATTCATTGTTACATCTTAAAATATTTATAATGTTGTGTTTTGTCTTTACAGATCCTATGTGGTATTTACCCAATAGCTCAAGTAAGGGAGCCATACAGTCCTTTAATGTACCTTGCTCAACGTGTTAACCTCATCAAACTTCTCAAATTGCAGCACCCTAATTCTGAAAGTAGCTGCCCTGAATCTCAAAACTGGTCCGCTTTTAACATATGTGAAGGTCAGTTGAGTCTTTCTCCTCTACAATAAAAAATATATTGCATCAAGAAAGACACACTCTTCATTTTACAAGGGGTGGGAGGAGTTTTTAGCCCTGTCGAAGACATGACCTCCCATGATCTAAATGAGAAATACATCCAGTACACTCTGTATAATGGATGGTGATAGGTAGGGCATTCAGTAGTAGAAAGCTTACCAAACAAAGGGTTGGAAGGAGCCTTCGGCTGAGTCAAATACATGACAAACCTTCCTAGTGCTGTTGATCTACATGATAAACACACCTAGTACACTCTTTATAGTGGTCGGTAATAGGAAGGGTATCCAGCTGTAGAAATTAAAAAAACAATGGGTTGGAAGGACTCTTCATTTGTGTCAAAGACACGACAATCTCCCTAGTGCTGGTGCCATCATAAAATAATTAAGCTTTCCCTCTTCCATTACAAAACACTCTATCTGACGTTCTAATATTGGATAGAGCTCTTTGTGGTAGTCGTTTTCGCTCTCTGCATTCTCAGTTCAAATCCTGCCAAAGTCAACTTTGCCTTTCATCCATTCAAGGTCAATAAAAAAGTACCAGTCAAGTACTGGGGTTTATTCTTCCTATATATATCATTCTCACTTTCTCTCCATCTTTTGAGATTGATAAAAAAAGTACCAGTGTAGTACTGGGGTCGATTCTTCCTCTATATCTCTTTCTCACTTCCTTTTTCTCACTCTCTATCCTTTTCTGGAGGAAATCTGCTGTATTCAGACCTGGCACCACCAGGTTTTAAAATGCCCTAAGAAATGCTGTATGTCAGTATGGCATCCCTATGACTCCCTCGGGAGTTATGGGTCCATATCTACCTTCCATTACTGTACTAAGAGACACCCATGGACTTGTTTATTAGACCTCATCAGTATAGTGTAGTCAAAGTTTGCTTATCTGTGGATAGATTTTGACATAAAGAAAAAAGTGTTATAAGTTAGGCCAAGAATAATTTGCATAATTAAAAATATTTCTTCTTTTCTTATAAATATTTCCATACAGCTTTGGCCCTGAAACGAGGCTTCATAACAGCTCGCACTGGTCGCTGTGATGTGTACCGGGCTGCAAACTATTTACTACGCACAGCTGTTGAAGGACGGCTCTGCTTGTGTTTTCGACCTCCAGGTTACACGGAAAATAAAGGTAAGCAATCTCTGTTGTCATTTAAGCATTTTACTCAATTATGGTTTTTAGTTGTGATGTAAGGATTAGTTAGTCGTTCTACAATTTAGTGAAGAAGATATTTCACCAGGCAATTTAGCTGCAGGCCAAGGAAAGTTGAAGGCCTTACTCATTTCAAACAACAAGAATCCTGTTATTTATAGTCCATCTAATCCAATCCAATCCAATCCAATCCCTTCTCACTCCTGTTAGAGGAGCCCTACCCTGGTTACCTCCACTGCTTTCTATTTGATTTTGGTAATGTCAGAGGTGTAGCTGTACTCACCATGTTTGGCCAATTGTAGGTTGCTGAGGCGATTTGACCCATATTTATATATATAAGAATG
>OZ024757.1:23931041-23933541 GCA_964016885.1 Eledone cirrhosa
ATATATATATATAAATATATATAAGTATATATATATATAAATATATATATATAAATATATATATATATAGGGAAAGCATCAGGACCCCGGCGGCTGAGCTCCGGCCGTTTCGAGAGCAAGATCCAAACTAAGCCACCAGTATTAGAACGGCGGGAATGTAGCTGAACTTATCAAGGGGTACAGTCCATATATGGGCATGCATATATATTTTCTTTTATTGGTTTCAGTTATTGGATTGTGCCATCCTGGAGCACTGCATTCTTGGATTTCAGTCGATTACTTTGTCTGATACGTATCTTATCGCTCTGTATGTATTTATTTGAAAGATAGGAGAGAGTGAGATGGAAGAGATAAAAAAGAAAGAAGGAAAATGCAAAAGTGAAAGGAGAGGAAGGAGAAAAAGAAGAGGAGAAACAAGGAAATATATGTCAGCTTAACATGTGTATCATTGCTACTTACATGTCATTAGCTTGTTGTTATAAGTTATTGGATTGGCAGTATCAGTAGAGGGTCGGACGCCATGCTTTCCAGCATAGTTACGTCCTTTTACGATTTGAGTTCAAATCCCGCAGAGGTTGACTTTGCCTTTCATCCTTACGGGGTCGATAAAATAAAGTACCAGTAATGCACTGGGTAATTGCTGGCTTTGTGCCTAAAGTAGAAACAGTTGTCTTCTTTTGTATGAGGGGGAGAGAGGGGAGGGGGTAAAAAGGGAGAAGAAAGTGAGATCAATGCGGGGATAAAAAGAGGAAGGAAAAAAAGGGAGAGAGAAAAAGAAAGAAAAGGAGAGTGGAGAGAAGAAAGAGAAAGAAGAGGATAAAGAGAGAGGAGAGTTTTGAGAAATGAGATTATGAAACTTGTGAAATCAGTAAAGTTATAAAATATTGTAAATAAACCTTCTTAATGACTCCAATTGCATTTTCAATTTCTTTTACTGATAATTTTGACCGTGTGGGATATATTTTTTAAATCCCGACTTTCGAGTACACACATACACACACACACACACATATATATATATATGCATACATTTTATTAAGACTAAGAGTCTTCTTACTATAGAGTTTGGCTTGTTTCTCACAGGGTCGTGTGATGACCCTGTGAGGTAAAGGTCAAACTACAATGTATCAACGCTCTATTTAAGTCTCTATAAAATGAATATTTAAACTCCACTTCGGTATTGAGTACTCTTTTCTCTCGGTCATCAATATTTATTAAAATAACAGATTAAAGTTTAAGCAAAGAATCTCTGCTTTGGATTTTAGTCTTCAAATTTATTATTATTACTATATATATATATATATATATATATATATGTATATATATATATATATATATGTATATATTATTATTTTGGATTGGCAGTATCAGTAGAGGGTCGGACGCCATGCTTTCTAGCATAGTTACGTCCCTTTACAATCTGAGTTCAAATCCCGCCGAGGTTGACTTTGCCTTTCATCCTTACGGGGTCGATAAAATAAAGTACCAGTAATGCACTGGGTAATTGCTGGCCTTGTGCCTAAAGTAGAGACAATTATTTGAATTGGCAGTATTGGTAGAGGCTTGGACGCCATGCTTTGCAACAAAGAGTTACGGTCCTTTATGGTCTGAGTTCAAATCCCGCCGAGGTTGACTTTGCCTTTCATCCTTAAGGGGTCGATAAAATAAAGTACCAGTAATACACTGGTAATTGCTGGCCTTGTGCCAAAAATAGAAACAATTTTTTATAGATAACGAGGAATCAGTGATGCATCAAAACACAATTTATTAACATATTACATATGTTTCTTCAACGATCAGCTCAAGGCAAGATCTGTTACAGATCGAACATGAGTCTGCATGCGCAAGTTCCTCAGATAAGTTTTGCGCGAATGAAATGCTTTGAAAGCGCAAAACTTATCTGAGGAACTTGTGAATTCAGAGTCAGGTTCGATCTGTAACAGATATTGCCTTGAGCTGATCGTCGAAGAAACATATGTAATATGCTAATAGATTGTGTTTTGATGCACTGATTCCTCGTTATCTCTCTCTCTCTATATATATATATATATATATATATATATATAGGTAAGTTATTCCGGGTTGAATCGGAGGTAACCACAGTAAGTAAGGTACTCAATACATAGCAGAGTATAAAAATTTTAATATAGATGAGATTCTGCAGGACTAGAACTGTTTCATTCTTTAGAAATCATTAGGAATCTCAGGGATTCCTGATGATTTCTAAAGAATGAAACAGTTCTAGTCCTGTAGAATCTCGTCTATATATCATCATCATCATCATCTTCGTTTAACGTCCATTTTCCACGCTAGCATGGGTTATATATATATATATGTATATATATTGTTATATTTAGGAGGGTTATGCTGCCAATAAAAACATATGCATCTGTTGGTTTTCACTTGAATTTATTAAAAATTTCCGGTTGATTGGTTAAAAAACCGGATGGTTGTTTATATATTGTTAAAGCTCTTTCGTCACACATTCTGTGACCTCCTC
>OZ024757.1:23941041-23971041 GCA_964016885.1 Eledone cirrhosa
GTCTCCATGTGGACTGTATCCATGCTTTTGAATAAGGTTGGTGAAAAAAATTTGTTTTCTAAACACTTCATAAAGGGTTGGTGAAAAAAATTTGATAACCATAAATTTGTTTTCTAATTTGGCCCTTTTAAGGGCCACCTATATTTTCATTTAAGTTAACTCCACTGTTGGTGAAAATGACTTGTTTTCTACATTGATAACCATGACTATGAAAATATAGTTCATGGTATTAGCTGTCAGAAGTAACTCCGCTGTTGGTGAAAATTCATTTAAGTTCATGGTATTAGCTGTCAGAAGTAACTCCACTGTTGGTGAAAATTAATTTAAGTTCATGGTATTAGCTGTCAGAAGTAATTCCACTGTTGGTGAAAATGACTTGTTTTCTACATTGATAACCATGACTATGAAAATATAGTTCATGGTATTAGCTGTCAGAAGTAATTCCACTGTTGGTGAAAATGACTTGTTTTCTACATTGATAACCATGACTATGAAAATATAGTTCATGGTATTAGCTGTCAGAAGTAACTCCGCTGTTGGTGAAAATTCATTTAAGTTCATGGTATTAGCTGTCAGAAGTAACTCCACTGTTGGTGAAAATTCATTTAAGTTCATGGTATTAGCTGTCAGAAGTAATTCCACTGTTGGTGAAAATGACTTGTTTTCTACATTGATAACCATGACTAGGAAAATATAAATGATTAAATCCAATTTATTTGAAAACCATGACTTGTTTTCTAATTAACTTAAATTTGTTTTCTAATTTGGCCCTTTTAAGGGCCACCTATATTTTCATTTAAGTAACTCCACTTACGCGTGGTAGTAACACGGAAATAAACGATGTTTTGCTTTCATCGGCTGCTTCGACTGACAGCTAATAGCGTTGTAAGTGTCGGCTTTTTTCGTGGCAATATATATTTTTTAACCCTTAATTATTAATAACAATATACCATATTTGCTGGTCTATTGGACGCTCCTTTTTTATTATTATATTTTACGTTATATTTTGACATTTATAGGCATTTTGGTAATTTACTATTTTACGTTCACAAACTCAAATAAACATTATCGCTAGTTATGTCTGGAGGTCGAAAGTGTTAAGCGGTGAACCACAAGTAAAATTACTGACTAGGGTTTAGAGTTAGGGTTAGGTTATTTATTGAAAAAGAGAGAGAAAAATTATTAGATACAAAAAGAGACAGAATTAAAAGTGATATTTTCGATGAAAAAATTTAGTTTCATCCACTTCCACCGTCATTGGTTCTCCATCCTCATTAATCCCACCTATTTGTTGGGGGTTTTGTTCAAGCCACATCTCACATGCCTCGCGACAAAAATTACACCAATCTACTGCAATACCATGTTTTGCCATCAGATATATCACCTCTATTAATTAGGAAGCATTCAACATTACAGGAGTCACAAATCAAAGTATTGCGTAAAAGCCGTCTACGTGCACACCACTATATATATTTATAGGTTTTTTAAAATCCAATGTCAATAAATACACCAGGATTTTTTCATTCTGATGATTGAAAGCAAAATTTGTTTGCTTTCAAGAAACCACTGGTAAAGGAAATAATTGCCTTATGTTGTTTATTACATAACTATATATATATATATATATATATATATATATATATATATATATATATATGTGTGTGTGTGTGTGATGTTGTGAGTTCGATTCCCGGACCGGTTGATGCGTTATGTCCTTGCTCCTACCTGGAGTTGCGACCGATAGATAATACTAGCAATTGGAAAGACCAATGGAAACATTGTTTCCTTGGTCCGATTTGACGAAAGTCGATCGACTGTCGGTACACACACACACACACACACACACACACACGCGGCTTAATGTATGTTATAGTTGGTTCATCGACTTGAGCACTCGATGCGTAGGTAGGTCCGTTTAAGTATAGTACATGGTGTTTTGCACATGTGTTATATTATGGTCGGTTTCCTTCATAAGCAGAGTGTAATATTAATAATATGTAGGAATATATATATATAACAAATTTAATATATAAAAGGCTTCTACAGACCGAGAACTGTTTCATTCGAAGGAAATCATCAGGAAAGGGCTTTCCTCGGGATTACCTTCGAATCAAACAGTTCTAGTCCTGTAGAAATCATTTCTGTATTAAATTTGTTGTATACACTCTACTAATGTATTGAGTACCTTACTTACTGTTGTTATCCCCGATTGTACCCCCCACCCCTCCCCCACCATATATATATATATATATATATATATATATATATATATATATATATAACCACAACACCACTTCCACTACCATCAACAAGAATAACAACGACAACAGCAACAAGCCCCTTTTTCCTCTTCTCCAACAAATAAGCTATATAAGAAGAAACGTCTTACTTACTCTGCCTAGTTTTGCACTGCTTATTTCTTCCAGTTCAATGTATTGGCCAGTGGCGTCTACTTCCATAATGGACACACTTCCTGCTGACGTACGGTGTATGGTGATACGACCTTGTGATGCGGGAGATATACCTATAAACAAAAACAAACAATATATAAGTCCGAGCAAGATTGT
Source organism: Eledone cirrhosa (assembly GCA_964016885.1). Classification (NCBI taxonomy): domain Eukaryota; kingdom Metazoa; phylum Mollusca; class Cephalopoda; order Octopoda; family Eledonidae; genus Eledone; species Eledone cirrhosa. The sequence continues at coordinate 23,943,609 of OZ024757.1, forward strand.
TTCTGGAAGACCAAGAGTTTTCCATATATACCAGACTCTCCTCTCTACGACGCTAATGTTGTCCTACGGAAAGGCAGTGGCCGATATATATATATATATATATATATATATATAGTCATGTAATAAACAACAAGATAATTATTTCATTTACCAGTGGTTTCTTGAAGGCAGATATTAAGTCTGTTTTCAGTCGTCAGATGAATATATATATATATATATATATATATATATATATATATATATAATCTCACCCCTCTTTCTTCCCCTCCTTTTCTCCTTATCTACTCTTACCGCAATTTCTTCCTCTCCCTTTCTCCATCTCACTTTCAACCCCTCGCCTGACCGTTTAGCAGTTCTCTTCTCACTCGCTGCGGCGAGCGGACGTGTGTCTTGTTCCTCTCGACCACTCAGTCCTGAACTTAAGTTCTATTATCGAGTGGTGTTGGATCTCCTACCTACAGCTGCTCGACATTGCTCGGTTTGTTGTTTTTTCCGCTGTTTAGTTACTGTTTTCTCTTTTCTTCCCTCTTTGCTTTCCTTCCCTCATTCCTTCGTTTTCCCAATAACTTATCCAGTTATTGACGCCACGGGCGGTAGATATCTTGTCTTTAAAGCGTAGAAGTATCCGAGACCTCCAGTAGACAACTGATGAGGACCCCACCCCCGTTCTTGCTTTCTTCGTATTCTCACTGCATTTTAAGTTACCTTAAATAGCAACTACACAGCCATTTCTATTCTCCATATATATAAAGAAAAGAAAGAGATGGAGAGTTACTATCATTATTATATATATATATTATATATATAATATATAATATATATATATATATATATTATATATATAATATATAATATATATATATATATATATATTATATATATAATATATAATATATATATATATATATATATTATATATATAATATATAATATATATATTATATATATAATTATATATATAGAGGGTCGGACGCCATGCTTTCCAGCATAGATACGTCCCTTTACGATCTGAGTTCAAATCCCACCGAGGTTGACTTTGCCTTTCATCCTTACGTGGTCGATCAAATAAAGTACCAGTAATGCACTGGGTAATTGCTGGCCTTGTGCCTAAAGTAGAAACAATTATTATATATATATATATATTGTTTCTATCATCTTCGATATCGAAACAGTATTACTATACGGAAGTGGCTAGATGATACGGCATTGTACCGTGTGTCAATAAAACTAACAACCAAACAGCATGGGCTTATATGTATGTGACTAAACCAGTGATCTCTTAGGCCCTGGCGGATTATTTATGTAAATAGAACTTTTAGAGATTTCAGTCTGTTTCTCCAGGATAGAAGAAAAAGATTTGCCACAGAACAAAGTTCTATCGATAACAGATGAGGATGTCTAACACACACACACGCGCGCACACACACACACATCTGCGTATATATGTGTGTTTGTGTGTGTGTATGTATGTGTATGTATATATATACAATGACGATCGCCGAATGCGCCAATGATTCCAGCATCACAACAACACCAATAACAGCACAAACAGTAACATCATCATCGCCACCAACAAGAATAGCACTGACACCACCATCACCACCACCAACAACAATTCCACCAAGGTTATTAACAATACCACCACCATCACCACCACCACCAACAATTCCACCAAGGTTATTAACAATACCACCACCATCACCACCACCAACAACAACAGCAGTAACAACGCCACCACCAACATTAACAACAACAACAACCACGTCACCACCACTAACAGTAACAACAACAACAACGACACCACCACTACCACCACCACCAACATTAACAACGACAGCATCACTAACAGTAACAACAACAACAACGACACCACCGCTACCACCACCACCGCTACCACCACCACCACCACCAACATTAACAACGACACCACCACTAACAGGAACAACAACAACCACCACCAACAACAACAGCATTAACAACAACCGTGACAAAGGCAACTTACTGGAATCATCTGCACTAGAAATTGCCTGATAACTGGAACCGGATCTTTGGAAAGCATTGGCGAGAACATCCTCTGATTCTGAGCGGAATCCTCCAAGGGTTTGGACCAAGCTCCCAAGACTTATCCTGTAAAAAAGAGGAAGGATCGGTAAATAAGCAGAGAAATCACATACTGAAAAAGGAGTCGGGATAAGACACTTGTCTTTGGAGTTCAATTAAAAGATGAAAAAGGATTCGGAATAAGGCTTATATGTATGATATGTTTGTATGTATATATATATATATATATATATATATATATATATATTTATTTATTTATTTATTTATTTATTTATTTATTTATTTACGTATAGCACGGAGCGTATGTGCATAAACACGCACGCACCGTACTGTATTATGGCAGTATTGTGTTAGCTCAATGTACAAGAACAGAGCCGTTATATGGAAAAGAAACCAAAGAACGCTTACATACTCAAACAGTCTTTATTTACTTACAATGTTTCATCCTCACCTTTTGGCAGGAATCCTCAGATTAGGCTCTGAGGATTCCTGCCAAAAGGTGAGGATGAAACATTGAAAGTAAATAAAGACTGTTTGAGTATGTAAGCGTTCTTTGGCGTATATATATATATATATATATATATATATATATATCTATCTAAGGCGGGTAAAATTCCCGAGATCCATGGACGAGTTCTCTCCAGCGGTCTCTGTCCCTCATTATCGCTGCCATATCCTGCATCTCCAACAGACCAGTGTCTGTCCTTAGGGCATCAACATATGTTAACCTTGGTCTTCCTCTTCCAGTGTGTCCATGTATATATATAAATATATATATATATATATATAAAGAAGGAAATTGTAGTTTACTTGAAGCACTGCATAGTGAGGTATAAACGTTTGGAGTTAGAAGGCCAGAACAATGCAGGTATGGTTATAGAATATAAATATAAATGCAAAAGGTATCGCTGACAATTAGTCTTTTACCTTAAATTTATTTGAATATCCTTAAGTTTCGAGATAATATCTCTTCTTCAGAGAACACACACACACAACACACACACAATTGTGGAACGAAGCTTATCGAATAGAATGGACACAGCTTCGGTCGTTTCCTCACTCAATAATTTAATCAAGTCTATTATTAAAATTCAAGCCTAACCAATTAGAGTGTACATTTATATATTAATCCGCGAGGAAGATGACTTGGTGTGGGTAGGAAATTTTTAGATACCCGAAAGAAAACAAGTGGAGATAAAGCCCTCACCTGCTTTCTTCTCCTTCCAACAGTTTGCGATAAGCAGCGATCTCAAGTTCCAATGACAGTTTGGCATCCATGAGTTCCTGGAGTTCTTTAATAACACCTTCTAATTCTGCATTAAGTCTGTCAACATCGGCCTTGTGGGACAGTTTCTCGTTGTCATAGTCACTTGTGATCATTTCCAGTTCAGCGGTCACTGCTCTCAATTGGTTGGACAGCTGAGAAATCTTAAAAACAAAAAAAAACACAATAAGGAAAAGAAAATATTAATAAAATAAATCTATGGATGGGTAGAGAAAAGAAAACAAGCTGATCTTCATATAGGACAAACGAAACTGTTTCCATTGGTATTTTCATTGTTAGTATTGTGTGTCGGTCAGACAGTAAGGATGTGATCGTCAGATAAGACATAGGAAACAATGTTTTCATTGGTCTTTCTATTGCTGATAATGTCTGTCATTGACAACTCCTGGCAGAAGAACGGATCTGATCGTCATATCATACCAAGGAAACAATGTTTCCAGTGGTTTATCCACTGTTGATACTATCTGTCATTCACAACTCCTGGCAGAAGAACGGATCTGATCGTCAGATCGGGCAGAGGAAACAATGTTTCCATTCGTCTTTCCAGTACTGATACTATATGTCAGTAAAAAGGAGGTGATCACCAGATCAGATCAAAGAAGCAATGTTTCCATTAGTCTTTCTGTTGCTGATACTATATGTCAGTAAAAAGGAGGTGATCACCAGATCAGATCAAAGAAGCAGTGTTTCCATTAGTCTTTCTGTTGCTGATACTATATGTCAGTAAAAAGGAGGTGATCACCAGATCAGATCAAAGAAGCAGTGTTTCCATTAGTCTTTCTGTTGCTGATACTATATGTCAGTAAAAAGGAGGTGATCACCAGATCAGATCAAAGAAGCAGTGTTTCCATTAGTCTTTCTGTTGCTGATACTATATGTCAGTAAAAAGGAGGTGATCACCAGATCAGATCAAAGAAGCAGTGTTTCCATTAGTCTTTCTGTTGCTGATACTATATGTCAGTAAAAAGGAGGTGATCACCAGATCAGATCAAAGAAGCAGTGTTTCCATTAGTCTTTCTGTTGCTGATACTATATGTCAGTAAAAAGGAGGTGATCACCAGATCAGATCAAAGAAGCAGTGTTTCCATTAGTCTTTCTGTTGCTGATACTATATGTCAGTAAAAAGGAGGTGATCACCAGATCAGATCAAAGAAGCAGTGTTTCCATTAGTCTTTCTGTTGCTGATACTATATGTCAGTAAAAAGGAGGTGATCACCAGATCAGATCAAAGAAGCAATGTTTCCATTCGTCTTTCCGGTACTGATACTATATGTCAGTAAAAAGGAGGTGATCACCAGATCAGATCAAAGAAGCAATGTTTCCATTCGTCTTTCCGGTACTGATACTATATGTCAGTAAAAAGGAGGTGATCACCAGATCAGATCAAAGAAGCAATGTTTCCATTAGTCTTTCTGTTGCTGATACTATCTGCCAATTACAACTCCTGGCAGAAGAAAGATGATCATCATATCAGACCAATGTTTCCATTGGTCTTTCCATTGTTGATATTATCTGTCTGTCACAACTTCTGGTAGAAGAAAGGAGCTGAGAGTCAGATCAGACCAAGGAAACAATGTTTCCCTTGGCATTTTCATTGCTGATACTATCTGTCAAGTAAACTTCTGGTGAATTTAAACTCAACACCCCTAGAGCCGGATCAAGCACCACAAGTCATCCTGTTCAAGAATTCTAAAACTGTATTGATATCATCTTAAAATACAGATTCCTTATGTAATTGTTATTTCCGCTTACAATAAATTACTAAACGTCACCGACATGTTACCTCCATTTACTCCTCTTTGTTAACACTCTTTTCAGTTCTGTCTATGGTTAACATTGCAACTATCATGACTCCTGGTCTCTCTATCTACTACAGGGGTGTTCTAGATTTCTCTTTACCAGTATCATACACCCAGATAGATTTTATTGAAACCTCTGTTTCTTGTCAATGTATTGAGTTCTGTCTATGGATGACATTGGAAGTATTATAACATCTAACCTCTCTATCTGCCACTGGGGTGTCCTAGGGTTCTCTTTCCAAGTACTACACCCTCCAGACAGGTTTTAGAGACTCCCGTTTTGTTACTTGTCATTGTATTGAGTTCTGTCTAGAGTTAAATTTGAAACTATTATAACATCTAACCTCTCTCTCTACCACTGGGGTGTCTTAGGGTTCTCTTTCCCAGTCCATACCTTCCAGACAGATTTTATTGAAACCCCTGTTTGTGGTCAATGTATTGAGTTCTGTCTATGGATAACATTGTGACTATTATAACATCTGGTCTCTCTATTTACCACTGGGGTGACCCCATATTATTTTTCCAGATGTCACACCCTCCAGACAGATTTTATTGAAACTCCTGTTTATTGTCATTGATGGAGTTCTTTTTTATGGTTGACAAAGAGACTGTTATAACATCTGGTCCCTCTAACTACCATTAATGTGGCCTTAGTTTACTTCCCAGCTTTCACACCCTCCAGACAGATTTTATAGAAACTCCTGTTTATTGTCATTGATGGAGTTCTTTTTTATGGTTGACAAAGAGACTGTTATAACATCGGGTCCCTCCAGCTACCATTGATGTGGTCTTGGTTTACTTCCCAGCTTTCACACCCTCCAGAAAGATTTTATAGAAACTACAATTCCAGCGTTTGATGTGGTCAAACATAGAGATTTATTGTTCATTTTATTAGCTGTGTTTAATTGTGTGTGTGTGTTTATGTGTGTATGTGTGTAGCTAACATGTAACCCATTAGTCGTGGTAGTATTCAGGGTGTGGTGGTGGTTGTGTTGATGGTGATGGTATTGGTGTTGTTGTTGTTGGGGGGGGGGGGTAATTTTGTTGTTGTTGGTAGTGTTGTTGACGGCGGTGTTGGTGGTGGTTTCGTTTTAGGTTCTGTTGTTATTGTTTGTAGTGGTGGCGGTGGTGGGAGGGTTAACATTTTCAGAAAAAGGCTGAAGGTGGAGGCGGCGTGGGGTGGGGGAAAGGCCAGACTTGATTGACTGCGACACCAAAAGTATATTACATGACACGCAATAGGAATAGAAATGTCAAACAGAACCAAAGTTCAGCAGCAACAACAACAACAACAACGATAACAGCAGCAGCCGGAAACTATTGAGTAAATAACAATGTTGATGGACCTGCGTCGTTGGTCACGATGAGGGGGGGGGGGGGCTTTCAATTGTTCGACCAACGGAGAAAAACCTTAAGTAAATGTATATTTACATTAAGGATATACGCAGACACGTATATCCTTAATGTAATTCTCAGGGAGATTCAGTATAACAGAGTGTATGACAAGGCGGGACCTTTCAATTGTCAAGACTATTCATCTTGTATTGGTGGATTGGCAGTATCGGTAGAGGGTCGGACGCCATGCTTTGATGCATTGAGTTACGGCCCTTGCCATTCTGAGTTCAAATCCCGCCGAGGTTAACTTCGCTTTTCATCCTTACGGGGTCGATATCATAAAGTACCAGTAATACACTGATGTCGATTTAATCGACTTTCCCCTCCCCAAAATTACTGGCTTTGTGCCTAAAGTAGAAATCATTGTTGTATATGTGGTTGAGTATTTCACAGATGTCTAATATATACACATACATATATATACGTGCACATATATATACCTGTATGTGTGTGTGTGTATATATATGTATGTATATATATATATATATATATATATGTGTGTGTGTGTGTGTGTGTGTGTGTGAATCAAAGCAAACAACGAGACGTAGGCTACGTTGATAAAGAGACAGAAATCTAGAAATCCTTACCTGAGAATCACATTCGCGCAGTTTGTTCTCGAATTCAGACTTCTGTGATCGGAGACGTCTGTTTTCTTCAGTCATTTGTATAGTTTCAGCATTGCCTTTGGTGGCTCCGAGACGCATTTCACACAGCTGACCGACAATAGAGAAAATGGCAGACATTTAAAAATCAATTATTATTACTGTCCACTAGCAAATAAAAACCACCACTTGGGTGGTTTTCTGCCAGCATATGTAGTGTGTATATTGATATTATACTCGAGTATATATACATGTAGATATGATACATCAAATAAAATCGTAATTGACAATATACACAGAAATTGAAGAGAGACTGTGTTACACTGTCTTATGTAATCAGTAATGTAATCCATGATGCATTAAAAAAAAGACGATATTATATAGAAAATTAATATGTTTATTTAAGCGATCGCCACCGGAAGTGTAGACATTTGAAAATTTTAAAGAAGTGAATCTTTAAATAACTAATAAAATATATTTAATGAACAGCCACGAAGTTTAGTAGATAAATTATGTAATATTCATTCATTATTTATTCAAAGTAATCCAACTTATTTTACTAAGGGGATAACAAATTATAAACCATACGCAGTCCCGCGCTTCTTACTTTATTATAGTTTAGATAGTAGGGCGGTGGATTGGCAGAATTGGTAGAGCGTCAGACAGCTTGCTTTGCGGCTTAGACTTATGGCCCTTTACGTTCTGAGTTCAAATCCCGCCGAGGTTAGCTTTGCCTTTCATCCCCGTACGGAGTCGATAAAATAAAGTACCAGTCACTCACTGGGATCGATTTCATTGACCCCCCCCCCCCCAAAAAAAAAAAAAATCATTGGCCTTGTGCCTAAATGAAAAACCATTATTACTGCCCATAGTTAATTGTTGGGGCAGCGAAATCTCAAATATATTTTATTTCAAATACACAAATATGGAATGGAAAGCTCTCCGTCGGTTACAACGACGAGTGTTCTAGTTGATCCGGTCAGCGGAACAGCATGCTCGTGAAATTGATATACAAGTAGCTGAGCATTCCGCAAACACGCGTAGCCTTAACATAGTTCTCAGGGAGATTCGGCGTGATACAGACTGTGACAAGGCTGACCCTTTGAAGTACAGGTACAACTCAATTTTGCCAGCTCAGTAAACCGGAGCGACGTGAAAATAAAGTGTCTTGCTGAAGGGTACAGCGCGCCACCGGCAATCGAACTCACCACTTTACGATTGTGACCCGAATTCCCTAACCACGAATATATTCCTCGGATAATATTACATAAAAATAATAAAGAATTTGATATTTAGACAAATATAAAGAAAAAGAAAGTAGCATTGGAAAGGACTATAAAAACTATGAGGAAATGGGGCGGGGAGGAGGATTATAAGCCGACAAAAGAAAGAAGGAAGAGGAGAGGGTGCATTCCGAGGATAAAATGGCAAAGGTATTTCCTCGAACAATTGCCAGCGACACCCGCCCCATCTCACGGGCCTCCTTGCTCAGACGGGCTGTTGTCATTCCGTATATAACAGGGGCGTGCAACAGGCGGCCCGCGGGCCACAATCCGACCCGCCAGACCAGTCAGAGTGGCCCGCGATGACCGTTCTTTTTATTTTTACCTTGTAGGCTTATTTAGAATTTTTTTCATAACCGTAATACAATTTTCTGTTAGTTGACCTAAACTAAAGGGCTTCACTGATAGGGTCATGTATGTTATAATTTCCCAGTTGACCTATACTAAAGGGCTTCACTGATAGGGTCATGTATGTTATAATTTCTCAGTTGACCTATACTAAAGGGCTTCACTGATAGGGTCATGTATGTTATAATTTCTCAGTTGACCTATACTAAAGGGCTTCACTGATAGGGTCATGTATGTTATAATTTCTCAGTTGACCTATACTAAAGGGCTTCACTGATAGGGTCATGTATGTTATAATTTCTCAGTTGACCTATACTAAAGGGCTTCACTGATAGGGTCATATGTGTTATAATTTCCCAGTTGACCTATACTAAAGGGTTTCACTGATAGGGTCATGTGTGTTATAATTTCCCAGTTGACCTATACTAAAGGGCTTCACTGATAGGGTCATGTATGTTATAATTTCCCAATTGACCTATACTAAAGGGCTTCACTGATAGGGTCATGTATGTTATAATTTCCCAGTTGACCTATACTAAAGGGCTTCACTGATAGGGTCATGTATGTTATAATTTCTCAGTTGACCTATACTAAAGGGCTTCACTGATAGGGTCATGTGTGTTATAATTTCCCAGTTGACCTATACTAAAGGGCTTCACTGATAGGGTCATGTATGTTATAATTTCCCAATTGACCTATACTAAAGGGCTTCACTGATAGGGTCATGTATGTTATAATTTCCCAATTGACCTATACTAAAGGGCTTCACTGATAGGGTCATGTTTGTTATAATTTCCCAGTTGACCTATACTAAAGGGCTTCACTGATAGGGTCATGTATGTTATAATTTCCCAATTGACCTATACTAAAGGGCTTCACTGATAGGGTCATGTATGTTATAATTTCCCAATTGACCTATACTAAAGGGCTTCACTGATAGGGTCATGTATGTTATAATTTCCCAGTTGACCTATACTAAAGGGCTTCACTGATAGGGTCATGTATGTTATAATTTCCCAATTGACCTATACGAAAGGGCTTCACTGATAGGGTCATGTGTGTTATGTGCAGACTCTCCACTCCAGGATGTGTGGTGATTCACCGTGCACTGCAGACAGAATGGCGAAGGCTTTGTCACTGAGAATGGCCAGTGACGCGCACTGTAACAGCTACACCGCCTCACAGGGCTCCTTTCACAGGTGGGCTGCTGTCTTTCAGATTTTGCGTAGGCAATTAGCAGTGCGGGAACAAGCCTCGGCATTTGCTTTCTTTTAACATCCTAGATGTAGGAATTTCAATGGCGGAAAATAACTACATTAGTGATTCCTACAACCTTATATTATAAAATGTTCTTAAAATCCTATAACGGTTTAGCAGAAAATGTCTAAAAACCATTTTCCTAGCCCGGCCTGTCAAAATTTTAATTTTTTAAAATGATTCTGTGAAATAACTAAGAACTTCAACTTTAACATATTCGCTGCCGATATTTTTTATTAAAAAGTTCAACAAATTCCAGATTAACGAAAACGCCATACCTGAGATTCGTATCTAGCTTCTAGGCTAGATGACAAAGCTTCCAATTGGCTTTCATATTCTTGACGGATTTCTTTGAGACAAGAGCCAAGTTCAGATGTCCAGTATTCACGCATATCAGGGACGGAACTGTCCTTTGCCAGTAACGCCTTGTATTCTTTGATTTCCTGAAAGAAAAATGGAAAGAAATATCGTGATTTGATTTGATTTGATTTGATTTGCAATATGTGTGTGTGTGTGTGTCTGGCTGTGCCGATTTGTAACTCGCATATATATGCACACACACACACACACACACACACACACACACACACACACACACACACACACACACACACACACACACACACACACACACACACACACACACACACACACACACACACACACACACACACACACACACACACACACACACACACACACACACACACACACACACACACACACACACACACACACACACACACACACACACACACACACACACACACACACACACACACACACACACACACACACACACACACACACACACACACACACACACACACACACACACACACACACACACACACACACACACACACACACACACACACACACACACACTCTCTCTCTCTCTTTCTCTCTCTCTCTTGCCATCTCTTAACACACATGCATGTATATATAACTACGATTGTTCTAAGCCAAACACAAAGAAATCGGCACTAAAGTAATGTTATTCATACAAATTGAATCATCTGGTTACAGTATTAAGATGACCTTTCAAAGCAGTATTTTCGTAAATTTCAAAACAACACGCACGTATAAATTAAGTCATATACAAATGCATTGTCTACTACATTGTATTGAGAAGTCATTTAGGACAGTTCTGCTTCACTCCTGTAGTAAGAAAACAAACAACCTACATTGGTGTAGCACCATCATCTGATCTCCAACTTTGTATCATTCCAACATTTTCTTACGTATTTCTTACTCTTTTCTTCTCTTACTCTACAATAATGAAGGATGCTACCCCGAAATGTCAGATCCGTTCTTCTCTTTTATTCGGGGTAAATATTTCCACACTGCACACATTGTCCATGTTTTTGTGCAAATGATTTGTCAACCACATTTCTTTTTTCAATTTTTCCCCACTTTTTGTTTGAAACACTTACACACAAGTATATATATATATATATATATATATATATATATATATATATATATATATATATAACGAAGGAATTGTGGTAAGGAACCAGATGGACCATAACGCACCGGAGTACTCAATACTTAGGGTAGTAGAGTGGGTAATAGGAAAAGATATGACCCCGACGGAAGAGCTCAAGCCGTTTCGACGGCTATTTCTGGACGAGTCCAGAAATAGCCATAGAAACGGCTTGAGCTCTGCCGTCGGGGTCATATACACACAAACGATTTCTTGTAAACTATATATATAGGGGTCATACCTTTTCCTATATATATATATATATAGTTTACAAGAAATCGTTTGTGTGTATATGTATTCATATATGCACATATATGTGTATTATATATGTGTATGTATGTGTGTAGATTTGCGTTGCCTAGTGGTAAGCGTGGGCTCGATTCTCTTGCTGGGTTGTGTGTTGTGTTTTTAAGCAAAGCACTTCAGTTGATGTTGCACCAGCAATAGCTGGAGGTTTAACCCTGCGATGGACTGGCGCCCTGTCCAAGGGAGTCTTGTACTCTCAGTCGCTTCATAACGAAATCGTGATAAGAACCGACCTCACTAGCTGCCTGGCTTAAGACAGACTGTAGACTTATATATACTACAGTATATATGTGTAAGTAATATTTCATTGTTCTAACTGATTATATGTTCCGTTTTTGTACCAGACATCAAACATGTACCAATAACAATATTTTGTGAGTTCCCTCTGTTAGGTAATTTAAGCACCCAATACAAGTCACTATATTTTTATATACCAATATTTTTTATTACACACACACAGTCTCTCTCTTACACACACACTCACACACCACACACAACACACACTCTCTCTCTCTCTCTTACACTCACACCACACACACTCTCTCTCTCTCTGTCTCTTACACACACACTCACACCACACACACACACTCTCTCTCTCTTAATAGACTCATACCACACATGCACACACACTCTCCCTTACACACACACACTCTCTCTCTCTCTCCCTTACACACACTCACACACACACTCTCTCTCTCTCCCTTACACACATTCACACACACACTCTCTCTCTCTCCCTTACACACACTCACACACACACTCTCTCTCTTAATACACTCATACCACACATGCACACACTCTCTCCCTTACACACACACACACTCTCTCTCTCTCCCTTACACACACTCACACCACACACACCCTCTCTCTCTCCCTCTCTCTTACATACACACACACACACACACACACACTCTCTCTCTCCCTTACACACACTCACACCACACACACCCTCTCTCTCTCTCTCTCTCTTACATACACACACACACACACTCTCTCTCTCCCTTACACACACTCACACCACACACACCCCTCTCTCTCTCTCTCTCTCTCTCTCTCTCTCTCTCTCTCTTACATACACACACACTCTCTCTCTTACATACATACACACACACTCTCTCTCACAGACAAACACACGTTTATATATATGAGTAAATATCAACATCTTTTGGTGTTTTTTACTGACTCACCCGATCATCAATAGTTTAATGTTAGCTGTATTAATGTTTGTTGATTACCATGATAAGATATATCAACAATTTTGATGTCCTTACTGGATGATTTGACATCTCACTATTGATTCCGTTAAGGAAATATTCTGCGACTGATTAACCCCAGTTAGCATTGGATAGGACAGTGAGTGGCTCATACCGTATGTCTGAAACACCTCGTGGTATTGTGATTTCGTCATTCTATTAGTGTATATATATATAAATATATATATAAACAACTATCTGGTTGTGGAACCAACCAACCAACCAGAAATTTATAAATTTGTAAATTTATAAATATATAATAAATTAAATTGAAGTGAAAGCAACTGGTGCGTGTGTTTCTTATTGGCAACATGACCCTCCCAAAGTATAACAATATCGGTTTCAACACACGATTTCAGATAAAGAATCTTGCTAAACAAATTCAGAAACGAAATATATAAATAGATGTATGTATGTATGTTCTGGTTTTATAATTTCACAAAGTTTTACCAATAGAAAGAGTCGGTTTCTAACATAGACACAAGACTCTCTCATTGGAATTTACACAACATTAACTAGGTAGATATGTATGTATGCATGCATGTGTAGATATGGATGTTATTGTATGTGTGGATGTGTATGTTTTGAGTTGTATGTGTGCATGTGTATATGCTTTGTATCTGTATATGTGTATATGCAGTTATTAGATGCAAAATTTTTGGAATGTTTTACATATTTTTACTGTTCCATTAATGAATTGTACTCGTAATTTCCTAACTTGTTGTGTTCTTTCTGTTCCTGTGAAGCCTAGCTTCTCAAGATATGTATTGAGGCAGTTACTAACATACCCCAGTGACCCAATAACCACAGGAATAAATCTGAAGGTGTAATCAGGGTGGAGTATCTGCAGATTTCTCATCAGTTCTGCATAAATATTCTCCTTTTCGCTAATCTTTGATATTATATTGGCATCTGCTGGATAGCTAATTTCCACTACTGTGCATGCTTTCTTCTCCCTGTCCCATATAATATCTGGCCTGTTATGCCTGCATTTTATTGGGGTTTTTACTGGAATATTCCACCAGTACTCTTTCATATTATGTACGTGGATGTCTTCCACATTGCTGTTGCTTTTAATGTGTTTATTATCGGGGCTATCTTTTTTACGAACTGCATTGTACAGTGTTTTGGCCACTACATCATGCCTCATAGGTAGATAGTACCGCGATGACATCTTTGGACCAGCTGCTGATGACATGGGTGATATCCTCGATGTTATGTATGTATATATATATATATATATATATATATATATATATATATATATATATATATAGTTAGAGAAGCAAACAATTGCTTATTGTGATATTGCAGTATAGCAATATAAGGTTGCACTTACCAATGAAACGGTCGTAAATACCTGGATTAAATCCTTCTCTTAATGCTTACCTGTGTTTTCTCTTTTATATATATATATATATATAGTTTTCCATTTCTAGTAGTGTTTTCGATGCTCAGAAAGTGGGATTAGTTGAGTGCAAGGCCTTTCCCCACTTAAAAAACCTTCAAACCACAGGCATTGCTTGTTCAGGATCTGTTACAGGTTCGTGTGGCTGGCCGTAGCCTAAAAGTGGACCATTTTCTGTAATCTGACAAGCGATTGCAGTACTCTTAACAGAGTTTGCAGCCATTATATATATATATATATATATATGTGTGTGTGTGTGTGTGTGTGTGTGTGTGTGTGGGTCAGTATTACACTAGTGTGGTAAGTACAACACAGTACAGTAATATAATTCATTAAACAATGTCTACATGTGACCAAGCAACAAGGGTAACTTACATTTTCACAGACTTCTCTAAGGAAAGCTAATTCTTCTTCTACAGCCTGAGCACGGTTGGTTTCACCCAGACGTTGGGCAGTTTCCTCTTGCAGATCCTATAGTAAAGAAATGGAATTAATATTTATCTAATCAAGAAGAAAATTAATGAGAAAATTAATTACTCCAATTAGAAAACAGTATTTTTATCTCTGTATATAAAAAGATAAAATAGACGTCGAATATAGAAGTCGGCGGCTACAAAATAATAATATTAACGATAATAATGTATAAATATATATATGCATATATATATATATATATATATATATATATTTGTAGGAGGTGAGTTTTATTGTAGAACAATAAAGCAATGCAAATATCGGATAAGTAGCACTCAACAGTTTATTGGACTGGAGTATATATAAGAAGAAATTAAAAGATGGTTTAAAAAAGTTCCATGTATTTTATTATGCGCATTTCAAAAACAAATATCATCCTGGGACGATATTTTCGTTCTCAAGTGTTTTTTTTTAGGCATCATATCATGTCTCCCTATTTTATCTGATGAGAACGCAAATATCGTCCCAGGATGATATTTGTTTTTGAAATGCGCATAATAAAATACATGGAACTTTTTTAACCATCTTTTAATTTCTTCTTTTATATATATATATATATATATATATATATATTATATATATATATAAACGGAAAAATTGAAACGAAATTTCATTTCCCACTCTTAGTACAGCTGTTACTTAAATATAAGTATGTACACGTACATACATATATTTATACAGACGTACAGTAGTATGTATATATATATATATATATATATACATACATGCACACATATATATATGTACGTATGGATTCACCGAACATTTATTATAACGCTCGGTGTGTTTGTAAACAAACATCCCGTATTAAGCCGTAGTGTCCAGCAACCATCGTTGCTAGTTTGTTCAACACTGACAAAGGAACGCTGTACTAGTTTCAAGCTTATTAGCTATCGTCAGCAATGTATACCTTCCTGCCAGATTGTTGAACGTATATACTTACCTTATGCATATTAACGGCTGAGTAGCCCAATTTGCATATCGAGTGGGTTAATCGGCCGGGTGCACCGAAAACGATAAACGGAAAAAATGAAACGAAATTTCATTTCCCACTCTTAGTACGGCTGTTAGTTAAATATAAGTATGTATGTCAGTAAAAGAGAAAGGAAAGTTAATTTGAATTAACTGAAGTTCACTTACAATTCTAAGTCCCTGTAGTTGGTTGTCAAGGTGACCATGTCTAGTTTTCCAGTCTGCCAGTTGTTTCTCAAGTTCCTGGACTTTCCTTCTCAACATTTCACAGTCAGCGATACGTCGGGAGATGTCGTCGTTGAGGGTGTCGACATTGTTCTGGAGTTGGTCGTTCATATCATTCACATGACGCAGTCTGCAATAGAAAATACAAACAACAGATCTTAATATCAGAAGGAAAACACATTTGGAATAAAATACATGGCGTCGAGTGCTTAAAGGAGAGGAAAGAGAGGGAAATGGTGAGGATTGTTGAGCAACGATAAAACTCTGAAAACATTATAGATATCACCTGGCTGTTTTCGTTCTGAGTTCATTGACGGCGACTTAAGAAATCTTAAAGTCATTTAATGAAATAAATATAAAAATCATATTTGGAAGAAAACACATGACGTTGAGTGCTTAAAGGAGAGGAAAGAGGGAAATGGTGAGGATTGTTGAGCAACGATAAAACTCTGAAAACATTATAGATATCACCTGGCTGTTTTCGTTCTGAGTTCATTGACGGCGACTTAAGAAATCTTAAAGTCATTTAATGAAATAAATATAAAAATCATATTTGGAAGAAAACACATGACGTTGAGTGCTTAAAGGAGAGGAAAGAGGGAAATGGTGAGGATTGTTGAGCAACGATAAAACTCTGAAAACATTATAGATATCACCTGGCTGTTTTCGTTCTGAGTTCATTGACGGTGACTTAAGAAATCTTAAAAGTCATTTAATGAAATAAATATAAAAATCATATTTGGAAGAAAACACATGACGTTGAGTGCTTAAAGGAGAGGAAAGAGGGAAATGGTGAGGATTGTTGAGCAACGATAAAACTCTGAAAACATTATAGATATCACCTGGCTGTTTTCGTTCTGAGTTCATTGACGGTGACTTAAGAAATCTTAAAAGTCATTTAATGAAATAAATATAAAAATCATATTTGGAAGAAAACACATGACGTTGAGTGCTTAACCCTTTAGTATTAACATTACTCTATATATACTATTATATTTTCACGGTAAAGGCTTTACCTCACATAATTATTTCATATAATTGTTTCTACTTTAGGCAGAAGGCCATCAATTACCCAGTACATTACTGCTACTTTATTTTATCGACCCCGTAAGGATGAAAGGCAAAGTTAACCTCGACGGGATTTGAACTCAGACCGTAAAGGGACGTAACTATGCTGGAAAGCATGGCGTCCGACCCTCTACCAATACTGCCATCATATAATATCGAATCTATGAGATTTTGATATTATTTATTTTGAGAACAATACCTTAACATCAGTATAAGCGGTCGGTTACGGCCGGTTTGAACAGAAAGAGTTGAAAGAATTCTGGCCGGATACGGCCGGTTTAAATGCTATATGAGAAGAAAGGGACGGAAAGGGCGAGGATTGTTAAGCAACGAAAGAAAGGTGGAAGGTGAGTGTGTGATATACTCTACACCTAAGTGGCGTTTCAGTTAATGTGTGGACTTGATGTCAGAAGGAAAAAACCATTGTGTGATAAAACTCATTGTTATAGATATCACGTGGTTGTTTACGTTCTGAGTCCGTTGATGGCGGACTTATTCCGTCACCCGGTTTAACCCTTTAGGATTTAAACCGACCACTCATACTGACTTTAAGGTATTGTTCTCAAAATATATAATATGAAAATCTCGTTGATTCGATATTATGAGATAATTATGTAAGATAAAGCCTTTTCTGTGAAAGAACAATAGTAAATATAGAGTAATGTGAACACTGAAGGGTTAACACCACCACTTGGTTTGAATAGTGGACATAAGTTACATAGTTAAACACGATCATCTTCAACTTGGGTACATTTAGTGGAGTTTATAAGGTTGCAATGCAAACCATTCGTTCAAAGTTTAGCACCAGCCCCTGGTCCTACGGTGGTAAACTTAATGTATCCTTCGGTTTAACACTACAACTTAGTCGTATAGTGTAGAGTTAATCTGTTACACGGATCAACACCACAACCTGATCCTTGGACGGTAAACTTAATGTATCCTTCGGTTTAACACTACAACTTAGTCGTATGGTGTAGAGTTAATCTGTTACACGGATCAACGCCACAACCTGATCCTTGGACGGTAAACTTAATGTATCCTTCGGTTTAACACTACAACTTAGTCGTATAGTGTAGAGTTAATCTGTTACACGGATCAACGCCACAACCTGATCCTTGGACGGTAAACTTAATGTATCCTTCGGTTTAACACTACAACTTAGTCGTATAGTGTAGAGTTAATCTGTTACACGGATCAACGCCACAACCTGATCCTTGGACGGTAAACTTAATTTATCTCTCGGTTTAACACTACAACTTAGTCGTATGGTGTAGAGTTAATCTGTTACACGGATCAACGCCACAACCTGATCCTTGGACGGTAAACTTAATTTATCTCTCGGTTTAACACTACAACATAGTCGTATGGTGGTAGAGTTAATCTGTTACACGGATCAACGCCACAACCTGATCCTTGGACGGTAAACTTAATTTATCTCTCGGTTTAACACTACAACATAGTCGTATGGTGGTAGAGTTAATCTGTTACACGGATCAACGCCACAACCTGATCCTTGGACGGTAAACTTAATTTATCTCTCGGTTTAACACTACAACATAGTCGTATGGTGGTAGAGTTAATCTGTTACACGGATCAACGCCACAACCTGATCCTTGGACGGTAAACTTAATTTATCTCTCGGTTTAACACTACAACATAGTCGTATGGTGGTAGAGTTAATCTGTTACACGGATCAACGCCACAACCTGATCCTTGGACGGTAAACTTAATTTATCTCTCGGTTTAACACTACAACATAGTCGTATGGTGGTAGAGTTAATCTGTTACACGGATCAACGCCACAACCTGATCCTTGGACGGTAAACTTAATTTATCTCTCGGTTTAACACTACAACATAGTCGTATGGTGGTAGAGTTAATCTGTTACACGGATCAACGCCACAACCTGATCCTTGGACGGTAAACTTAATTTATCTCTCGGTTTAACACTACAACATAGTCGTATGGTGGTAGAGTTAATCTGTTACTCGGATCAACGCCACAACCTGATCCTTGGACGGTAAACTTAATTTATCTCTCGGTTTAACACTACAACTTAGTCGTATAGTGTAGAGTTAATCTGTTACTCGGATCAACGCCACAACCTGATCCTTGGACGGTAAACTTAATTTATCTCTCGGTTTAACACTACAACTTAGTCGTATGGTGGTAGAGTTAATCTGTTACACGGATCAACGCCACAACCTGATCCTTGGATGGTAAACTTAATGTATCTCTCGGTTTAACACTACAACTTAGTCGTATAGTGTAGAGTTAATGTTACACGGATCAACACCACAACCTGATCCTTGGATGGTAAACTTAATGTATCTCTCGGTTTAACACTACAACTTAGTCGTATAGTGTAGAGTTAATCTGTTACACGGATCAACACCACAACCTGATCCTTGGATGGTAAACTTAATTTATCTCTCGGTTTAACACTACAACTTAGTCGTATGGTGGTAGAGTTAATGTTACACGGATCAACGCCACAACCTGATCCTTGGACGGTAGACTTAATGTATCACTCGGTTTAATACCACCACCTTTGCATGCCTTTATGTGGAATTCACACGGTTGGAAGGCAAGATTTTCGTTACCGGGTTTCCGGTTTAAGGATAACTTCGCCCCCTCCCTTCTCCTCTCCCTCTCTCCCATCCACCACGGTGGCCCTGAATAAAAATATAAAGAGTCCTGGAAACTGCCCTTTCCTCTGGAGCTAAATGGTTGAAAAAGCAAACAAACAAGAAAACTATTTGAAAAGTAGTTTCCGGATATTGTGGCCTTTTGACTAACTGGGTGAGATACCTATATTTCCGGCAAATCTATCGTCGGTGACACTAGAGCAGTAGTGGTAGTAGCATCTGCAGCAACAGCGGTAATAGTAGTAGTAGTAGTAGTAGTAGTAGTAGTAGTAATAGTAGTAGAGCTAGTAGTAGCGGTAATAGTAGTAGTAGCGGTAGTAGTAGTAGTGGTAATAGTAGTAGTGGTAATAGTAGTAGTAGTAGTAGTGGTGGTTCTAGAAGAGTTGGTGGTAATAGTAGTAGAGGTAGCAGTAATAGTCGTAGAGGTACTAGTAGTAATAGTAGTGGCAGTAGTGGTGGTGGTAGTGGTTGTAATAGTAGTAGTAGTAGTAGTAGTAATAGTAGTGGCAGTAGTGGTGGTGGTAGTAGTAGCAGTAGTGGTGGTGGTAGTCGTAGTAGTAGTAGTGGCAGTAGTGGTGGTGGTAGTAGTAGCAGTAGTGGTGGTGGTAGTAGTAGTCGTTGTAGTAGTAGTGGTGGTTTATATCGTTCTGATGGTTAAACTAAAGTTTTCTTACGTATGTGTGTGGTGGAACGGTTGGGTGTACTGTAAGTGGGTGGGGGTCGATGGTAGATGACTGTGTTGGCGGATGGGTGTGTGGGATGGGGCGGTGGTATAGCTGGGGGTGCCTGGCCGGGTGGGGGACGGGGTTGCTGGAAGAAATGGCCGAGTATTCCGGGGGGGGGGAATGAATGGCTGTGGAGGGAGGTGACCGGAAGTAGCTGGGTGCATAAGGAACGGGATGGCTGAGTGTATGGAGGAGGGCGAGGACAGGGTCCGCGGTATAGAGGCGGGAATTGCTAAGGGAGACAGGGATTTGAGTGGTTAGGACGAAAATCTTGGCAATTACACAGATGCACACTCCTCTTCCTACTCCCCCCACTCTCTCTTTCACTCTCTCTCCTCTCCATCAAACTCTCTCCCTCTCTCTCAAACACCCTCTCTTACCTCGTCTAACGTCGTTTTCATTCTTCGTACTATAAACTACCCGCTTCTCCAAAACCACTACTACCACCACTGCAACTACTACTACCACCACTGCAACTACTACTACCACCACTGCAACTACTACTACCACCACTGCAACTACTGTTACCATCACTGCAACTACTACTACCACTGCAATTACTACTACTACCACTGCAACTAGTACCACCACTGCAACTACTACCACCACTGCAACTACTACCATTACAACTACTACCACCACTGCAACTACTACCACCACTGCAACTACTACCACCACTGCAACTACTACCACCACTGCAACTACTACCACTACAACTACTACCGCCACTACAACTACTACTACAACTACTACCACCGCTACAACTACTACCACCACTACAACTACTACTA
The DNA here is from genome assembly GCA_964016885.1 of Eledone cirrhosa. Classification (NCBI taxonomy): domain Eukaryota; kingdom Metazoa; phylum Mollusca; class Cephalopoda; order Octopoda; family Eledonidae; genus Eledone; species Eledone cirrhosa. The sequence goes on from OZ024757.1 coordinate 23,964,998, forward strand.
CAACTACTACCGCCACTACAACTACTACCACCATTACAACTACTACTACAACTACTACCGCCACTACAACTACTACCACCACTGCAACCACCACCACATCACCCCACCACCCCATCTCCACCACCACCATCACATCACCCCACCACCACCATCTCCACCACCACCACCACCACATCACCCCACCACCACCACCTCCACCACTACCATGTTAGGACAGGTAGGGAGACATGTTAGGACAGGTAAAAGACATGGAGCATTCTTTTAACAGGTGACCAAGGAGATAGAGGAGGAAGAGAAGGAAGAGAAAGAGAAGGGAGGAGACGCAGAACACGTGTCTAGTCGTGAAGTTCTACAGTGGACTATATATATATATATATATATATATATATATATATATATATGCAGAGGTTATATTTAATTTGTTGGGTGACAAGCTTAAACATTTTTATAACTGGTATAAAGCACTCAACAAGTTAGTGGAGTAAATACACAATATATTAATAAATGGAAACTATATTTATAAAACCATATTTATTTTATTATACACATTTCAAGGGCAACCAAGGCAAATTATGGTGCGCTTTCATCAGATAAATCCAGATTTGTTTTATATATAAATATTGACATATCCGGATAAAAGACAACCTTAACTGTTGGAGCTTCCTGGAGTTTCCATTTATTAATATATATTGTATATATATATATATATATATATATATATATATATACATATATATATATATATATATATATTTGTACCTTTGAAATATGTATAATGAAATATATATTTTGATTATGAGAATATTTTTCATTTATTAATATTTTGAATAATATTATATATATATATATTTATTAAAATAACAGATTAAAGTTTAAGCAAAGAATCGCTGCTTTCACCCTTAACGGGATCTTCTGAAACTGTTTCAGAAGATCCCGTTAAGGATGAAAGCAGCGATTCTTTGCTTAAACATTAATCTGTTATTTTAATAAATATTTGCTCTACGGTTCTTATATATTTGATATATATTTATCCTTATCGAGCCCTCTTTGGATGTTAGTCTTCAAATTTATTGTTATTTATTATATATATATATATATATATATATATATATATATATATATATATATATATAAATTAATAAAAACAATGAAATAAAAACAAAGAACAAGTTCCTTATATTAAAAAATTCATGGGATATATATGTGTGTTGGTATGTATATCATATAGATCTATGTAAAAATATTACAAATTATCAGAGGAAATATACATACCTTCACATATACATGCCGTCCTCAGAAATGATGGAAAGTATCTTTATAAAACCATATTTATTTTATTATATATATTTCAAAGGTACCAAACATTTTGGTACGCTATCATCAGATAAAATACGAAGTGTGTTTTATACATTTTTACATAACCAAGGATAATATACCTTAACGGTTCAAGTTATCCCTGTCTATCCAGGGATAACTTGAACTGTTAAGGTATATTATCCTTGGTTATGTCAACATTTATAAAACACACTTCGTATTTTATCTGATGATAGCGTACCAAAATTGTTGGTACCTTTGAAATATATATAATAAAATAAATATGGTTTTATAAATATAGTTTCCATTTATTTAATATAATTGTGTATTATACTCCAGAAAATTTGTTGAGTGCTCTGAATCAGTTATAAACATTTATATTTGTTGAATTACCAACAAATTGAATATCCCTTCTGCTTATATATAAATATATATATATATATATAAATGGAAAAAATTTCATTTCTCACTCTTAGTACGGCTGATGCTTAAATATAAGTATGTATACGTACATACATATATGTATACAGACGTAAAGTAGCATGTATATACATACATACATGCACACATATATATATATATGTACGTATGGGTTTATCGAACATTTATCATAATGCTCGGTTTGTTTGTAAACAAACAGCTCAAATTATTAGCCGTACAGTGTTCGGCAACCATCGTTGCCCTTTTGTTCAACACTGACAAAGGAACGATGAACTAGTTTCTAGCTTATTAGCTGTCATCAGCACCGTATACATTCCTGTCAGTCGAGTGAACGTTTGTAAGTGTTGAACAAAAGGGCAACGACGGTTGCCGAATACTGTACGGCTAATAATTCGGGCTGTTTGTTTACAAACAAACCGAGCATTATAATAAATGTTCGGTAAACCCATACGTACATATATATATATGCTGCTTTGCAGCATAGAGTTACCGCCTTTTACAATCTGAGTTCAAATGCTGCAAAGCATCGTGTTCGTCCAACCCTCTACCGATTCTGCCAATTCACCGCCTATATATATATATATATATATATATATATATATATATATATATATATATATATATATATATATATAACGAAGGAAATGTGGTAAGGAACCAGGTGGACCATAACGCACCAAAGTACTCAATACTTAGGGTAGTAGAGTGGGTAATAGGAACCAGTAAGACCCCGACGGTTGAGCTCAAGCCGTTTCGACGGCTAAAAAATAGCTAAAAAATGGCCGTCGAAACGGCTTGAGCTCAGCCGTCGGGGTCTTACTGGTTCCTATATATATATATATATATATATATAATTTGACAAATAATAATAAACAACCTTCGTCCTCAAGGACACAGGGTAGATTTTTGAGACTTATTTTAGGAAAAAAGTAGCGTCTCAAATATTTTACCTGGACAGGTGACTAGTAATTATACGTAGTATGAGCTATATATAGAAGACCTAACCTTACTGTTGAATGAAATATTGGCCTTATGATGGCTATCACCAAAATCGATAATTGGTGATTGATACTAAATACTAAGATCGACTGTTTGCGTCTTTTCTATAGGTTTCATGAAATAGATCTGTATAAGGTATTATTGGCTATGTTACCATCTTGAAATAGCTATAATAACTTATATATTAATTGTTCTGTATATATGTACATAATACTAATAGGTTCTCAATTAATATACGTCCTATTATATATTGTTTAAATTTGCGTATATATATATATATATATATATATATATATATATATATATATATGGATGTATATATGGATGTATATATGTATGTATGAATGTATATATGTATGTATATATATGTATGTATGAATGTATATATGTATGTATATATATGTATGTATATATGTATGTATGTATGTATGTATATATATATATGTATATATATATATATATGTCAGGTCACCAGTTGGTGCTACTGGTAACATGTATCCCAGTACAACCTGTCCCATGGTCGGGTCGTTGGCGACTAAACTGGCAACCCCACCAAGGTTTCTTGGTGAGGAGGGTGACTTTGGACATCCTGCAGGACTAAAAACAAAACCTGTCAAAGGGCAAAGGAGCTCTTAAGAGTGATCAAAATCACCGGGAGAGATGACCCCTTAGCCTTTGTCAAAGCAGAATTCTAGGAGAAGGAAAACTCTGATATAACACCTGCAACCCTGATGGTATCCAATGATGTTGACTTGTTCTTCTTTTTGGTAAATATCATCTTGGTTAAGAGAGTGGGACTGGCTTTGTGCAGTGCCTTTGCTCACTATAAAAGCTTCACGGCACAGGCATTGCTTTATATCTGGAGATCTCTCTGCACTTGTCGTCACATGGTACCATGGGCCCAGCACTATGTGTCAATAATTGTCACAAGTGTAGTGTTTGTACCAGAGTTTTCAAGTCACTGGCTGAGACTAAAAAGTCACACTCGTTCAGCGCATCAGTAGGGGTTCTCTTACATGGATATAAAGTAGTGGCCGTACTCGAAAACGAGTTGGCAGCCACCATATATATATATACGTATATATATTAAAAAAAATTAATATAAAAAAATATTTATATATATCATCATCATCATCATCATCATCACCGTTTTTCGCCCGTTCTTCCACGCTAGCATAAGTTAGACGAAATTATAGAGGCTGGATTCTTATAGAATTCCAGTAATAATCAAGAACTGATTATACTGAGCGATTGCCGGTCCAGCAAAAATTAAAAATTAGGATTGGGGCTCTGAAGTAGCGAGAGAGAGAGAGAGAGAGAGAGAGAGAGAGAGAGAGAGAGAGAGAGAGAGAGAGAGAAGGAGAGATATATTTATGGATATAGATATTATAGATACAAAAGAATGTAATGGACAATAGCGCTGCATTGGAGTTGTGTCAGCGACCGAGTCGTAGAGGTGCGACGAAAATGTTCACGCCAAGAAATAAACGAAATCTTTTTAGGCCAAGTTTTTCCTGCTCGTGTAGAATGACCGACGACAGTTGCATGGTAAATTTCACGAGCAAGTGGTTTCGTTGATCAAACAACTGGAACTGTTACCGTCGAAACCGACGGAGAACCATCACACCGACCTTACAAATACCATGTACAGATTGGTTTGATAAGATGGGGCTTAGTAAATGGTGTCATTTGCCTAATACTTTTTGGAAAGCTTATTAAATTTAATGTCTCTTTCTACAGGAGCAGGGGAGGGGATGGAAGCAGAGTGCTTAATATGTGTCTGTAGTGGGTGGGGTGGGGTGGGGTAGGTTGTGCTGGTATTTTATATGTCTGTAGGTGTTGAGGACGGGGAAATGGGTTCAGGGTGGTGCGGCTTCTCCTATGTAGTTGGTGAGGACGGGGGAAATGGGTTGAGGGTGGTGGGGCTGCTCCTATGTGGTTGGTGAGGACGGGGAAATGGGTTGAGGGTGGTGGGGCTGCTCCTATGTAGTTGGTGAGGACAAGGAAATGGGTTGAGGGTGGTGGGGCTTCTATGTAGTTGGTGAGGACGGGGAAATGGGTTGGGGTGGTGGGGCTTCTATGTAGGTGGTCAAGAAGGGTGGTCTTTAATGTGTCTAGTTGGTGGGGTTTGTTCTGTCCCTTTATACGTGGGGGGGGGGGGGGGGGGGAGAGCGGGGGTGTGTGTGTGGCATAAACGAAGAAATACGAACATCGTTAACAAATATCAACCTACAGTTTGATGTATTGAGGATACATAGTCATATATATATATATATATATATATATATATATATATATATATATATATATATATGCATACATACATATACATATATACAGATACATACATATATGCAAACATACATTCAGTCATACATATATACATACATACATGCATATATACATATATAAATGCATAAATGTATATATGTATGTATATATGCATGCTTGTATATATATATATGTATATATGTATGTATATATGTATATATGTATGTATATATGCATATATACATACATGGTGGCTGCCAACTCGTTTTCGTGTACGGCCACTACTTTATATCCATGTAGGAGAACCCCTACCGATGCGCTGAACGAGTGTGACTTTTCAGTCCAGCCAGCGACTTGAAAACTCTGGTACAAAGACTACACTTGTGACCATTATTGACACATAGTGCAGGGCCCATGGTACCATGTGACGACAAGTGCAGAGAGATCTCCAGATATAAAGCAATGCCTGTGCTGTGAAGCTTTTATAGTGAGCAAAGGCACTGCACAAAGCCAGTCCCACTCTCTTAACCAAGATGATATTTACCAAAAAGAAGAACAAGTCAACATCATTGGATACCATCAGGGTTGCAGGTGTTATATCAGAGTTTTCCTTCTCCTAGAATTCTGCCTTGACAAAGGCTAAGGGGTCATCTCTCCCGGTGATTTTGGATGGCTATTGACTCTTAAGAGCTCCCTTGCCCTTTGACAGGTTTTGTTTTTAGTCCTGCAGGATGTCCAAAGTCACTCTCCTCACCAAGAAACCTTGGTGGGGTTGCCAGTTTAGTCGCCAACGACCCGACCATGAGACAGGTTGTATATACATATATACATACATATATACATATATACATACATGCATGCATATATATATATATATATATATATATATATATATATACACATGCATATATACAGGCGCCTCGTTTGCCTTAAAAATGTGAGGGGGGGGGGGACAAACCAACATTTGTTGATTCTTAAAGGAGCATAAATTGCTTATGGAGCCTTTCCTGGACCCTATC
>OZ024757.1:23976041-23993541 GCA_964016885.1 Eledone cirrhosa
TGTTGGTGGTGGTGGTGGTGATAATGGTGGGGGATAGTGATAATGGTGGTGATGGTGAGTGACTGAGTCTGATTTTTCTTGTCAGAGATCCTCATCAGTCATTCAATTCTTGCCAAGTTCTCAGAACGGTCCACAGAAATAATCTATTGTGTAAAGAACACTTACTGGTGAGGTGAGTTAAAATAATGGTATTGGAGTATTTCCAAAGTGTTCGCCATCCATGAAGAACGTAGCTAAGTAGAAACCTTCAAACTTGGTGTGCGTGAGCTGAAAATAATGTTTAATTGTACAGAGCGTGGCCTTGGGGAAATTTTCCATTGTCATCATCTTAATTGGAGTAATCACAGAATATTCTACACAAACACAAGAAAGAAAACTACTATCGTTCGTCCTTCTGAGATCTCGGTGGACATTAAGTGAAAAATGTTTCGTTGAAGATGAGCAATAAGACCGAAAGATGTCCGGAGTTATCAGTACTGCTGCCAAAAAACCCACACTCTCTGCCTTTCTCCGTATAGTTCCAGTAATATTAAATTTACTGGTATATTTGTTTATTTTCTGGGAAAATATGAATTTGTTGTCCTTCAAAATACTGTGTTAATTTACATAATTACACTAAATAATGTAAGAGGATGAAGCCATTGTGTTCGTATATAAAACAGTATGTTATTTGAAGGCTACGACTATGCAAAATAGATGATAGATATTGGAATAAATTGAAGGCAACAAAGATGGTGTGTCCTCTGTTATTTTATTTACCTTTCCTAATATTTCGAGTCCGAAAACCCTTCTCTAGAAGACTCTAAAGTAAATCATTTTTCTAATCAGTAACATTTTCTAATGTCTATTGCAGTGTTTGGGCGCATACAATATTCTTAGATTTCTACGATATATACATTTGAGAGGAAGTAATACGACCCCAGTTAATATACTATTAACGACTAGGCTACCCCTTATATCATTGCTACGGTCTACAGATACAATATTATTACTTGGTAATAATACTATAAGTGTTTAAGTCTATTAATAATTGTTTCTAATTTAGGCACAAGGCCAGCAATTACCCAGTGCATTACTGGTACTTTATTTTATCGATCCTTAAGTCTATTAATAATAGACTTAAACACTTGATAAACGGATTCGCTGATGTAAACTTACAGAAATACCGTATTTCCCGGCGCCGAAGATGATTCGTCCGTGAGGACGCACCCTAATTTTGACAACCAAAAATTTGAAAAAAAAATAATAAACAACCTTCGGCCTCCAGGACTCATGGTAGAGTTTTGTGACTTATTTTGGGAAAAAAGTAGCGTCTTCGACGCCGGGAAATACTGAGGTTTAATTATAATTTAGATGTCTACATAGTATTTCTCCTGCGTTCACCAGCACCTTACCGAAGCAAACGTATCGATTGATAATCGATCTAGTGCGTATAATAAGCAGATGCAGTCAAGCAAGATTACCCTTGGGTTTGTCGAGGTGCATGCCTAAATATAAAGCCCAACCGACATACAAGCTGATGCCGACACTTGCTGGCTTGATAGTGTACTGTCACGTGACCGTACCACGGATGTCTTATTGACATAAAAAGTGATTTAGTATTAATTACCCTATTTTTGTATTAATAGTGATTTTAAGTATCAACACGTGGGCGGAATGAACACAGAAAATGCCTACTTAGGTATTAACTTTTTACGCAAGTATAACATGATTATATGTTATACATGTTTATGGGATCGCAGACACTTTTACCTGAATAATTACATATGAACAATACCTAACACCATAACGAACAACAACGCGCATATCTTACATATCTTTATTCCAAGTTCATAAAGTGACTTGTCTTTGTACCTAATTAGAAGTTCAGCTCTTTTTGCTCTAACAATTTTCAATGCACAGCAAACCTCCTCCGCAATGTTTAAATTTACCTGCCTTTTAAACCACATACTTTACCTGGTTTATTTTTCTTTATCTTGTTTTCATGTTTTGTTTTTGTACGCTTGTTTGTTTAATGGTATAATAGGACCAAGTGATTCATGTAAATAGATCTATATCCTGACGAGTATTCCGAGAGTTGTTATCGTATCATCGATATAATTAATTAAGTGGCTAATAAATTTAGTCGATAGTCGATTGGAATCGTAACTCTTTTAATCGAAAAGATTTATTTTTCTCTTGCACGATCTAGCATTTTAAAATGGTACTCTCAATTAAATCGTGCGAGACCATTTTGCTGGTTTCAGAGCTGATGACAGTGAAGATGTGAGCGTGTAAACTTGTCTTGTACATCGCCTTTCTTCTTATACTTCTCCTTGACATCCTCCTCTTTCAATCTTTTCTATATTTCATCAGCCTGTCACCCACCTTGTGGATTGTCTCTCTGTTGACCGCTGGCTGCTGGTATCTGTCCTCTGAGGCATTTTTGACCATCACTGTCTTTGGCAGTATTTAGTTGTTTTAACGGGTGCTCTAGTGATGAGTTTTCTCTCTCTCTCTCTCTCACACACACACACACACACACACACACACACACACACACACACACACACACACACACACACATACACACACACACACATATATATAGCTGATGAACAGTGTGGTTTTCGCCATGGACGCAGCACAGCCGACTAAATATTCACACTGCAACAGGCCTTCGAGAAATCGTGAGAGTATTGCCAAGATGTATATTCTTGTTTTGTCAACCTTGAAAAGGCATATGACCGCGTTCCTCAGGACAAGGTGTGGAAGGATGTGCAGGAGTCTGGGATTGATGGTCAGCACGTTGCTACCCTGATGTATCTATACGAATTCTTAAGTATTTGTATTCAGCTAAATCGAAACCATTCAATGTGGGAGTCGGACTCCGTCAAGGGTGCATACTGTCACCTCTCCTGTTCATTATTCACATGAACTGGCGGTGGATTAGCAGTATCGGTAGAGGGTCGGACGCCATGCTTTACAGCAAAGAGTTACGGCCCTTTATGGTCTGGGTTCAAATCCCGCCGATGTTAACTTTGCCTTTCATCCTTACGGGGTCGATAAAATAAAGTACCAGTAATACACTGGGTAATTGCTGGCCTTGTGCCAAAAGTAGAACAAATTATTTACAGGATTGACATACGCAGCCAGGTTAGATGTAGTGCCATGACTGGCGAGTGGTAAATCAGTCGGCTGGAATTTGCAGACGACATGGTGTTACTTAACTCGACAGAAGGTGATCTCCAACTTGCACTCGATAGGTTTGATGCCAAGTGGTGCATGGCTGGAATGAAAATCAGTGCTACAAAAACTGAGACACTCTTCCTCTCAAGAAATCTGCTCAGTGCACTCTACGTGTAAATGGAGTTCCACAGAAGCAGTTAGAGAAGTTCAAGTATATATATATATATATATATATATATATATATATATATATATATATATATTATTCAGAATATTAATAAATGAAGACATTCACATAATCAAAATATATGTTTTATTATATATATTTCGGAGGTACTGTGCTGTTTTTTCAGTACGTCCTCGTCATATAAAATACATGAATTGATGTATGACATACCTCAACTGTCTTGATGGTTCAATTCCAGTATTGGCTGTATTCCAGTATTGACTGCCAATACTGGAATTCAACCATCAAGACCGTTGAGGTATGTCATACATCAATTCATGTATTTTATCAGATGAGGACGTACTGAAAAAATAGCACAGTACCTTCGAAATATATATAATAAAACATATATTTTGATTATGTGAATGTCTTCATTTATTAATATTCTGAATAATATTAATAACTTCAGAAAACTTTCTTGTAGAGTGCTTTTAATCTATTGTAAAACTATATTCATTGAGTAATCAATGAACCATATTAATCTTTGGTTATATGTATATATTAGGTATTAATTTAACAATGAAAATAATAACAACAAAGTCAAGTTATTTTATTTATTCATATCATTGTTTATACCTATTATCTGACTCTGTATCTAAGGAATTAACTCAGCGGAACACGAAACCTTTCTATGGATTTCACAGGATTACTTGCCATCAGATTACATTGAGTTTTATTTACGGTACGGACCCTACCACCAAGGGTAGACGACATTGAAAAAAAAAAAATAATATATATATATATCTGCATCCCCTTGCATTGAACCACAAAGTTACTAAGACAAAACCTATATATTTGATAGCATAGGTATGCATCTGTATATATATGTTGGTAGATATACTAATTCTTTATATATATATATATATATATATATATATATATATATTAAAATACAAATATTAATAAAATAGATGTTCTTTTGATCAATTACATTTTATTATACATATTTCGGATGTACAACAGTACGTCCTCATCAGACAAAATATAATGATACATGACATACCCTGAGATGTTAAATGGTTAAGATTTAATCAAGGTAGTATATATATATATATATGCCCCCATATGGAGACATGGAAATACTCGGTTTGGTGCCCGAGTGCAAGGTGGCCCACCAGGAGTGAGAGACCCTTAGTTCTTGTGAAGACATCATTCTAGAAGAATGAAAACTCTGATATAAAACTTGAGACTCGATGGCGGCCGATGATGTTGACCTGTTCTTCTTTCTGGATACAAGTCACCATTGTTCAGAGAATAGGATTGGTCCAAGCAAGGCAGACATTGTAAACGAGTCTCACGACTGTTGCGTGAACATGGCCGTTGCCCTTTTATTTCGCTGTTGCATATGTAGGAAAGAATCTATGTCCTTGGCAGGGCTGAAAGTCATGTTCTTATTACCCGTGTATGAGAAAAAGGTCAAGGGATAGTAATTCTCGAAACCAAGATGCAGCCATTATGTATGTATGTATGCATGCCTGTATGCATGTATGTCTGTATGTATGTATATATGTATGTATATATGTATGTACGTATATATGTATATATGAATATATATATATATATATATATATATATATATATATATATATATATATATATATGTATATATATGTAAATATGTATATACGAATGTATATATATATGTATGTATGTATATACGAATGTGTATATATATATGTATGTATATACGAATGTCTGTATGCATGTATGTGTGTATGTATGTATGTATGTATGTATGTATGCATGTATATATGTATGTACGTATATATGTATATATGAATATATATATATATATATATGTATATATATGTATATATATATATATATGTATGTATATACGAATGTGTATATATATATATGTATGTATATACGAATGTGTATATATATATATGTATGTATATACGAATGTCTGTATGCATGTATGTCTGTATGTATGTATGTATGCATGTATATATGTATGTACGTATATATGTATATATGAATATATATATATATATATATATATATATATATATATATATATATATATATATATATATATATATATGTATGTATATACGAATGTGTATATATATATGTATGTATATACGAATGTGTATATATATATGTATGTATATACGAATGTGTATATATATGTATGTATGTATATACGAATGTGTATATGTATGTATGTATGTATATACGAATGTGTATATGTATGTATATACGAATGTGTATATATATGTATGTATATACGAATGTGTATATGTATATATGTATGTATGTATATATGTAGGTATATATGTATATATGTTCTGGTTTTATAATTTCACAAATTTTTACCAGTATAGAGAGAGAGAGAGTCGGTTTCTAACATGGATACAAGACTCTCTCATTGGAAATTACACAACATCAACTAGGTAGATATGTATGTATGCCTGCATGTGTAGATATGGATGTTATTGTATGTGTGGATGTGTATGTTTTGAGTTGTATGTGTGCATGTGTATACGCTTCGTATCTGTACATGTGTATGTTTTCTCTTTCTCTTAATTTCGAGTATATTTTTTTGACCGGCCACCTTCCTGGTGGCAAGGTTGTAAAAGAAAAGAAATTGTCATCCCTTGAATCGCAAGAATGTTTTGCATATTTTGAAGGTGCCAGCTATCGCAGCCATTTGTAGACTATGAATTAGGGAGCTGCGCTTTTTGTCCGCAAATCCAAGTTCGGTCATACTTTGGTCCAAGCGGGTTGGTATATAACCCGTAGCACCAATAATGATGGGTATGTATGTATGTATGTATGTATGTATGTATGTATGTATGTATGTATGTATGTATGTATGTATGTATCCATGTATGTATGTATGTATGTATGTATGTATGTATGTATCCATGTATGTATGTATGTATGTATGTATGTATGTATGTATGTATGTATGTATCTATGCATGTATGTATGTATGTATGTATGTATGTATGTATCTATGCATGTATATATTGACCGTATCTGTAATTCTAAGGAGCAGCCGAGACAGGTTTGTCATATACAGAGTGACGTGTCACATGACTGTTCCACCAAAGGTACAATTGTCTTTGGAATGTTCTGCTACTTAAATACTTTCATGTTCCATTTTGGTTCTACCCACTGATTAGCTTGATGTCAAGGGGGTACAGTTGTCTGGGGAATGCCCACTCATTTAATCACTACTTTAATTCAACGGAAGAATTTAATACCCAGTCCCGTTCATCAAACAACTGGAATGTTTGATCGTCGCCGATATCGACGAAGGATCCATTTATTTATTTAATTGTTTGTTTGTTTGTTATCTACATACATACAAGCGCCATACATACATATATAAATACATACATACATACATACATATATATATATATATATACAAGCACCATACATATATACATACATACACACAAGCACCATACATACATACATAAATACATACATACATACATACATATATATATATATATATATAGAAGCACCATACATATATACATAAATACAAGCGCCATAAATACATACTTACAAGCGCCATACATACATATATATATATACATATACACAAGCACCATACATATATACATACATACACACAAGCACCATACATACTTATACGCGCCATACATACAAGCACCATACATATATATATACATACATACATACATACATATATATATATATATACAAGCACCATACATACATACATACATACATATATATATATATATATATATATACAAGCACCATGCATACATATATACATACATACAAGCGCCATAAATACATACTTACAAGCGCAATACATACATACACATATATATATACATATATACAAGCACTATACATATATACATACATACACACAAGCACCATACATACTTATACGCGCCATACATACAAGCACCATACATACATCACAGAACATTACTTTGAGATGAGAACAAACAGTTGGTATAAAACGGCGTATTAGAGGGGGTAGTGGTGGTGGTGGTGGTGTTGGAGGTGGTGGTGTTGGAGGTGATGGTGGTTGTGTTGGAGGTGATGGTGGTGGAGGTGGTGATGGTGGTTGTGTTGGAGGTGATGGTGGTTGTGGTGATGGTGGTTGTGTTGGAGGTGGTGGTGGTGGTTGTGGTGATGGTGGTTGTGTTGCAGGTGGTGGTGGTGATGGTGGTTGTGTTGGTGGTGTTGGAGGTCGTGGTGCTGGTTGTGATTGTGATGGTTGGAGAGGCATTAGTGGTGATGTTTATGTTGGTAATGGTGGTGATGGCTGTATTGGTGGTCTGGTAGTGATGGCTGTATTGGTGGTGTGGTGGTGATGGCTGTATTGGTGGTGTGGTGGTGATGGCTGTATTGGTGGTGTTGTTGGTGGTTGTGATTGTGGGAGAGGCATTGGAGGTGGTGGTGTTATGGTGGTGGCGATTGTAATGATTGTACTGGCGGTACTAATGGTGACGGTGGTGTTTGTTGTGATCGTGATGGCGGAGGGGGCGTTGGTGGTGATTGTGGTGGCGGCGCTAGAGAAGTAGTCTTGTAACACTAATTACTGTTGACGCAGTCCAAACACCAGTTTCTAGGAATTCCTGCCTTTAATCTGATATAAAGTACTGCTATAATAGTAGGGTTAGTCTGCTCCTATAGAAACCCTGAAATTACAACCTATCATGGCTCTACTTTATCTTGTCCTCAACTGTCCTGCCCACCAGTTGATTACTACTACTACTACTACTACTACTACTACTACTACTACTACTACTACTACTACTACACACTCTATTGCTTATATATATATATATATATATAGATTAACAAGATATCGTTTAAGGTAATCCAAGTAGTATTCTGATGATTTGGTCGGGTATCGACTGTAATTAAAATCGAGTGACGTAGCTTCTGGTGATCAGCGATCTTTGGACACACCGGACTAATGAAACAATTGTTAATACTTTGAATAAACCTATTGTACAGCCGACCACACTATTCTTCACTCATTTACTATATAATTGTTTCTACTTTTGGCACAAGGCCAGCAATTACCCAGTACATTACTGGTACTTTATTTTATCGACCCCATACGGATGAAAGGCAAAGTTAACCTCGACGGGATTTGAACTCAGACCGTAAAGAGACCCATTTACTATATAATGATATGGGGTTCGATTCCTCACAGTGGCCGCTGACAACGTTTTTTTCCGTCTTTAAAGGCCCTCACCCTATTTTACACACACGCACACAAAGACACACACACACACACACACAGACACACACACACACACACACACACACACACACACACACACACACACACACACACACACATATATATATATAAGGATTTCTACTATAGGCATAATGCCAGCAATTTTGGGCGGGGGTTAGGGGGCGGGGGTCAATTAAATCGACCCCAGTGCACTACTGTTGCTTTATTTTATCATCGACTCCGTAAGGATGAAAGGCAAAGCTAACCTCGGCGAGATTTGAACTCAGATAATAAAGGGGCGTAAATCTATGCTACAAAGCATGGTGTCCAAGTTACTATTGGTTCACCAGTTTGAGCACTCAAAGCCAATGTGGGTTTCCTTGTCTATGTGGTATTCCATGTTAGGTATTTCACCGTAGTTGATATCCTTAAGAAGCAGAGTGTTAATAATAGAAATTGTTTCTACTTTAGGCACAAGGCCAGCAATTTTGGGGGAGGGTAAATTCGATTAAATCGACCCCAGTGCGTGACTGGTACTTTATTTTAACGACCGCGTAAGGATGAAAGGCAAAACTAACCTCGGCGGGATTCCAACTCAGAACGTAAATGGCCGTAACTCTATGCCACAAATGTTGCCCGATAAACATAATAATGAGCAGGAATTAAGTATCAATATAGCATCAATATGTTTATTATCACGTGACGCGCGTTTCCCGATCGATCAGCTCAAAGTGCAATCAGTATTGATCGGGCCTGACTCTAGATCGCTCAGACCTGTTGGTTCATTAAGGAATCCACAGGTTTTGTCTTGGAAGCCGCTACAATGCTGGGTTGTAAAGGTTAAGGCAACAGAATTTGGTGAGAAATGAGAAAAGTGAGGTTGAGCAGCGAAGAGGAATAAATACAAGAATCAGAATTAATATTACGTTGGAAATTACGGCCCTTTATGATCTGAGTTCAAATCCCGCCAAGGTTAACTTTGCCTTTCATCCTTACGGGATCGATAAAATGAAGTACCAGTCACGCATTGGGGTTGAATTAATCGACTTTTCCCTCCTCCAAAATTGCTGGCTTTGTGCCTATATCAATATCAAAAACAATATTACGTTGGAAAACTTTATGAGTCCCATTTCGAATATTTCATCTATTATCAAAAGACTCATCGGGAATTCCGGAAAATGTCGGAGTAGATCTCTCTATAACTTGATAATAGATGATTTATCCGAAATATATTCGGGCTAAAAATTTTGCAAGGGGATATTATCTCTGATTCTCCTATTTCTTCCTTTTATCCATTCGATCTCATTCTCATTCGACTCCCGATTTTTTTTTACCTTAATATTTACAAACCACCTTGATTTGTAACAGCTTCCAAGGAATACCCATTTCTCATATCCTTCAATATTTCATGTGAATTAAATGTACTAATTCAAACGCATAAAATAGGTGTAACAATAGTCGATGGCTATATATATATATATATATATATATATATATATATATATATATATATATATATATATATATATATACACACACACAGTTCAAGAGTAACCAATCTTAAAGAGAGAGATGGAGATAGGAGAGGAGAAGAGAGATTGGTGAATTAGAAGCTTTCTTTACCTTAATTTATATTCCTTTTGAAGTTCTGAAGAACTGCTCCAATTTTACCTAAGTTAATTATCTTCGACTGAACCAGATCAATAATGACCTATAATCATTTGATCCAGAAACATTAAATGGAGTAGCGAAACAATTGTAAACGGACATTATTAGTATTATTATTATTATTATTCTTTATGTTATTATTATTATTCTTTATGTTGAGAATCTTTTAATAATGTCTTCCTTGTGAAATTTGTGGTCTTATTTTGCTTAACTAATGAATATATATATATATATACACACATATGTTATGTGAGTAACTTGTGGTTATGGGACCACCCATGTAAACTCGCATATTTGAAGAGGTGTCGATTAAGAGTCGGGATCGCCGGATCAAGCCCGAGCTAATATCGATATCGAAACAGTTGTAGTAATAAAGTTTCATAACAAGCTACAATGACGTCCTATTGTCACCCCTCTCTCTGTATATATATATATATATATATATATATATATATATATATATATATATATATATATATATATATAAGGATTAAAATACTGGAGCGTGTTTAATACTTTAGTGTATGTACACTCCATATTCTTCGGAGTTTTCGGCTTGTATTGGCCGATAGTACTTCTTGTTGTTTTAATTGCCCTGATGAGTCCTTAATAGGACGAAACATTGTTGGCTAATAAAGACTTTTGATGTATTGAAGGCTTCTTTGTTTTATTTTCATAATATATATATATATATATATATATATATATATATATATATATATATATATATATATATATATATATATATATATATATATATGCAAGACACGGTGTACATTTTCGTATTTTGTAGACATCTTATACGTTTTGTTTAATTTTCAGCGGTAACTCTAATAATGTGCATACGGTAATAATGCGTTATAGTGGATTACATAATAATCTAGATATTAAATAACTATACTGAAACACATGTTAGTAAATTTCTTACATCAATAAATAATTCTTCAATCTTCAACAGGTCTTGCCTAATTATTCCTCATATCCTGTCTACCCCCCCCCCCCACACACACACATTAAATTACAAAAATATTATGAAAAACACCATAATCTAGAAAATTCGTTGTAACTACATATTATTATCGGTGGATTGGCAGTATTGGTAGAGGGTCGTGCGCCATGCTTTGAAGCATAGAGTTACATCCCTTTATGATCTGCGTTCAAATTCCGCCGAGGTTAACTTTGCCTTTCATCCTTACGGGGTCGATAAAATAAAGTACCAGTAATGTACTGGGATAATTGCTGGCCTGGTGCCAAAAGTAGAAACAATTATTTACGTAGTTGGATACGAGTTAAATTGATTAAAATAATCAAATGTTAGCGATCCAAGACTGATATGTAATACATACGAGGAAACATGTGGAAGTGTTACGCAATAAACGTTATTCCCACTTAACTGGATTGTGGTGTTTTTAATAATATTTTTGTAATTTTCTATCTACACTCCGTAAGTTTTTACACAGTAGTACTACTACAGGATCCACCAATTGGAATAATTTGTACGTTGAGTAAATCACTAAGCGGTCTTTCATTCTCGTTGAACAATCAAATTAATTGATCACACTAACGGAAATTGAATAATACTATAATTCTATGTATGTACGTATGCATATAT
Source organism: Eledone cirrhosa (assembly GCA_964016885.1). NCBI lineage: Eukaryota > Metazoa > Mollusca > Cephalopoda > Octopoda > Eledonidae > Eledone > Eledone cirrhosa. The sequence goes on from OZ024757.1 coordinate 23,987,916, forward strand.
ATATATATATATATATATATAATAAAAAATTGAACAGGGACAGAACAGAGAGGCAGTACGACAAATGTTTATTAGATTCACGCTCAGGAGAGTGGGGGGTAGGTGGAGGACGACGTTTCGGGCATAAGCCCTTCTTCATATATATATATATATATATATATATATATATATATATATATATATATATATATATAAGCAAAGAGATATTTAATTTGTTGGTTATTCAACAAATTTATTTATAACAGATTCAAAGCACTCTACAGCTTTTCTGGTGTATAATATCAATGATATTAATAAATGGAAACTATATTTATAAAACCTTATTTATTTTATTATATATATTTTAAAGGTACCAAACTGAACCTGAACCGATAAGGTCTGGTTTCTTGTGTATGTCTACATTTATAAAACAAATTTTGTATTTTATCTGATGAGGAGAGCGTACCGACATTTTGGTACCCTTGAAATATATATAATAAAATAAATATGGTTTTATAAATATAGTTTCCATTTATTAATATCATTGATATATATATATATATATATATATATATATATATATATATATATATATATATATATATATATATAGGAAAATGTTCAAGACCCCGGGGTCTTGAACATTTTCCGATTACCCACTATACTACTCTAAGTATTGAGTACTCTGGTGCGTTTTGGTCCAGCTGGTTCTTTACCACACTTCCTTCGTTATATATATATATATATATATATATATATATATATATATATATATATATATATATATATATATATATATATATATATATATATATATATATATATATATATATATATATATATATATATATATATATATATACACACATACACATTGTCTTTTGTTGTGCATAAAACTAATATCACCAGTTGATGAACTACTGTTAACTTACTGTTTACTTACCAAAAGTGTGGTTCAACTTAAACGACAGATCACTGACTTGAGACACGTATCAAATAGTTGTACTAATTTGTATGTCAGTTAACCACCAGCTCAAGACGTGTATGTATGTATGTATGTATTATACGTATCTGTATGTCTATCACTACTAAGGAATTTCTATTCGCGTATATATATATACACACATATATATATATACACACTCACATGTTGATATATATGTATGTCTAACCATATATATATACCTTTGTGTGGTGTATCACTTGCAAAGAATTTACTAATTGATATGTATCTCCACATTATTATTCACCACCGACTCTCCACCTCTCTCTCTCTTACTCTCTGTCTCCCACTCTCTGTCTCCCCCCTATCTCTCTCTCTTTCACTCTTTCTCTCTGTATCACTCTCTCTCTCTAGTCTTTCTCTCCTTGCTCTCATCGAGCTGACCGCCTTTTCTCTTCGCTTATCTCTCTCTCATCCTCCCTCTCTCTCTCTCTCTCCCCCTCCTATCACCTAATTGACCGCTTTTTCTCTTTGTGTCTTTTGTCTTTCACTTCTCTCTCTCTCTCTCTCTCTCTCTCCCTCTCCCTCTCTCTCTCTTTCCCTCTGCCACTCACGCTCCCCCTCCCTCTCTCTTGTTTTTATAATAAGCATTCAATTCATGGTCACATACACATTGGCTCACGCAGACCCAACACACACACACATAGACCTACACTTATATACACACACACACACAAACTTTAAGACACGCACACACACAGACCTACACTTATACACACACACACTCTCAGACACACACACATATAGACCTACATTTATATACGCACACACACTCTCTCTCACATACACACACATATATATATACAGACCTACACGTATACAAGCACACACACACTTCCACACACATACACATAGAAGCCCTAATACACACATATACAAACACGTAGACCATTACAACACTCAGGTAGAAACATTACCCCAAACAACAAGCTCTTTCATACACACATCGACAGCTTTCCAAATTCCATCCGCCATTTCCCGCCCCCTGCACCATCCTCCCAACCCCCAGTCCCCCTGCTCCATCCCCCACAGTCCCCCTCCCAACCTCCCACCCCCAGTCTCCACCCCGCTCTGTTAATAGTCATGTTGTCCTCTACATATTCCATGAAAAACACACGTTTACTGGCTACTACTACTACTACTACTGCTACTGCTACTACTGCTACTACTACTACTACTACTACTATTGCTACTACCAGAAACCATAACATATACTCTCTCTCTCTCTCTCTCTCTCTCTCTCTCTCTCTCTCTCAGACGCTCTCAAAACTCAATATATTACAGACATTTTGTAAATACCCCATAATCATCCATCTGACATCGTCAGATGCATGAAAGTGCTATATAAATACACACACACATACATACATACATACATACATACATACATACATACATACATACATACATACATACATACATACATAATACATATATACATTATACATTTATACATGATGGCTACCCCCTCGTTATCGAGTATGGCCATTGCACGATATACCATTATTAATAATTATTAATTAATTCTATCGTGCAATGCCTGTGCATGAAGATATTTTTTAAAGTGGGGAAAGACTGTGCACTGAGCCAATCCCACTCTCTGAGCGACAGTAGCTATAAACCGAAAAGAAGAAAAGATCATCATCATCGGTAACTACTGAGCCGCAGGTTTTATATCGGAGTTATCCCAGTTATATACATACGTATATAACACGTACATACATACATATAAATTACGTATACACACATACATATATACACACATACATACAAACATAGACACATACATATATAATTCATACGTATATAATACATGCATACACATATACATATATAATACATACATACGTATATAACACATGCATACATATATACATACACACTTATATGCATGTAATCTCACTAGTTTTTAAGGCACGATAAAATGAACTTCGTACCCTCTGTAAATTGTTTGGTGATTGGGAGGGCATCCTACCGTAGAAAACTTGCCATGCAAAGCGTAGAGAGGACTCTTCAGTTGTGTCAAATACATGATGATCTCGCTAGTGCAACATGCCATGATAAAATACACCGAGTACACTCTGTAGACTGCGGCGGGACTGTATGTTAACGAGATGCAATCTCAGCCCATCTGAAACATCAGTGGCTCTGTATAGTTACTGACATGGAGTGTGACGACACGTCCAACCTTTGCTAGCTGGCAAAACGGACGTTAAATGATGAGGATGATGATTATACATGCATATATATATATATATATATAGCCAGCGAACGTTTCCACGAACCAAAGTATCGTCTTCCTGTCTTCCTCCGGTTGCAACGTTTTTTGAAATATCCAGTTCTGCGTTTACAGATTGACTTTGTTAGTTTCAGAAGATCCTGTTAAGGGTGAAAGCAGCGATTCTTTGCTTAAACTTTAATCTGTTATTTTAATAAATATATATATATATATATATATTGGTAAACGGAATAGAAAATGCTGACAAATTGTTCACAGTTGAAAAATGGTTTAATTAGGAATAAAAGAGTATTAGTGATTGTATGGGTTAGTATTCAGTTGTGGTTTTAAGTTTTTAAAACTTAAAAACTTAAAACCACAACTGAATACTAACCCATACAATCACTAATACTCTTTTATTCCTAATTAAACCATTTTTCAACTGTGAACAATTTGTCAGCATTTTCTATTCCGTTTACCAATATATAATAACTTGTGTGTTACACCTCTATTCTTTTAACTATATATATATATATATATATATATATATATATATATATATATATATATATATATGGAATATAAAAATACACCTACGTACGTTTGACCTTTGAGAAGCCCTTTTCGGGCGAAACGTACGTAGGTGCATTTTTATATAAACATGTTTTAACGGTATTTTCTCCTTTGTAATCATTCCACTTGTAACTGCTCTGCTTATATTCTCGCCCGCTAGATATTAACGCTTCTAATATTTAACCCTGTAGGCACAAGTATTGAGCACATATGCACAAGCTATTGACAACTAAATATATGTATCGCTTATCCCTTCTCTCTCTCGATACTTAAATATTCTATATATATTTATATGTATATATATATATATATATATCCTGATTAGTTCTTTCGTTGTTTTGGTAATTTATGGTTGGGTTTTGCCTCCCGCAATTTTCAATTTGTCAAGCTATTTAAACCTATGTTATTACTCTAAGGACATACTTTTATTGAGTGATTTGCTACTCATTCCTTATTGTAGGTCGACTTTGCTTGGCCACAGCCAAAGCTTCGATTTTACTAAGCTTCCACTTGTATACGACTGAGGTAGAAGCTGCTAAATAGTTGGTCGTCCTCTTGTCTCTGATTTTCAGCCCCATGAATTTTATCTGTTATATTCCTTTGTTATATTTCGAATACCTGATGATGTCACCGGATTCATACTGAACCCGGTCATTGAAATGATCATAGTATAATAAACCTTTGAAGGATTTACACCAGTCCAGCCTCCTGTTATTTTATAATAATTAACTCCGTACTCGCACCACCAACTACACAAACGAAGACGGGTGATTTGCATTACGTTGAGTGCTCTCCATAATATTACATCGAGGTTGACCATACGGAATGACCAGTTCTATCCAGTGGTGAACCAACAAACCTCTCTCTCTCTCTCTCTCTCTCTCTCTCTCTCTCTATATATATATATATATATATACGGCATGCTAGAAGCACACTACCACAAACAACTTCAAGCTTTCTGAAGACGTGTGGTAAATAATCATGTATTGCTTATTGCATATTGTATATTGTAGTCATCATATGTAGACTATTCTAATGTCTCTCCTTTTGGCACGAGGCCAGCAGTTACCCCGGTACATTACTGGTACTTTATTTTGTCGACCCCCGTAAGGATGAAAGGCAAAGTTAACCTCGGCGTGATTTAAACTCAGAACGTAAAGGGCCATAACTCTATGCTGCAAAGCATGGTGTCTGACGCTTTACCGATACTGCCAAACCATCGCCCTTGTAGACTCTTATAAGAAATACAGAAACATATGTTAAAGTAATAAATTCTTTCTCTCTTTTCTCGTCGAAGTCAATATGTTTCTTGGTTCCATACTTGCTTACACACACACACACACACACACATGCATTTACATACCTACCTACATACATACACACACACATGCATTTACATACCTACCTACATACACACACACACACATGCATTTACATACCTACCTACATACATACACACACACACATATATATATATATATAACGAAGGAATTGTGGTAAAGAACCAGATGGACCATAACGCACCAGAGTACTCAATACTTAGGGTAGTAGTAGGGGCATATATATATACCCCTAACTGACTGGCACCCAATAGTAAGAAGAGACGCTGTACGGTTACTTAGTTCAAAACACCCTTATCTTTAAATATTCTTTTCAATTGGGGAACTCTCTAATAGCAAAAACCTTAAAACCGAGTCATAGTTGTAGCACACATATGAAACAAAAAGAAAAGAATGTATTAACAAGCAAACCCAGTAAATAAATGCTAGCTGCACCTGTAGAAATACAAATGCATGTCCACATAATCAGTTGTGCAACGCTGAGTACGACGCATAAACACCATGTTGGTATGG
>OZ024757.1:23998541-24001041 GCA_964016885.1 Eledone cirrhosa
ACAATATGATCACTTTGTCATTTTATGTCTTTTCTGGCGTGTGTATATACCACACCATTTCTGTTTGCATTTCATAATGCTGGAATAACTTCCGGTATATGTAGAAGTCAACGTCATCATGGGACTTATCTCTTTTTCTCTCTCTCCCTCCCTTTCTCACTCTTGTACCCTCTCACTGTGTATATATATATACATGCATGCATACATACATACATGCATATACATATATACGCGTGTATATATATATATAAAGAGAGATGTATGTATGTATGTATGTATGTATGTATGTATGTATGTATGTATGTATGTATGTATGTATGTATGTATGTTTGTATGTATATATTCAAAACAGGGGTGGGGCTTCGTAATATTGAAGTAGGGCAATGTTTCTTTCCATTGGAGGAACCCTCGCTGGATTTTCTACCCACGATTCTAACTGGTATTAGGTTTTGTGTTTGTGGAACCATAGAACATAACTCTAGCGTCTCTCTCTCTCTCTCTCTCTCTCTCTCTCTCTCTCTCTCTCTCTCTCTCTCTCTCTCTCTCTCTCTCTCTATATATATATATATATATATATATATATATATATATATATATATCTATATATATATATATATATATATATATATATATATATATATATGTGTGTGTGTGTGTCATTTGCTGTAATTATCAACCCTCAGACCACTGGGTCAACAACAGGTTTAACACACCACTATCAGAAAATACTTCCAGATTAGGAACCAACGATGGAGCCTCTACGTGGTGCTACTGATTGCTAGAAAGTGTTGCAGAAACCCCCCTCTGAAATTACTCCATATTGTCTTAAAAAGGAATGACGTGCTGGAAGTACTTAATGTCTTAAATAGGGGAAACAACCGAAATGTAGACACTAGGGACACATCTTAGCCCTTTTGATATCAACCTGGCCCAAACCGCTCCTGGTTATATAAAAGAAAACTACCCATTTCAAACAATTCATATATAAATTTAATATCTTCCAGCATGATATTATACAAGTTATATTAGGAATGAAATAATTATTCATTTGAGTAAATCTTCAAAATTCTGCATCAATTAATTGAAAGCGGGTATATTTCATTATAAATACGGTAACGAAAGGGTTAAGACTCTTCAGAAGGGATCACCAAAATTTGACGCTGGGATGTATCTTTAGATACGTCTCTAGCGTCAGAAGGGATCACAAAAATGCGACCCGAAAACTACTTTTCTATGGCCCGCGGCAGATCAATTTTCATGACTAATATTTTCCTAAAATTTGACAATTTGTCCACCGCCCTTCCATACCTTTGCAACAGCAGCAGCAGCAGCAGCAGCAGCAGCAACAGTATTAAACGTTAATCAGCTGTATTGCTGATGAGCATTGTAACTGTATGAAATCACACCACCCTCCCCATCTCCCTCATTTCACGTTTGGCCCGCTGTGCGTTTCCTCCAGGGCGTAATGGCCCTTTTGAGTCCTTGAATCTCAGACTCCAGCTCTACTGATATAAATGTCATATCTGTCGGAATCACAGCTACAAATTCTAGAAAGTCTAGGACATTAAGGTAAAAGGGGTTCGCTCTCGAGGGCGGAAGAAGCAATCTTTGGCAGACGAGAATGTAGGAGGAGAAATTGGAAGAGTAGAAGGGCTTACAGCAGACATTTTATAGTTTAGGACCAGTTCAGAAGAGATACAGAAGATACAGAAGGCTACAGAAGAACATACAGAAGGATGGTTCACTCTGTCGATGGCTCATGGTTACCAGTGTGTTCGTGAATAAAGGTTTCACCAAACACTCAGATGACCTTTTTAACATGGATAGTGGCTTAGTGGTAAGGCTATTGGACTTACGATCATAACATCGTAGGTTCGATTCCTGGTCTGGGTTTTGTGTCGTGTTCTGGAGCAAAACACTTCATTTCACGTTGCCCCAGTATACTCAGCTGAAAATGAGTACCAGTGATGGCTGGGAGGTTTAACCCTGCTGTGAACTGGTGTTCTGTCCAGTGGGTAGCCTTGTACTCTCAGTCGCTTAACGCCGCGAACACAGAGATAAGCAGAGGTCTCACGACATAGAAAGTTTGGTTGTCTTATTGCCACCTCATCCCACAAATGGGGATCAGAATTGTAATGTAGGTCATATTTGGGACTTAGAAGGATTATAAAAGGTCACATGACTAATTCGAAATAATATTTCCTCTTCAGTAAACAAAAACCAAAACAAAAAACGGCCTCATATTTCCCAGCTCCATTATAGCTATTGTAGAAACCCGAATTGAGTTCCGTCAGTTTCCACGATCAGTGTTACATTTGTTTGATCAATGGAACAGCTTTCTCATGAAGTTAACGTGTATGTGATTGAGCATTCCACAGACACTTGTACCCTAACGAAATTCTCAGGGAGATTCAACCTGACACAGTGTGTGACAAAACTGTGCCCTTTGAATAATTACAAGTACAATAGTCCATTGGACGTGCTTCCAAACAGTTTCCGT
>OZ024757.1:24014522-24037022 GCA_964016885.1 Eledone cirrhosa
CAAAGGTGTTTTCCATTGTTGTGAACAAATCCTCCATTTGTATAAAACAATGTTTCACTCCTCCCATTTCCCCTTCTACATATATGTGTGACGGACAGACAGACAGAAACAGCTTTTCCTTTATAATATGGACAGATGGATTGTTCAATAATATTCAAACTGTTAATCTTCACCGAGAAAGTCAGTTTAACCCTTTAGCATTTACATTTCTGTATTTACTAATGTATTTTCACGATAAACACTTTATTTATTTCACATAATACCGAATCTACGAAATGTTGACATTATTTATTGTGAGAACAATACCTTAACATAAGTATGAGTGGTCGATTATGGCCAATTTGAACAGAAGGAGGTGAGAGAATTCTGGTCTGACACAGCCGGTTGAAATGCTAAAGGGCTAAACATTATTTGAACAATTTATGAAGGTATATACATGATTAAAAAATAGTTTTACCGGCAGCGTAGCGACCGGTTTTTACAAGTAAATATTAAAGAAATAACACTCATATATAGATAGAGATATAGATATATAGATATAAATATAGATATAAATGTGTATATAGATATTTATATGTATATATATATATTGAAAACAGTTTTATTGCCATTTTTGTTTTTGTTCCTTACAATTCAGCTAGAAAAAACCTAGAAGAGAAGAGCAATTCAAGATTTATAAGATAGGCACAAATGTGTGAAGGGGGCGGGGAGAATAATCGATTAAATCGATCCCCAGTACATGACTGGTACTTTATTTTATTGGCCCACGGAAGGAGAAAGGCAAAAGTCGACCTTGGCGGAATTTGAACATAAAGAGACGCTACTAAACACCACAACAGCGTGTGTGTGTGTGTGTGTGTGTGTGTGTGTGTGTGTGTGTGTGTGTGTTTATTTGTTCTTTTGTCTCCGCCCCTTTATCAATAATAGCAATGTACCCGCCTCTTCCTTATCAATCAGAGATAAAAGAATTATGCGCACTAAACTGTCGGAAAATCTAATCCCATCTTCCCAATAAACATTCAGATACGTTTTGATTATATTTTTTATGTTTTGAATTATGCATTAATAATAATAATAATAATAATAATAATAATAATAATAATAATAATGATTTCTAGTATAGGCGCAAGGCCAGTAATTTTGGGGGAGGGGAAAGTCGATTAAATCGACTCCAGTACGTTACTGGTGCTTTATTTTATCGACCCCGTAAGGATGAAAGGCAAAGTTAACCTCGGCGGGATTTGAACTCAGAACGTAAAGAGACGCAACTATATGCTGCAAAGCATGTGTCCGACTCTCTACCGATACTGTCTATCCATCGCCATTCACAATAATAATGGTAATAATAATAATAATAATAATAATATAAGAACCTTTTCCAAAACTTCTTTTTATGTTTTATCTTCAATATATATATATATAATATAATATAAATAATTTCTCAATACAAATGCATGCTAGCTAAGGTTTCGAACTCCACCGGGCATAGGACAGAAACATTCTATGTCAATGTCCTATATTAGTTGGCATTTGAAACCTTCGGTAGCAGCCATTTGTGCTCAGAACTTATTTATATAACAAACATTGACTTTGTACATGATGTACTGCACACATGGCACTATATATATATATATATATATATATATATATATATATATATATATGGCACTATGCCAAAAATAGGAACAACTATATGTATATATATATATATATTGAACGATAATACAGGGATTTTTCTATTGTAAAATATGGGGTGATGGGAGTATTAAAATCAGTCACAATGTGGGCAACTAGGACCCACACCGACCGAAAATTGGTTGCGATATCTACGAAATTGTCTAGATCCCTAGCCCAGCAACCATTTTTGTTTTGTTTTGTTTTTGTTTTTTGTTATATTTGGGAGAGGTGGAGGGGGTGGGGGCCAGTTAGTAGAAATAAAAAGCGAAAGCAGTTGAGAGTATTTAATATTAATGCAGCTTTGCTGTAAAATATGTTGTGTTAAAGAATGAATGAAAGTATATATATATATATATATATATATATATATATATATAACATTTATGCATATATATATATATATATATAAAATTTATGCATATATATATATATATATAAAATTTATGCATATATATATATATATATAAAATTTATGCATATATATATATATATAAAATTTATGCATATATATATATATATATAATTTATGCATATATATATATATATATATATATATATATATATAAAATGTATGCATATATATATATATATATATATAAAATGTATGCATATATATATATATATATATATATGCATAAATTTTATATATATATATATATGCATAAATTTTATATATATATATATATAAAAAATGTATGCATATATATATATATATATATAAAATTTATGCATATATATATATATATAAAATTTATGCATATATATATATATAAAATGTATGCATATATATATACACACCCACATACACACGCACACATATATACGTTTGTGGTTTGTGTGTGTGTATATGAGGATTATATGTTTGATATACTTCCTTAATTATGTAATACTTTAGGGAACGGTGTGAAAATTTATAATATATATATATATATATATATATATATATATATATATATATATATATATATATTAAACAGAAAAATATAAAAAAACAAAGTGTTAGTGTAAAATATTATAGTATCCCTCAACTGAAATTATTAATGTTATTGTTGTTATTAATGGGGAAGTAACTCTTCAAGTAAAAAAATCGTGATGTCTTCTGTGAGTTCTGAGAAAGAGGCAAACGGTCTTCATGGCCAAACCTTCCTCTAGCAAAACAAAGATCCTTTTTTTAACCGGAGTATTTGACGTGGAGTAGGGCTCTCTCCTGAAAAGATAAAAATAGAAATAATTATATGAATTTAAATAATTTTGAAAACCATACAATGCATTAGAAAATTAAAGGTGCCAAGATAATAGTAGCTTACCTTGCAAAGGTAAGATTCTATTGTTATCTTGGCACCTTTAATTTTCTAATGCATTGTATGGTTTTTAAAATTGTTTAAATTTATATTTCCTATTCAACAATCCTTCAAGCAAACTACAACTCTGTTTAAAATAATTATTTTATAATTTAAAGCTTGTGAACTTGAAAGAAGCATGACTTTTTGTTTTTACTTTGAAAAATAGTCTCATAAGTTGAGCATATAAGCCCTGATAGCGGAAAAAATTTGTTTAGCAACACCCGTAGGACTCGAGCCCAAACCTGCAATATACCGTTAAGCCATGCTTATTTACACCAAAGCGTCACCGACGAAATCTTTTGTTATTTTAAGCCTTATATTACAAGGAATCAATGTAAACAATCTATTTTTAGAATTGGCGAGTGATAGGAAATTTAGGAATTTGAAAGAAACACCGTTGTTTGGCTAAGAAAAATAGTCAAAGTTGCACATATAAATCCCGAAGACAGGAAAGGCGGTACTGTACAAAATGTTTTCCATTTTCGGGGTTTATAAGCCCAACTTATAAGACTAGTGTTCATAGTCAAATAACGTTGGGGCTGTTTTCGAATTTTCAAACTTCCTATCGCTCAACGATTCTAAAAATAGATTGATAAAATGTAAAATATAAAAAGAAAATGGGATTCCTTTGAATGGTCTTCGGGGTAACGTTACTCGATAAAATGCGTAACCCGGAGACCAGAGACCCACACCAGGTAGAAGCCGTTACTTCTTCGAATTGAGAAATCACTGGTCTGATACTATAGGCATGTGGTTAGAATGTCTCAGGAAAGAATCGCTGGACAGATTTTACTGGCAAATCCAAATGACAGGAGATCCAGGGATACACCCCAAGCAAGATGGTTGAATAACATCCATGAGCTTGGCTAGTCACGCTTGCGGATTTAGCCGGATCAGTTGGAGACAGTTGCTTCTGAAAGGACCCGTTGGAGGGAGTGTTTGAGGGCTATTTACCCCCACGACCCTCTCAGGAATAAGTGTACGAAGAAGAAGAAGAAGAAGCTATTCCCTGTATGTCCCTTTATTCTTTGTATCATCATCATCATCGTTGTCTTCATCATAAATGTTTGTTGACTTCCGCACGGTGGGCCTTGGAGACTGATCTCTGAACTCTGATCTCGATTAGGAGAACGACAACATTCTGAAACCAACTAATAAGCATGAAAAAGACCAACATAATCATCGTCCGTCCGTTTTCCCTACGAGCAAGGTTTTCATTCGTTTTGGGTGCTTTTGGTTGCTTCTTCTATTATGGGTACAACTATATACGCACACGTATATATAGGTATGTATGTGTAAATATATATATACATATATATATGAAATATAAGAATCAAAGAACTGTTCAAAACATTATTGTGCTTACAGCTGTTTCCTCCAAACCGAGGTTTGGATTCTTCGGAGCAGTTTATTAATGCATGGACAGTTATATGACCTCGTTTTCAGCCGGCTGAAAACGAGGTCATATAACTGTCCATGCATTAATAAACTGCTCCGAAGAATCCAAACCTCGGTTTGGAGGAAACAGCTGTAAGCACAATAATGTTTTGAACAGTTCTTTGATTCTTATATTTCATATAACTGCTCTGTAAATCATCTGATGTTTTTACATTGAGCTACTTAACTTACTGGTAATAAGGTAGTAATACATTACTGCCTACCACTATTTAGGGTGTGTGTAAAATACTTATAACTGCATAAGGTTTTGTATTTACATAACCATAAATAGTATAACTAATACATATATATATACATATATATATACATATATATATATATATATATATATATATATATATATATACATATATATATAGTGAAGGCGTGTGGCTGAGTAGTTAGAGAATTGGATTCGCAATCGTAAGGTTGTGAGTTCGATTCCTGGACCAGGTGATGCGTTATGTCCTTGAGCAAGACACTTTATTTCACGTTGCTCCTTCTACCTGGAGTTGGAAAGACCAACGGAAACATTGTTCCCTCGGTCCGATTTGACGAAAGTCGATCGTTTAAAGATATATATACACGTGCGCGCGCACACATATACATACATGCACACACACACACACACACATATATATATATGTTGATTAAATGTAGTTAAAATAGGCTTGCTTACTTGACCATATTGCTTTAATGCATGATACATAATTCTGTGACATGGTTATGCATGTGACTTTATCAGACGTTGATACAATCATCAGGGCCTATGGTGGTGAGTAAGGAGGTAGCCCTGGGGCCGAGGACACCAGAAGTCTCTACTGCCAGGGGAACGACCGCAAACCTGTCGGAGAGCGACCGGTATTTGAGGAGTTTGGCCCCCTCAGCCCGACGTGTAGCAGAACCTGGCGTCTCCCTTGCCGTCCTCCGGGGAAACGCCTTCTCCATTCTGTCCGCCGGGGCTGTGGGTGGGCCCCATCGCGTACCAATACATTAGTTAAATACCATTCTTTCATCTGATATATCTCTAAATTATATTTTGTACAACAAATACCTAAAGATTTCATACAACAGAAAGTTTTATGAATGCGTGCGCGGGCGTCGATGTATGGAAAGTTCTATGTATCATCAGGTGCAGTTATGCAATCATGGAGATATGTCGTTTCTCATGTATTACCTTCCTGTTTTGATGCCAGCATATATACATACAAGAAATTTACTGATTGGATTAAACTTTGAACTGTCTATTACCTTCTTGTTGCTGACTATGAAATTATATTCAGCTTTGTTTCTTCTTGGCCATGTATATTGTTGTATTCTCACCTTATTTGAACTTGAAGATCCCGTTAAGGGTGAAAGCAGCGATTCTTTGCTTAAACTTTAATCTGTTATTTTAATAAATATTTGCTCTAGGGTTCTTATATATTTGATTTATATTTATCCTTATCGAGCTCACTTTGGATTTTAGTCTTTACATTTATTATTATTACTATATATATATATAGGAAACGAAGTTGAAAATGCAAATGGAGACTTTAAGAAGATATATTTACAATAACTTTAACGGTTTCGCAGTTGCATGATTTTCAAAAGTTACGCGAGATGTGTATATATATATATATATATGTATATATATATATATACATATATGGACAAATTAGGGAGATAAATTACTATACATTACCCTGTCAGTGTCGTCTTTCAGTGTGATCTTAGATGCAACGTTCAATGGACCCCATTCAATAACAGAACCAGAAACGAGTCCATCCTTCGTGTTGCCATATTTTGAGCCCCAAACCTGAATTTTAAAATGAAATCGTTCAGAATAATTGTCACCTTGTCAAAGACAAATAATGAATACAAGAGGAATAAGGAAGAGTAACCACTGAAATTGGTCATATGATGTCATGGAATGGGCAGAAGGAAAGAAAGGGGAAATCGTGAGTTTGGCCGATGATCATGAATGTTGAAGGGAGGACAATTTATTTCTTCAGCGTATATCGTACTTATCAAACGCACCTACTACTTAACAGACATTTCTGCTTCTTACTAGGCACGTCCAGGTCTTATTAGACACGCCTACGTCTTATTACGCACGCCTACTTGTTACTAGACAGGCTTATTACTTACACGACACGCCTACGTCTTACTAGGCATGCCATCTTGTTACTAGGCACGCCAACTTGTTACTAGAGGTGCCTACATCATATTAGGCACGGCCACTACTTACTAGATACATCACCGGCTAACTAAGAACACCTAGCTACATACTAGCTCCACCTATACGTTACTAGGGGTACCAACTACATATTAGACTCAACCACAACTTGCTTGAGTTGCTAACTAGATATTAGACACATCCGATCCGCAGCTTACTCAGGGCAGCCACTACATTCTAGACACACCCACCGTTTACTAGGGTACTAACCAGATTTTAGACACATTCATTGACTTACTAGGAGTACCAAAGTGATATTAGACACACCTTCAGCGAACTTGGATTACCAACATCATACTTGACACACCCACGACTTACTAGGATCACCTAATAAATATTAGACACACCTCAACTTACTAATGGTACCAACTAGATATTAGACACACCCACAACTTACTAAGAGTAGCAACTAGACTTTAGACATACCCACAACTTACTAGGGTGCCAACTAGATTTTAGACACACCCTCTGCTTACTAGAAGCACCATCTTTATATTAGACAAGCCCATGACTTACAAGGGGTACACCCACCATTTATCTAGATAAACCCACGGCTTACTAGAAGTACCAACTGGGTACTATACAAACACACAGCTGTCTAGGAGTAACAACTACATACTAAATACGCCCTCTCCTTACTAGAAGCACCAACTAGATATTAGACACACCCACTGCTTACTAGGGGTACATCCTCTAGATAGCTAGATACACCCACTGCTCACTAGGGGTACAACCATTATTTAGCTAGACAAGCCCAAAGTTTACCTAGTCCAGGGACTTTGATAAATTAGTTATTATTAAGATCAAGATATGTTTTATATGTGCCTCTTTCACTCCAGGCAGAGCTGCTACTTCTCCGAATTGAGAGATCACAGCTCTGATGCTATGGACATGTGGTTAGAATGTCTCAGGAAAGAATCGCTGGACAGATTTTACGGGCAAAACCAATCGGCAAGAGACCCAGGGGTAGACCCCGAACAAGATGGTTGGATAATATCAATGAGCTTGGCTGGTCACGCTTGGGGATCCAGCCGGATCAGTTGCAGACGGTTGCTTCTGACAGGAGTCTGCCTCTCCCCCCGCCCGCCACGACCCACACAGGAAGGAAGTGGGGTTGTGGGTCCCACGCCCCATCCTCCCCCCTTTTCAACGCAGGCATCTCGGGTAAAACGAGAAATTTAAAAGGGATACCAGAAAGGGTCTGACAGGGCCCACTGGAAGGTTTGTGCGAGGACTCTTCCCCCTTCGACCCTCTCATGAATAAATGGCCGAAGAAGAAGAAGAAGAAGAAGAGAAGCCTTTTACAGCTGTTTTGGTATGTAAGGGGTTAAACAACATGATTGATGTGGTTATCTTACCTTGATTTCTTTGTCTGTGGCAAATACGTTGTTCTCTTTGAAGACATGAGTAAGGGAAGCACGACCATCGTCAAATACACGGATCAATTTCCAGTTTTTCAGGTTGGTTGCGGGCTACAATATATATTTATATATAGAGAGAGATAGAGATAGATATATTTCTTTATTAGCCACAAGGGCGCACAAGAAAAGGGGACAATACAAAGACATGCCGGGGATTTTACATACAGTCGTGTAAAAAACAAACAATTACAACAATCGAAATCCCCAATAGGGGGGAAGCGCCACAAATGGGTTGTTTAATACCCCGTCGATAGAACAACCCTCAACTGCAGGAGCGTGTTGTGCAAGTGCTCCCTTCTTCCTTTTGCTCTCTTCTTCAACCTACAGGCTTATAAACAGAGAAGGACCAATCACTCGGGCCATTTTCGCTTCATTCACCCAACTTTCAGTAAATTTACTGGGGTGCAGTGCCTCTTTCTCCACCCTGATTCTCCTTCTAAAGTGATACTTAAAGAAGGGAATCAATTGTTGTCCGGAGAGAAAGGCATCTGTCCTCAGTCCTCTCAACCTCGTCCACCATATAACTTCTTTCACCATAGATAGAGAGATAGATAGATAGATAGATAGATAGAGATAGATAGATAGATAGATAGATATAGATAGATATATAGAGAGAAGGATATAGATAGATATATACAGATATATTAATATATTTGAAAGATATTTAGAATGTTTTGCAGTGTATTGATTTTTAAAGCACACACGCACACATACATGGATAGTATACACATACATACATATATACCAGTGGTGAAGGGTAACCGGGAAAGCAGGGCATGCAATCCAATCGCCATGGCGGAAAGTGGGGTTGTGCAGGCTTACCCCCCCCCCCCCCAAAAAAAAAATTTCCCTCTAAATTACCCTCCCGGGTCAAAGCCGCATGTAATATTACCTAGTTTGTGTGTGTGTGTGTGTGTGTTATCTCTTTATGTGTCTACGATTTAGTAAGCAGCCAAAATTCTGCTTGCTTCAACCGACGCAATTGATCAACTCAAGATTCTATAATGCATGCACTGCATGCGTTGCATGCACGGACCCTTCGCCCCTGATACATGTATCCATACATATATACATACATACACACATGATGGCTGCAAACTCTGTTAAGAGTACTGCAACCGCTTGTCAGATTACGGAAAATGCATACATACACAGCTCCCTAATTCATAGTCTACAAATGGCTGTGATAGCTAGCACCTTCAAAATTTGCAAAACATTCTTGCGATTCAAGGGGTGATAATTTCTTTTCTTTTACAACCTTGCCACCAGGAAGGTGGCCGGTCAAAAAATATACTCGAAATTAAGAGAAAGAGATAACATACATACATACAAATCTTGAGAAGCTAGGCTTCACAGGAACAGAAAGAACACAACTAGTTAGGAAATTACAAGTACAATCCATTAATGGAACAGTAAAAATATGTAAAACATATGTAAAACAGATACAAAGCATATACACATGCACACATACAACTCAAAACATACACATCCACACATACAATAACATACATATCTACACATGCATGCATACATAATCTAGCTAGTTGATGTGTAAATTCCAATAAGAGAGTCTTGTAACCATGTTAGAAACCGACTCTCTCTTTATTGGTAAAGATTTGTGAAATTATAAAACCAGAAGAACATACATACATGTATCCTTACATACATACATACATACATACAAACACACATGATGGCTGCTATCTCTGCTAAGAGTACTGCAATCGCTTGTCAGATCACGGAAAATGGTGCACTTTTAGGCTACGGCCAGCCACACGGAACATGTAACATATCCTGAACAAGCAATGCCTGTGCTTTGAAGGTTTTTTAAGTGGAGAAAGACCTTGCACTCGACCAATCCCACTCTCCGAGCATCGAAAAAACAACCCGAAAAGGAGAACTGGTCAACATCATCGGATGCTTCCGAAGCCGCAGGGTTTTTTTTTTTTTTCAGAGTTTCCCTCTCCTACAAAGGTGCTGTGATAACAATTGAGGGCCCTTTCACTCCCAGGTGAAAAAAAACAAAACTATTTCGATGGCCGTTGACTCTGCTGAGTCCCTCCGCGGAAGATCCTATTCAATGTTCAAACAAGAAAAAAAAATTGACCAATTTACAGAGAAAGTTGTGCATGGATACTTGAGGCGTAAAACACAGACCATAGAGGGGATAAACCACTCAAAAAGCCTGGCATGGAGTTCCGACAAGTTTATGACATCACACCTTGAGGGATATCTCTATGCAATACAGGAACAAGAACTCCCTACCAAATATCTGCTGCACAAAAGAGGAGGGCCAGCAGCTGACAATAAATGTAGGCTATGTAAAACAAAGATCGAGGATGTAAGCCACATTGTTGCCAGCTGCGAAAGAATGTCATCTCGCTACTACCTCCCCATGAGACACGATGGGATAGCTAGAACTATCTGGAACGCACTTCGGAAAACAAAATTAACAACAAACGAGGAAGAATATATTGAGACAGATGGCACTAAGGAATACTGGTGGAACCTGAAAATAAAAACTGCCACCAAATTAAAGCACAACCGGCCTGATATTGTAGTTTGGGACCACACATTGAAAACGTGTTCTGTTGTGGAGGTCAGCTGCCCACTTGATGTAAACGTTGTCAGAAAAATACAGGAGAAGGAGGACATCTACGGACCATTGATGAGGAGCTTACAAATCCAGTATCCAAGATACACCTTTAGCTTCATACCCATCATTATTGGTGCTACGGGTTATATACCAACCCGCTTGGACCAAAGTATGACCGAACTTGGATTTGCGGACAAAAAGCGCAGCTCCCTAATTCATAGTCTACAAATGGCTGCGATAGCTGGCACCTTCAAAATATGCAAAACATTCTTGCGATTCAAGGGATGACAATTTCTTTTCTTTTACAACCTTGCCACCAGGAAGGTGGCCGGTCAAAAAAATATACTCGAAATTAAGAGAAAGAGAAAATATACATACATACATACATACATACATAGTCCGGCTAGGCACTTTCCTGTTGCCAGCAGTACCATGCATCGCAAAAATCTCACATATCAAGTGATGCCTGTGCTTGAAACTTTTTTAAGTGAGGAAAGGCTTCACACGGGGCCAATCCCATTCTCTGATCATCGAATGCAGTTGCCCCCAAAGAAGAACTTGTCTATATCATTGGATACAAACGAACTCTCAGGTTTTATATCAGAGTGACCTTCACCTAGAGAGATGTCTTAATGAAGACTGGGAGTCTCTCGATCCACAATAAACATACATATATGCATACATGCATAAGCCACCACAACGCAGATTAACTACAAAATAGTCGACTTTTTGAGTAAACAACCCCGGAGACGGAAAGAAAAAATGGACAGAACCGCCTGCAGGAATCGCACCAGTTATCTGCCGATACCATTACATACACAATAGTATATAGAGTAATTGTAAACACTTACCCTTCCTGCCTTTGTGGTGTCATTCAGTTGGACATATTTACCGTTTGGCTCTACTTCTGCGATCGAAATGTTTCCGCTGGCAGTTCGGTTGATGGTGATTTTGCCTTGTGATCGATAGAATACATACAGAGATATTATAGGTAGGGACACACACATAAATACTGTACCTTTTAATGAAGGACCAATGTCCGAAACTTTAAGACTCTTTTCCTACTCTATCAAGTGTTAAACTAATATATATCCTGATTGTACTATATCGTGTCCTTGTGTTTCTTATTCGTTTATATATATATATATATATATATATATATATATATATATATATATATATATATATATATATATATATATATTAATTCAAAATATTAACAAAATAGATATTCTTGTGATCAATTATATTTTATTATACATATTTCAGAGGTACTGAGTTAAGTTCAACAGTACGTCCTCATCAGATAAAATAAAATGATACATGACATACCTTGACATGGTAGATGGTTAAGATTGAATCTTAACCATCTACCATGTCAGGGTATGTCATGCATCATCTTATTTTATCCGATGAGGACGTACTGTTGAACTGAACTCAGTACCTCTGAAATATGTATAATAAAATATAATTGATCACAAGAATATCTATTTTGTTAATATTTTGAATTAATATTAATAACTCTGGAAAAATTTAACTATTGAGTGCTTCCAATCTATTGTAAAACTCATTCTTTGATGTATTCATTGAACCTTGTTTAACTCTTAAATATATATATATATATATATATATATATATATATATATATATATTAAAGTAACACTTTAAAGTTTAAGCTTAAACTTTAATCTGTTATTTTAATAAATATTTGCTCTATGCCTACGGTTTTATATATATATATATATATATATATATATATATATATATATATATATATATATATATATATATATATATATATATATATATATATATACATTATCCTTATTGAGCTCTCTTCGGATTTTAGTCTTCACATTTACTATTATTACTATATATATATATAGTGAATTGGCAGTATCGGTAGAGGGTCGGACGCCATGCTTTGACGCATAAATATACGGCCCTTGCCATTCTGAGTTCAAATCCCGCCGAGGTTAACTTTGCCTTTCATCCTTACGGGGTCGATAAAATAAAGTACCAGTAATACACTGGGAAATTGCTGGCCTTGTGCCAAAAGTAGAAACAATTACTATATATATATATATATATGTGTGTGTGTGGGAGGGGGTGGGTGCATGTATATATATATATTTATGCATGTACACACACACAGACACACACACACACACATATATATATGGTGGTGATGGGGTCGTCAGATCGGTCCAAGGAAACAATGTTTCCATTGGTCTATCTGCTCATATTATCTGCCGGCTGCTCATATTATCTGCCGGTTGCAACTCCCGACAGAAGGAGAAACGTGGCATAAAGCGTTATGCTTAAGAACATAACCCACCATCCGGCCCGGGAATCGAACGCACAACCACATGATTGTGAATCCAATCGTCCTATCACTAAAACATGTAACTCCCACTCACAAACCAATGAGAATTGACTCAACTGGCGCTGCGCTAACATAGACCATTCCTAGCAAGTCTCTCTCACTGAACAACACGTGCGGTGAAACTTCACGTAGCAGCGGATTGAAACTTCAACTGACGACTGCGACAGAAATTGACGGTAATCTTATATAGAACATAAACCATTATTTTATTTCTAACTGGGCGGTGGATTGGCAGTATCGGTAGAGGGTCGGACGCCATGCTTTGACGCATACAGTTGCGGCCCTTGCCATTCTGAGTTCAAATCCCGCCGGGGTTAACTTTGCCTTTCATTCTTACGGGGGTCGATAAAATAAAGTACCAGTAATGCGCTGGGTAATTGCTGGCCTTATGCCTAAAGTAGAAACAATTATTTTATTTCTATCTCCAGTAAAAGGGATGTGAATTGGCAGAGATGTTAAGACTTCGGATACTATGCTTCGTAGTATTCGTTTTAGCTCCCTGTATTCTGAGTTGGAATTCCGTTGAGGCAATCATTGTATTTTATCATTTTGGGGTCGATAAATGAACTACCGACTCAGTATTGCGTTGGGTCTTCCCATTATATATATACCCCCCACTCTCAAGCGTGAAACTAAAAAAACATATATCATTTGTACTGCCTCTCTGTTTTTTGTTCTCTGTTCATTTTTTAAACTATATATATATATATTATTCCGATGAAATGACAGTTGATAATAACATTGAAATATTGAATGTCTGCATAACTAATACTTTGTAGATAGCAGCTGTTTTCAGATTATGTAACTGTTATAGAAACACGTGTCAATAAATTCCTTTTAACTAAACTGTATCCATTAAAATCCTTCTATATATATATATATATATATATATATATATATATATATATATATATATATATATATAGGAAAACGTTTAACCCCAACGGCAGAGCTCAAGCCGTTTCGACGGCTATTTCCAGAAATAGCCGTCGAAACGGCTTGAGCTCTGCCGTCGGGGTTAAACATTTTCCTATTACCCACTCTACTACCCTAAGTATTGAGTACTCTGGTGCGTTATGGTCCATCTGGTTCCTTACCACACCTCCCTCATTATATATATATATATATATATATTTCACGTTGCTCCTTCTACCTGGAGTTGCGACCGACAGACGGTACTAGCAACTGGTAAGACCAATGGAAACATTGTTTCCTCGGTCCGATTTGATGAAAGTTGATCGATTCTTATATATATATATCAGAGACGGGGGGGGGGGGGAGCAATGTGGCAGCATGCTATTTCATCCGTCTCTGAGTAAAAAAACATAAACACACACTTCTTGCTCTCTGCTTTTTCTTTGCTTGTTTCCTTAAAGTCTACCATCATTCCGCAATTTACACCTGATGAGGTCACCGGGTCCTTACGCAAACTGACCACTGAAATGTGCAGTGTTTGCAGAAATAAAAAATTAAGGAAATTCAACATATTTGGCCTCCTGTCATTTCACCTTATAATATATATATATATATATATATATATATATATATATATATATATATTTAATGCAATGAAATACCTATGACCGTTGGTAAATCACTGATGAGGGACTCATTTTATGACATGTTATCCATGTGCAACCATGCAGTATTCTTCTCCCCATTTTTTCATATATATATATATATATATATATATATAAATAAAAGAGAGTCAGGTCCCAGCGGCTGAGCTCTTGCCGTTTCGACAGCAAATTCCAAACCAGAATTTGCTCTCTACTATATTTTCATTGTACTATCACAAGTACCGAGTAATCAGCTGAATAATGGTCTAAATAGTTTAAAACTGTATAATCCTGATCTCTCTCTCTCTCTCTATATATATATATATATATATATATATATATATATAAATGATTTCTATATTAAATAATGATGTTTACACTCTACTAATGTAATGAGTACCTTTTTAAACTATGGTTACCCCCCCCCCCCCCCAATATCACTCGGATCTACATATATATCTACACACACACACACACACACACACACACACACACACACACACACACACACACACACACACACACACACACACATATATATATATACGATATTAACGAATGGAAACTATATTTATAAAACCATATTTATTTTATTATACATATTTCAAGGACACCACGTTAAATTATGGTGTGCTTTCATCAGACAAAATACAATATAGATCAATTTTATAAATAAATATTGACATACCCTTAAAAAATGCAACCATTACTGTTGGAAGCTCCTGGATAGTAATGGTTGCATTTTTTAAGGGTATGTCAATATTTATTTATAAAACTGATCTATATTGTATTTTGTCTGATGAAAGCACACCATAATTTAACTTGGTGTCCTTGAAATATGTATAATAAAATAAATATGGTTTTATAAATATAGTTTCCATTCGTTAATATCGTATGTTTACTCCAAATACTTGTTGAGTGCTTTATATCAGTTATAAAAATTTGCTTGTTGTATCCCAACATTTTAAATAGAACTTTTGTATATATATATATATATTGCGTGTTTCCCCTATTATATGGCCTACTCCAAAAATAAGCCCTAGCGCATTTTTGCAAGAAAAATTAACATAAAAAATAATATATCCATAGTCTTGCTGATTACTAATATAATAAATTATTTTAATGATATTGTTTTTAACTCTATAATATAATTTGATGTCAGTATAATGATACTTTTATCAACACTCTTGTGCTGTTATTTTTTTGTGTAAAAATATAGACCCTACTCCAAAAATAAACCCTAGTGTCTTTTTTTTTGTTTTAGGGAAAAATAATATAAGATCCATCTTATAATAGTGGAAACTAGGTATATATGTATCAGACCTGTCAACTCTCCCCGTTGGACGGGGAGATCTCCCACCCACCTTGGGGTGGGTGAGAGATGTCTTCTCTTGTGAAAATGGGTATAGCTTTCATTATGTAAAATCTCCCCATTTTGCCCCATTTCTCCCCGTTTTGGGGCAATTTTCTCATGATACTCCTAGTTTGAGTTTTTAGAGGTTGATAGGTCTGATATATCAGTCCCTTTCTCTCACTCCCATGAGCGCTTTCTCTGGTAGAAATTGGTTTTGTTCAGCAGACCATGAGGGGGATGGGATCTGCCAGATTTAAAGGGCTCAAGACATGTTGTATATCATTATGACGTCCCTACAACCCCACCCGGTATTAAGGGCTTATAGATAGATGTAAATGTCAGAATCGGTAGAAAACAATAAAGGGTTCCCATCGCAGGTATGTTTCAAATTTATCGTCACATTAATAAGGGGAATTATTCGGTATAAGGGTTCACATAGCAGCTCTGGTTCTATGGCATCGTCACGTTACCGAGGGAAATAATGTTTCACATTTCAGCATTTTTTTCAATTCTCTCGTCACGTTACCATGGGAAATAAAGGTTCACAATGTAACTTTTTTACCAATTCTATTGTCGCGTTACCACTGGGAAGAAGGTTTCACATTCTTTTACTTTTTTTTACTCTTTTACGTGTTCCAGCCGACATGCTGAGGCCATGCTGGGGCACCACCATTGCAACTTTTTTTTTCAATATTATCGGTACGTTACTGAAGTGAATAAGGTTTCACATTGCAGCTTTTTATTCAGTTCTATCGTCGCGTTATCAAGTTGAATAAGGGTTCACATTGCAACTTACTTTTTCATTTCTATCATCCCATTACCGAAGGGAATAAGGCTTCACACTGCAGTTTTTGTAAAAAAAAAATATATCGTCTCGTTACCGAAGGGATATAGCAATTTCTTTTTAAAATTCTATCGCCACGTTACCGAGAGGAACAAGGGTTTCACATTGCAATTTTTTTCTTCAGTTCTGTCATCACGTTAGCGAGGGGTAGTAATTTGTTATAAAATATTTGGAAGGAATAAGGAAATAAATGTACTTACCAGTCTCAGGTGAATGAAAACCGGAACTAGCCTTTTGTTGCAGAGCATTAGCTAATGCTTCTTCCGAAGCAGAATGAAAACCGCCTATTGTCTGTACCATAGAGCCAAGGCTAAGTCTAGTCAATGAAAGGAGGATTAAATACGGTTAAAAAAGGAGAATAAGATCTAATGTATTATAAACTATTCTAAAATAAGATATCTTTCTCAGGCTGTTAACTTAATCTTTTTTAACCCCTTAGCATTTAAACCGGCCATATCCGGCCAGAATTCTCCCACTTCTCTCTGTACAAACCGGTTGTAACTGGCCACAGATACAAATATTAAGGTATTGTTCTCAAACTAAATAACAAAATCTCAAAGAGTCAATATTTTGTGAGATAATTATGTTAGGTAAAGCCTTTACCACAAAAATACAATAGTATATATGGAGTAATGTAAATGCTAAAGGGTTAAATGATGAATCATGTTTGTTCATGTCTTTAAAGATTTATTGCAACTTTATTTATTTGAAATATAGTAGCCCCGCCGTCAATGACTATAATAATATAACGATAATGGTTTCTAATTTAGGCACAAGGCGGGCGATAGTCAATTGAATCGAACCTGGTGCGTTCTGGGTACTTTACCCAATAAGGATGAAAGGCAAAGCTAACCTCGGCTATGGTGATGGTTTAGGTATAAGGCCAACAATTTTGGGGAAGGGGAAAGTCGCAGCGGAGTTGGCTACCCGAAAGTGCAATTCCTGAGAGTATCCTCCAGGGACAATCTCTTCTTCATCTTGTCGGCCGGGATCACGGGCCCGACTGACCCTTATGCTTCATTTATGGGGGCCGGCGTGTGGAACAAACATTATTAAAACTTAAATTGTTATTGAATAATAACTAATGCGTTATGCGAAGGCACGTGGCTTAGTGGTTAGAGCATTGGGCTTACAATCATGAGTTTGTGAGTTCGATTCTCGGACCGGGTGATTAGTTACCGAGGGGAACAAGGGTTTTATTTCATGTTGCTCTACTTCACTCAGCTGTAGAAAGGAGTTGTGACGTCACTGGTGCTAAGCTATATCGGCCATTGTCTTTCCCTTGTATATATATATATAATATATATATTATATATATTATATATAATATATATATATTATATATATATATAATATATATATATTATATATATATATAATATATATATATTATATATATATAATATATATAATATATATATATATATAAATACAGATAATAAATGTCAAAATGTAGCATTTGTTAGCGTCTCCCTTCTTATGAATATATATATATATATATATATATAGTGACGAAACATAAGTCAATTGAATGAACTCATAATCCTTTATTTACTGCTATATATATTTCGATGATAGCCATTGAATGGCTATGACCTCATCAGGCAGTTAGTCAGCTCTTAGATATGCCAGCTCTGTGTGTATAGTGTTGATGGTATCAGAGCCTTGGGGCATATATATATATATATATATATATATATATATACTACCAGCAGGACCCGGTGTTGTATGTGTTAGGAAATGTGAAATAGCAACAAACATGCAAAGATTGAGGAATGTAGCTGTGTACTTTTTGAATTCCCTTATTTTCAGGGAAGGATTGAGGAGCGACGTAGTCAATTGTGTGAAAACCAAGTAGGGATGTACGTTTAAGTAGGGATATTGAGATGACGAAATCAGCGTGGCAACGCAACTGCAGCAGAAAGGGTTCATAGTACAATTAGCACAAACGCTGGCGGCAATGGTTGCACTGCGTTTACACAGCAACACAGGTGCGACAAAAGGGGTCACCGCGGAATTAGCACAATCGCTGTTCAGCGTACTTGCGCAGGGCATTTATACTGCGGTGAAGGTGTAACAAAAGGGGTCTTAGTAGAAGTAGCACAGACGTGAGTTTTACAACAACGTACACAGGGCCCGGATTTGCGCGTGATGAAAGCACGAAGCGTAAACAGGGCGCTGACAAAAATGTTAAGGTCCTCCTCATTTCCCCAATCCCCGAAAATGGTCCTGCTTAAAAGTAAGTGATGTGTGCTCTGTTAAATAAACCAAATGTTTAACGAAATATTATACGCTACTTACAATGTTTAAGGAGCGTTTATATTGAAAAGGAAAATGGTATGTAATGCCCAATGCTAATTCGTAAATGTCCTAGAAATCATTAATGGAATCGGAAATTTTTTTGTCCACAGCAATGCGAGCGGACTAACTAATGTCTGCGGCAAATTTCGAGGAAATCAACTGGATTATCTTTAAGTTACGCCTCAAATAAGCCAAAAAAAATGCCTAAAAAATGCTGATTTTCGCTTAATGCGGTCCCTGGGGCAGAAAAAGTTAAAATATTTTTAGCCCATTGCACTCCAAGAAATGTAGAAATAGAAATAACGCATGTGTAAAGTTTGAAAAGAATCGGTCGGGTACTTCTCGAGTTTTAGGATTTACACAGACAGACAGACATCCTCTGTTTTATATATATATATATATATATATATATATATATATATATATATATATAATACATATGGGCAGATACAGTCTGAAGATGTTGACTGTATATAAAGACAGCAGGCTTGTCAACTGTACCCGTCCGATGGGGAGATCTCACACCCACTTTGGGGTGGGTGAGAAATGTCTTCTCTTGTGAAAATGAGTATATCTTTCATTATGTAAACTCTCCCCATTTTGCTTCATTTCTCCCAGTTTTGGGGAACATTTGTTTCATAGTACTCCCCGTTTGGGTTTTTAGAGGGTGGCAGGTCTGAGACGGCTACGGTGTGTGCATATTGACTGTATATATAGATTGATACAGTAACGGCGTGTAGATATTGACTGGATATATAGACGGACACGGTATGTAAATGTAGACGGGATATATAGATAGACATACAGCGAGTAGATGTATATACAGATAGGCAAATGTAGTGTCTGTGTGTATTGACTGTCTTGAGTAAAGAAGGAAGTACAAACATTTTTTCTGCTTATATAAATATTTATATTTCTACTTTATGCTACGTTAATATGCATCAATAGATCTTTTGAATATATTTTTGAATTTCGGTATAATATTTTGACATAAAAAAGAGAGAACAGTGGAAAGGGAGAGGGTGGTAAACTCTCCCACTAATTCAGAGAGGTGTCTCTGCTGTTCCCAGCGGACAATGGTCAGCGACACCCGCTGCGACAGCCACCCTAGTTCGTGGGCTCCTTTCTCAGATGAGCTGCTGTCCGATTTTTTTTTTATAGAGGACTAGACTATCCGTAACCCGTTGTCACCGATAGTTCAAGGTACACGAAAAAACCGCGTATCTGGGGAACCCGTGGTCCGATTTACGCGAAACTTGTTTTATTCCGTTTTTATTCCCATTTCCGGGTTATGTTACTTTCGGAGTATTTTCCCCATTATGCACCGTTTTGGCTATTTATGAAGGTTTCCAGGGTTATTTTACTTTCGGAGTATTTTTCCATTATGCACCGTTTTGGCTATTTATGAAGGTACCTAGAAAACCCCATATCCCGGGACCCCGTGCTCCGATTTATGCGAGACTCGTTTTATTCCATTCGTATTCCCATTTTAGGGTCAACTTCCTTTTAAAGTATTTTTCCATTATACGCCCTTTTGGCTGTATTACATTAGAGACAAGCAAGCAATCACAGAGTTTTAGTATATATATATATATATATATATATATATATATATATATATATATATATATATATATATAGAGGAGTAAGTAAGACCCCGACGGCTGAGCTCAAGCCGTTTCGACGGCTAATTCTGTACTGAATGAAAAATCAGTTCTGGTATTAAAATAGCCGAACTTGTCAAGGGGCAATTCCATATATGGTCAAAGAGATAATCACCAGGATTGGTCATCCCGCAAGGTAGTAGTAATGCTGCGATGGCAAGTTGGTGGGGGAGGTAGCTAAACCTGCCAGTAGGAGAAAAGGGGAGAGGGGGCGGAGTAGACCCGTTCATGCGTTGGTGGTGCCAGCTACAGCTGGGTGTGAGGTCAAAGAGGACGCCGGGGAGGTTTGGCTACCCCCCCCCCCCCCCCACACACCAACTTGCCATCGCAGCGTTACTACTACCTTGCGGGATGACCAATCCTGGTGATTATCTCTTTGACCATATATGGAATTGCCCCTTGACAAGTTCGGCTATTTTAATACCAGAACTGATTTTTCATTCAGTACAGAATTAGCCGTCGAAACGGCTTGAGCTCAGCCGTCGGGGTCTTACTTACTCCTATTACCCACTCTACTACCCTAAGTATTGAGTACTTTGGTGCGTTATTGTCCACCTGGTTCCTTACCACTTTTCCTTCGCTATATATATTATATATATATAATATATATATATATATATATATATATATATATATATATATATATAATCCAGGACACAATTGAAATTTTCACCACCGTGAAACAAGTTCAAGAGTTAAGCTTAACTATAGAACTGAAAACAATAATCGAAATATTTACCTGCTTTCTTCACCTTCCAGCAGTTTACGGTAGGCAGCAATCTCGAGCTCCATAGACAGTTTGGCATCCATCAGATCACGTAGTTCTTTGATCATTGATTCGAGCTCACCATTCAGTCTCTCCATGTCAATTCTGTGTTCGGATTTCTCGTTCTGCAGATCGGCAGACATAGATTGATAGTCGCTCTGTACTGCTCTCAACTGAGATGTTAGTTGAGCGATCTATAATAGAGAATAAATAAATATGAACTATTGAAGCCCTGACGAGATTGACATTCTTAGAAAATGTAGAAATATCAAATAACTGTAACTACTATAAATGTAGAAATATCAAATAACTGTAACTGCTATAAATGTAGAAATATCAAATAACTGTAACTACTATAAATGTAGAAATAGAAAATAACTGTAACTGCTATAAATGGAGAAATATCAAATAACTGTAACTACTATAAATGTAGAAATAGAAAATAACTGTAACTACTATAAATGTAGAAATATCAAATAACTGTAACTACTATAAATGTAGAAATAACAAATAACTGTAACTACTATAAATGTAGAAATATCAAATAACTGTAACTACTATAAATGTAGAAATATCAAATAACTGTAACTACTATAAATGTAGAAATATCAAATAACTGTAACTACTATAAATGTAGAAATATCAAATAACTGTAACTACTATAAATGTAGAAATATCAAATAACTGTAACTACTATAAATGTAGAAATATCAAATAACTGTAACTACTATAAATGTAGAAATATCAAATAACTGTAACTACTATAAATGTAGAAATATCAAATAACTGTAACTACTATAAATGTAGAAATAGAAAATAACTGTAACTACTATAAATGTAGAAATAACAAATAACTGTAACTACTATAAATGTAGAAATAGAAAATAACTGTAACTACTATAAATGTAGAAATAGAAAATAACTGTAACTACTA
>OZ024757.1:24042022-24054522 GCA_964016885.1 Eledone cirrhosa
CACACACACACACACACACACACACACACACACACACACACACACACACACACACTGCAATAATCACAACAGCAGCCATGATCATAGCAATAACAACAGTAACCTCTTTAATCAATCGACAATATCCCAGGCCTCTCTCGCTTACCAGGTGGGATGGAATTCGTCAAATTGGACCTAGGAAACAATGTTTCCATTGGTCTTTCCATTGCTGATACTATCTACCGGTCGCGACTCTTGGCAGAAAGAGCAACGTGGAATAAAGTGTCTTGCAAAAGGACATAATGCATCGTCCGGTCCAACTCGCAACCTCACAATTGCGAATTCAATTCTCTAACCACTAAGATCCGCGCCTTCACAACAGTAACAGCACTAGCAACAACAACAGGGAAAACATTAACAATGGCAGCGGCTATTTTTACAGCTACGACAAAGAAATAGAGCAAAGTATACTAACACTTTCACAGACGTCTCTCAAGAAGTTAAGTTCATCTTCCAGTGTCTGAGCACGGGTAGATTCAGATAGACGTTGAGCAGTTTCTTCTTGTAAGTCCTGAAAATAAATACAAAAACCTTCAGTTAAAAATTTTATTTTAAGCGGTAGTCGAAGAAAATAGTCAGTATCACCCAGAGGTTTCCCCCCCACTCTTGACGTGCTTTAGAGAGCGGGACTTGGTGACGTACAGAATTTTCATTTTAGAATATTAGATATTATTATAGGGCGGTGAATTGGCAGTATCGGTGGAGGGTCGGACATGCTTTCCAGCGGAGTTACGTCCCTTTACGATCTGAGTTCAAATCCCGCCGAGGTTAACTTTGCCTTTCTAACCTTACGGGGTCGATAAAATAAAGTACCAGTAATGTACTGGGTAATTGCTGGCCTTGTACCAAAAGTAGAAACAATTATATACAAAAACTACATATGACAGCTGCAGTTTGATAAAGTCTGTCTCCCTCATACCAGTAATTAGTGCGGGTTGATGGTTGGTTTATGGGTCAGGAAATATGGTTGATGTGTGAGATCTAGTATATGACATCAATCAATAGCAATAGAATAAAAAGTAAATATATGTGTAAATTGTGTTAAACACAATTATAATGAAAACCATTAATCTGGATGCCTAAATATGGAATGTTACGCACGCAATGTAACCCCCCCCCCCACCCACCCACACACAGCCCCGGCGGACAGGATGGAGAAGGCGTTCCCACGGAGGACGGCAAGGGAGACGCGCTGGAAAAGCCACTCCAACTCGCGGAGTTCACACCTGCTGCTGGCCAGCTCAGCGCCTATGGTGGCGAGTAGGGATCTAGTATAGGTGTTTAGTTTATAGTTTGCCCATAAGATACTGTTTATCTAATAATCCAACATATAAAAGGAAAAATAAATACTATTTAATCAGTCACACACACTTGTACACCAGGTCCGAACACAGAGGGACCCAACTCCCACTGTCATCGCCTCCATCTCTCTCTACCCTCCCCATCTCTCATTATTATGAGCAAATGGGGTCCCACACGCTGGCCGCTCCGCGGCCCCGGCGGATAGAATAGAGAAGGCGCTTCCCCGGAGGATGGTGAAGGAGATGCGTTGGAAGAGCCATTCCAGCCCGCGAGGCTCACTCCTACCGCTAGCCATCTCTGCGCCGATGGTGGTGGGTAGGGAGGTGGACCAAGGACACCATATTAAGTGCCACATACTCTACGGTATCACCTGGATTTTGCCCCGCGTTAGAGGTGCTTTTAGGTGGGACATGGTAAGGTTGTGTGCTATCACCTGGATTTTGCCCCGCGTTAGAGGTGCTTTTAGGTGGGACATGGTAAGGTTGTGTGCTCTTCCAATGGCACGACTGAGTATATTCACCTCACAATTCCAGTTATTACGGTATTCAACGTGTCAAACACTCACGGTCTGCGTTGGGTTTGTGTGTTTGACGGTCCTACTTGCTTGTTTGCATATATATATATATATATATATATATATATATATATATATATATATATATATATATATATATATATATATATATATATATATATAATATAAGATCAAAAGATGGTTAAAGGAGTTCCATGTATTTTATTATGCGCATTTCAAAAACAAACATCATCATGCAATAATATTTGTGTTTTCATCAGATAAAACAGGAGAACATGATATGAAGGCTAAAAAACACTTGTGGATAGGGCAGTTTTAAATCAACATAACTGCACTATCCACAAGTGTTTTTTAGCCTTCATATCATGTTCTCCTGTTTTATCTGATGAAAACACAAATATTATTGCATGATGATGTTTGTTTTCGAAATGCGCATAATAAAATACATGGAACTCCTTTAACCATCTTTTGATCTTATATTATGTATACTCCAGTCCTACAAACTGTAGAGTGCTTCTTATCCGATATCTGCATTGCTTTATTGTACTACAATAAAACTCACCTCCTACATATATATATATATATATATATATATATATATATATATATATATACACACATATAATAGTACTAATAATGTTTTTGAAATTAGTGTGTATATATATAATTTTAGGAATAACCAAAGAGTGCTTAGAAATACATTGTTTTATTTGCTAACAGTCTTTCATCCATACCCTAGGGCAGGAATCATCAGAGCCTATTAAGGGGTACAATCCATATATGGGCAGATAGTCGAAGCAAAAAACATGTCTTGTTTTTCTTTTTGTTTTTTCTCCGGGAGTGGTCAGAGATCTAGGGGTGATTTACCTGAGATCAAATGGCTGGTATACTTCTGCTAAATGGCATGTATTATATTTATTACACTTGTGGTGGATTGGCAGTATCGGTAGAGGGTCGGACGCCATGCTTTGCAGCATAGAGTTACGGCCCTTGCCATTCTGAGTTGAAATCCCGCCGAGGTTAACTTTGCCTTTCATCCTACGGGGTCGATAAAGTAAAGTACCAGTAATGCACTGAGGTAATTACTGGCCTTGTGCCAAAAGTAGAAACAATTATATTTATTACACTTGAAAGGTACAGTCCACTTTACGGACTTCCAAAGCTTTTCGCTTTGCCAGGTTCATCCACGAGGTTTAGGTCGACGCCATGCTGTGGTAAGATCCACGTGCCCAAGGTCGACGCCATGTTATGGTAAGATCCACGTGCCCAAGATCGACGCCATGCTATGGTAAGATCCACGTGCCCAACGTCGATGCCATGCTGTGGCAAGATCCACGTGCCCAAGGTCAACCTCATGCTATGGTAAGATCCACGTTCCCAAGTTCCACCTCATGCTCTGGTAAGATCCACATGTCCAAGGTCGACGCCATGCTGTGGTAAGATCCACGTGCCCAAGGTCGATGCTATCCTCTGGTAAGATCCACATGTCCAAGGTCGACGCCATGCTGTGGTAAGACCCACGTGCCCAAGGTCGATGCCATACTATGGTAAAATCTACGTACCCAAGATGCCACGCAGTGGTGTTGGACCGGGCATCTAATGATTAACCATTCGGCCTTATCAGAGTTCTCAAACTTAAGGACATAAAAAGGGCCATTACGGCCTGGAGGAGAGACACAGTCGGCCAAACCTAAGATGAGGGGATGGTGCCTGATTTCTACCATGTATAGTGGTTTCTTATATAGGCACAAGGCCAGAAATTTTGGGAGAGCGGAATGTCGATTAAATCTACCCCAGTGTGTGACTGGTACTTTATTTATCGACCCCGTAAGCATGAAAGGCAAAGTTAAATGCTGATCAGCAATGAAGCTGATCGATTACTATCTATTTAATACTGCTGCTACTACTACTGTTGTCACTGCTGCTGCTGCAAGGGTATGGAAGGGGCAAGGGAGACATTTTCAAGAGTTAGTAAAATATTAGTCAGGAAAATTTTTCTGTCGCGGGCCATAGCAAAGTAGTAAGCGGGCCGCATGTTTGAGACATGGATTATCTTGTATCCACGATTTGGTGCTCAACAGGTTTAGAAAATATGCACGTGTGTTGTCTACTAATCGATAAAGACTAATTATGTCCACCATATGGCTCTAGGTGATCGAAATCAGACAAAAGAAAGTGGAACATTACTTGTAATCGAAATCTAAAGGGTAGTCAAGTAGGTAGGAAATAGATTTTTATTATATGTATGTATGTGTGTGTGTGTGTCTGTGTAAATGTGTATATATATATATATACAGACATAGATATACAAATATATATATGTACATACATATATATATACATATATATATGTATACATCGCCCTTAAATGGCTCAAGGCCAACACTTTTGTCGATTAAATAGACCAAAAGTCGATTAAATAGACCCAAGTGTGTTACTGCTACTTTATTTTGTCAACCTCGGACAGGATTTGAAATCATAATTCATGGCATCGGACGCTCTACCGATTACTGCCAATCCCCTGCCCTCGGCCAAGCCAGAGAGAGACATTATTGTTTCTACTAATGGCACAAGGCCAGCAATTATTTCCAGTGTATTACTGGTACTTTATTTTATCGACCCCGTAAGGATGAAAGGCAAAGTTGAACTCGGTCCGTAAAGGGACGTAACTCTATGCTGCAAAGCATGGCGTCCGACCCTCTACCGATACTGCCAATCCACCACCCTAATAATTGTTTCTACTTTTGGCACAAGGCCAGCAATTATCCCAGTGTATTACTGGTACTTTATTTTATCGACCCCGTAAGGATGAAAGGCAAAGTCAACCTCGGCGGGATTTGAACTCGGTCCGTAAAGGGACGTAACTCTATGCTGCAAAGCATGGTGTCCGACCCTCTACCGATACTGCCAATCCACCGCCCTAATAATTGTTTCTACTTTTGGCACAAGGCCAGCAATTATCCCAGTGTATTACTGGTACTTTATTTTATCGACCCCGTAAGGATGAAAGGCAAAGTTAACCTCGGCGGGATTTGAACTCGGTCCGTAAAGGGACGTAACTCTATGCTGCAAAGCATGGTGTCCGACCCTCTACCGATACTGCCAATCCACCGCCCTAATAATTGTTTCTACTTTTGGCACAAGGCCAGCAATTATCCCAGTGTATTACTGGTACTTTATTTTATCGACCCCGTAAGGATGAAAGGCAAAGTTAACCTCGGCGGGATTTGAACTCTGTCCGTAAAGGGACGTAACTCTATGCTGCAAAGCATGGCGTCCGACCCTCTACCGATACTGCCAATCTACCGCCCATGCCAATCCATGAAATTGACTTACCATTCTGAGAGTCTGTAGCTGGGAGTCAAGGTGACCATGTCTAGTTTTCCAGTCTGCCAGTTGCTTTTCAAGTTCCTGGACTTTCCTTCTCAACATTTCACAGTCAGTCACACGCCTGGAGATGTCATCATTCACCGACTCTATTGTGTTCTGTTGTTGCTCGTTTACATCACTCAGGTGACGGACTCTGCAATGGTGTGACAAGACAATCTATTATTGGTCGATGGACAACTGGTAAATATTTACATCAATATACATATATTTAGTTGTATGTAGATATATAACTGTCTATACACATGTGCATACATCAATTTCTCTCTCCTCTCTCTCACCATATATATATATATATATATATATATATATATATATATATATATATACTGTATATATATATACTGTATATATATATATATATATATATATATATATATATTTAAAAGTTAAACAAGATTCAATGACTACATCAAAGAATGAGTTTTACAATAGATTGGAAGCACTCAACAGAAATGGTTTTCAAGAGTTATTAATATTAATTTAAAATATTAACAAAATACATATTCTTGTGATCAAGTATATTTTATTATACATATTTCAGAGGTACTGAGTTAACTTCAACAGTACGTCCTCATCAGATAAAATAAGATGATGCATGACATCATCTACTATGTCAGGGTATGTCATGCATCATCTTATTTTATCTGATGAGGACGTACTGTTGAAGTTAACTCAGTACCTCTGAAATATGTATAATAAAATATACTTGATCACAAGAATATCTATTTTGTTATTATTTTGAATTAATATATATATATATATATATATACTGTATGAACTGTACAAAAGCGTTTTAAACCCCTCCCCAACGAGGCACATGCAAATAATAAAGCCAGTACTACACGGGGAAATTGCGACCATCAGCCACATAGATATAATGGAAGAAGATATAATACTAACCACAGAAGAAATGAGAGCAAATTGAGCTGCTGGACCTGATGGATTCCCAGCAATTAAAACATGCAAGCGTACCTAAGCAAGATCACTGAAGATACTCTTCAAAAGTTCTCTGGCTAGCAGTAAACTACCCACAGAGCTAAAAGAAAGCATAATATGCCCTACCCATAAAGGAGGAAGCAGAGCAGGGGCTAAAAACTACAGGCCGATCTCCCTGACCTCACATATCAGTAAGGAGATGGAACGAATAATCAGAAAGGAACTGATCACGTTCCTCGGGGAAAATGACTTAACTAAAATCCAGCATAGCTTTCGCCCAGGGAGAAGCTGCCTTACACAGCTGTTACAACACTACGATTGGGAACTGAAACAGCTGCTGGACAGCTCAAATGAGGACGAGATATATCTTGACTTTGCTAATGCCTCCGACAAGGTCAGCCATGGAATTATGTCACAAACTACACATATTCGCCTTAACTGGAAAAGTAGATGAGTAACTGCATGGCTTCTTTAAAGATAGAAGCCAAACTGTTGCAGCCAATGGGGCCCTCTCAAAGGAAACATCAGCAACAAGTGGGGTACCCCAGGGCACAGTCTTTGGACCACTATTGTTTTTGGTGGTTCTCTCAGACATGCCCTCTGTAATACATACAATACCCCTCGCTAGCTATGCTAATGGCACAAAGGTAGTATAGGCAATCAAGATCCCGGCTGATGCTACTCTTTTACAACAAGATCTGGATGCCATATAGAAATGGGCTGAGAACAACAACATGAAATCTAATGATGGATAATTTTAAGCCTTACGATGTCAACCTGCTAAAACAAGGACCGTAAAAAAATGCTACACCGAACCAGGAGGGACTGAAATCCTCGTGTCTAAATCGATACGAGACTTGGATATAGACATAAGCGACGATGCATCGTTTCATTCACACATCATGAAAATGGCAACAATGTGCAGACGACTCGCTGGTTGGATCTTGAGGATTTTAAAGACAAGAGACCGAGAAACCATGTTAGTACTATGGAGGACATTTGCCCTATGCCGACTGGACTATTGCTCCCAACTGTGGTCACCATATAGTGTCAAACTAACCACAGAGCTTGAAGCAGTCTAACGAAGCTAGACCAAGAGGATTGCTACGATGAAGGAGATGAGCTACTGGGAGAGGCTAAAAGAACTAAAACTCTACTGCTTGGAGTGAAAGCACAGTGATATATATGGAAGATACTCGAAGGACAAGCACCAAACTTTGGCATTAAGAGCTGGACCAACTCTCGAACAGGACGTCACTATGTGGTGCGAAAGCTCCCGTCTTTCACGTCTAGAATAAGGAGCAGATATTGCAATAGCCTGGGGTTCAAAGGCCTCCAACTCTTTAATAAGCTGACAAGAAAATTGAGAGATCTGCATGGTGTGGACGTGGATATTTTCAAGAAACACCTTGACACTTTGCTATCGAGGATCCCAGATGAACACATAGCATGGAATGAAGGTAACCTAAGGGCAGCAGCAACGAACTCCCTCCTACATCAATGGCCAACCATCACAGGCTGGATATAGAACGTGTAGCAACAAAGGTAGTGCCCCAGCGTGGCCTCAGCCGGACGGCTGGAACAGGTAAAAGAGGATATATATATATATATAAACCTTTCAAGGATTTACACAAATCCAGCCGCCTGTCAATTCATTATAATATTTAACTCCGTAATAGCACCACCAACTACAAAAACAAAGACGGTTGAACTGCTTTACGTTGAGTACACTCTATATTATTACATCGAGATCGACCATACAGAATTGACCAGCTCTATCCACTGGTGAACCTCAAACCTGAATATATATATATATATATATATATATATATATATATATATATATAATATATATATATCAATGATATTAATAAATGGAAACTATATTTATAAAACCATATTTATTCTATTATATATATTTCAAGGGTACCAAAACTTTGGTACGCTCTCATCAGATAAAAATACAAAGTTTGTTTTATAAATATTGACATATCCAGGAACGAGACCTTCACAGTTCAGGTTTTACCTTGAAATAGATATTATACTCCAGAAAACTTGTCGAGTGCTTCGAAACAGTTATAAATATATATATTTGTTGAATTACCAACAAATTAAATATCCCTTTGCTTATATATATATATATATATATATAAATATATATAAATATATATATATATATATATAAATATATTTTGTAATATTTTTACATAGATCTATATGATATACAGACCAACACACATATGCATCCCAGAAACGATCGTAAAATGATGAATTTTTTAATATAAGGAACTTGTTCTTTGTTTTTATTAATTTATCTTGACTCTGTTTTCCTCTGATTTTTATCGAAAATTTTTGAATGAATCATCTCTTTTCATGATATTTGGATTACAATGAGTTCTTCATACGGATTGGACACTACCGTATATATTGGTAGATTTATCTACACACACACACACGCACACACACACACACATATATATATATATATATATATATATATATATATATATATATATATATATATATATATATATATATATATATATATATATATATATATATATAGATAGATAGGTGGTATCCATTACTTTTCTAATTATTCTGGCAGGGCCAAGTAGGCATTCTTCTTGTACAGGTTCTATAACAAGATCAAATCCCATTTGTTGCAATTTTTTTTGTAACATTGACTCAGGTCACCTATAATTACTGGTACCAATATTATCTTAGAACTGTTCAAGTGTCATTATCATTTCTGGATTGGCAGTATCGGTAGAGGGTCGGACGCCATGCTTTCTAGCACAGTTACGTCCCTTTACGGACTGAGTTCAAATCCCGCCGAGGTTAACTTTGCCTTTCATCCTTACGGGGTCGATAAAATAAAGTACCAGTAATACACTGGTATAATTGCTGGCCTTGTGCCAAAAAGTAGAAACAATTATCATTTCTGACACCCGTGTGTTTACTTCATAGGCTGAATGTCATAATTTCGTTTCAAATCTGGCTTTCTGCTCTCTGGCTATTTAGACTTTATTTGTGAGCCTCCCTTTCCATCATATATTCCTTCTTTTATGACCTCCTTTAACAAATTGTCCCCTAAATAATTGTTTCTACTTTTGGCACAAGGCCATCAATTACCCAGTCCATTACTGGTACTTTATTTTATCGACCCCGTAAGGATGAAAGGCAAAGTTAACCTCGGAGGGATTTGAACTCAGAATGGCAAGGGCTGTAACTCTATGCATCAAAGCATGGTACCCGACCATCTACCGATACTGCCCCCCCCCCCCCCCCCCCACTAAATAATAGCTCAAGCTCTCTTTCTCCACTGAAACTATCTCCTTGCTACTGATCAGTCCTTTTCCCCTTTCTGCTCTTTTCCCATAGAGTCGGTCAACGTCAGCCCGAGGGTGTGAGCCTCGATATATATTCAACAGCTTTTTGTTTTTCTATATTTTTCAGTTCATCGACCGTCCAGTCGATGATTCCAGCACCATATCTTATTACAGATCCAGCTCTGGAGTTCATTGCTGTAATGGTGTTTCCAGCATTAAGCTGCGATCCCAGGATTCCCTTGACTCTCTTGAAATACTCCTGTGTACTTTTACTTTTAATCTCTTCGTTAAGTACACTCTGGAGTATTCCGAAGTTTTTGTAACCTTTTCCGTCTTCCAAAGAGCTGCAATCCTGGGTCAAGTGGAGACCGAGAAAGGGCGCTTGGAAACTGGAATGCCTTCAAGTGCTCACTGCCCTTTCCCAATCGTGCATTGCGATCGGTGGAAACTCCACATTGGCGTTCTATAGATGATTAGTGGAGGGCAAGAACGACGACGTCCTTGGGGAAACTCTAGGTGTCGACGAAAGCCAACAAGCTTCGGGAGAACTTTCGGTCCAGGGCTAATGGATAACCCCCAGAAGAATATCAGCCGAGCCTGTCCGAGATGTGACTCGGGGCGACGAGACCATCCTGCACGCACTCGTCCAGTGTCCTGACATTGCTGGCTTGTGGATTTATATCGAACATTTGTCGCGTGTCCATCACGAGTCCAACATGAAGATGTCCCACCGCCTTCCTTTAACCAGAAAGGGCAGGTAGTTTTTATCTGCCTGGTGGTCATGATGAAAGAGGTCGCATGGTGGACACGTCTGAAAGGGTTGAAGACGGGCACTTTCTTCTTCGGAAGGGGGAGTGTTGCCTTCCAGCCAGTTTGTTGAAAGGTGGGTGAGAACGGCAAGAATGGCCTGTGTGAATGGGCCTGCTCTGAGCATGTGCCTGCAGTATTGTAGGAGGATAACTGGGAAAATGCACTTACCCTAATGGTCAGGGTGACCGTGGCTTTTGTGGGCTTTCCCCACGAGTAACCCTCTGTGGTCTCCCCTTAATTGGGATCATTGTTTGTTTCCATTTTTTTGTTATATCCCTTGATTTTGTTTCATTTTTTTACACGCAGAAACCCTTATTTGTACCGTCTTGTGCTGTCCTTAATGTATCTTTGTAAACTCTTTGTGGTTAATAAAAAAAAATGATTATGCGGTGGATTGGCAGTATCGGTAGAGAGTCGGACGCCATGCTTTGAAGCATATAGTTACCTCCCTTTATGATCTGAGTTCAAATCTCGCCGAGGTTAACTTTGCCTTTCATCCTTACAGGGTCGATAAAATAAAGTACCAGTAATGCACTGGGATAATTGCTGGTCTTGTGCCAAAAGTAGAAACAATTATTATTATTATTATTATTATTATTATTATTATCATCATCATAATATGATCTGAGTTCAAATCCCGTCAAGGTTAACTTTGCCTTTCACCCTTGAAGGGTCCATAAAATAAAGTACCAGTCTCGCACTGGGGTCGAATCAATCGACATTCCCCATCTCCAAAATTGCTGGCCTTGTGTCTATATAAGAAACCATTATTATTAATTGGCAGTAGCGGTAGATTGGAAATATCGGTAGAGGGTCGGACGCCATGCTTTGACGCATAGTTGCGGCCCTTGCCATTCTGAGTTCAAATCCCGCTGAGGTTAACTTTGCCTTTCATCCTTACAGGGGTCGATAAAATAAAGTACCAGTAATGTACTGGGGTCGATTTAATCGACTTTCCCTTCCCTCCCCCCATTACTGGCCTTGTACCTATACTAGAAATCATTGTTTCTTTTTCTTAATTATTTGTCTTTATTCCTTATTAACATTGACAAGTCGGATTTGGACACGATCTGGTAGTTTCATTTCAAATACACAGATTGTGTTTGTTTAAACTACTGCTGCCAGCCCACCTGAGAGATGTTCAAGGTTATCTATAGGGAGACGTTTTATCTCGTTTTTCAAAACACAAAGAATTGTTTTATTTTTACTTTAAAAAGAAGTAAATGAAAACAGACGAAAAGAAATTAATTCTTTCAAAACAAAACGGAACGAAACTATGGACACAGAAGCAAGGAAATAAATTGTGAAATGCAAAAAGAAATAATTGTTTCTACTCTTGGCACAAGGCCAGCAATTATGCCAGTGCATTGCTGGTACTTTATTTTATCGACCCCGTAAGGATGAAAGGCAAAGTTAACATCGGTGGGATTTGAACACAGAAGGGCAAGGGCCGTAACTCTACGCGTCAAAGCATGGCGTCCGACTCTCTACCGATACTGTCAATTCACCGAGAAATAATGAAGCTACAAACACGCACACACACACATACATACACGCATACCTGCACCAACACATGCACGCATACATATATATATATATATATATATATATATAAACGTCTATATACATACACACTCACTCACAAGCACTCACAGACACACACTTACAAGCACTCACAGACACATACACACACTCACGCAAACACTCAACCACACACACACACACATACACACACACACACACACACACACTAACTGAAACACAAACTGAGACACCATTCTTGTCACGCTTTGCTCTTTATTCTAGGTTTCATCAAAACAATCACCTTTTGGCCAAATAACATCAAAGATACCGCCTCATACAGGTGACATACAGGTGACATATAGGTGACATACAGGTGACATACAGGTGACATACAGGTGACATACAGTTAATCATTTGTGAGACGGTCTAGACTATATATAATTTGCTGCATACTGACTGATAGACATATATATATAAATGTATACAAATATATATATGTATGTATATATAGGTATCTATGTATGTATATATATACACGTGTATATATATATATATATATATATATATATATATATATATGTATGTATATATATACACGTGTATATATATATATATATATATATGTATGTATA
>OZ024757.1:24064522-24069522 GCA_964016885.1 Eledone cirrhosa
TATGTATATATATATATATATATATATATATATATATATATATATATATATATATATATATATATGTATATATATATATATATATATATATATATATATATATATATATGTATATATATATATATATATATATATATATATATATATATATATATATATATATATATATATATGTATATATATATATATATATATATATATATATATATATATACATGTATATATATATATATATGTATATATATATATATATATATATATATATATATATGTATATATATATATATATATATATATATATATATGTATATATATATATATATATACATGTATATATATATATATATATATATATATATATACATGTATATAAAAGGTAAACAGAAATATCATATATATATATATAGTTTTAATATAGAAGAGCTTCTACAGGAATAGAACTGTTTCATTGGCGAGAAATCATCAGGAATGTCACGAATGAAACAGTTCTAGTCCTGTAGAAGCTCTTCTATATTAAAACTTTTATACTCTGCTATGTATTGAGTACCGTACTGTGGTTACCTCCTATTCAACCCGGAATAACTTATCTATATATATATAATATAAGATCAAAAGATGGTTAAAAGAGTTCCAAGTATTTTATTATGCGCATTTCAAAAACAAATATCATCATGGAATGATATCTGTGTTCTCATCAGATAAAATAGGGAGACATGATATGAAGCTTAAAAAACACTTGTTGATTTAAAAACATATGTCGATTTAAAACTTCACTGCTCACAAGTGTTTTTTAAGCTTCATATCATGTCTCCCTATTTTATCTGATGAGAACGCAGATATCATC
Source organism: Eledone cirrhosa (assembly GCA_964016885.1). Classification (NCBI taxonomy): domain Eukaryota; kingdom Metazoa; phylum Mollusca; class Cephalopoda; order Octopoda; family Eledonidae; genus Eledone; species Eledone cirrhosa. The sequence goes on from OZ024757.1 coordinate 24,065,367, forward strand.
CCATGGTGATATTTGTTTTTGAAATGCGCATAATAAAATACTTGGAACTCTTTTAACCAACTTTTGATCTTATATTATTTATACTCCAGTCCTATAAACTGTAGAGTGCTACTTATCCGATATTTGCATTGCTTTATTGTGCTACGATAAAAGTCACCTCCCACACACACACACACACACACACACACACACACCCACACACACACACACACACACACACACACACACACCCACACACACACACACACACACACACACACACACGTGTGTGTGAGAATGAAGTAATTCCGTCGGAAAGGTCCAGGAAAAAACACCAGGATTTTTTCATTCTGACGACTGAAAGCAGATTTGTTTGCTTTCAAGAAACCACTGGTCAATGAAATAATTATCTTATGTTGTTTATTACATAACTATATATATATATATATATATATATATATATATATATATATATATATATATATATATATATATATATATATATATATATATATATTATATTGTTCTAGAGAAAAACAGACAAAAATCGACCCACCCCACCCCATGTCTCCTCTTCTCCGACTGCTACAAACCTGATCCTCTCTTTTCACATTCTATGATAAGCACAAGGGAGTCGTTCATTCATCAAATGCAATCTCTTCCCCGCAAACATGCCCATCAGATACTTCACTTCTCACGTCAAACAACTCTTTTTCTCGTTTCTTATTTCCCCTCCAGAATACATATTTCACACCACCTTTACCACATAGACCAATAGATACACCGCAGTACAGATATGTTGTAACTGCCAACTCAATCTCTATTGCAATAAACACTACTACTTCTAATACAATTATGGGCCTGATGACGTTCTGTATGGCAAATGGAATTCAAGCGATGAATATGAACCCACCAGTCTCATCCGGACGACCAGGCAAATGCTCTTCAGACTTGCAAAACCAACATCAACTCATTTTCCACATCCCCTACTAAGTTTTGACCATCTCCCTCCCACCAGTCTGGTGTACTCCATAACTTCAAAGCTGGCACCATCAACGCAAGTACGAGATTGATGGAGAGATTGTAGAGATGTTTGAACGAAATAAATTCTATATGTGTTGTGTACAGGAGACTAGATGGAGGAGAACGTGAGCTAGACTTCTTGTGGGGGAAAAAACGATGCTACTAATGTTTCTAGGTGGGAAATGACGACGGGCTGGGTGGAGTAGGTATTTTGGCAGCAGAGAAAAATGGGTAGACAAAGTAATTGCTGTAAATAGAATAAATGACAGAATAATTAAACTTAGACTTGTACTAAATAGAATAACCGTGACAATTATATCTGCATATGCACCTCAATCTGGACTATCAGACGTACTAAAAGACAGACTTTATGAGTCGCTAATGCATATTACTTCCCAAATAACCGACAGTGACCTCATAATCATTGCAGGCAACTTTAACTGGCATGTTGGACAACACTGTGATGGCTTCGACGGGATCCAGGGGGTTTACAGGTTTGGCGCTAGAAATGAGAAAGGCCTCAGACTCCTGGAATTCTGTGACTCTAATGCCCTATCTATCTGTAACACGAACTTCAAAAAAAGAGATAGCCGCTTAACCACTTATAGATCAAGTGAGCCTGCCAGGCAGGTACCTTGCAAGAAAGGAAGCAGAAAATGAAATATTTAAGCAAGTTTTGCAGCATGAGGATCAAAGGCACGACGTGTTCAGGATTGCAAGGCAATGTGTCAGGGAAAATTGTGATGTTGGTGGGGCGAAGTGTGTCCGAGATGATAATGGCGAACTTACCCTCACTGGCACTGAAATGAAGGTAGCATGGAAGTGCCACTCTGAAAGATTACTGAATGTGGAGAATGCATGGGAAGAAAATAGTTTGCCCCAATTTGACCCAACAGAGGGACTGGCTGTACAAGTAAGCAGTAGTATAGTAAGTAAGGCAATCAAGGATATGAAGACAGGCAGGGCAGCTGGACGTTCGGGGATAGTTGCCGAGATGCTGAAAGCATTAAAGATGGAATGGTCGGTAACACCATAGTCACTGGTATTGTAAACCAAGTAATACAAAATGGTGTCATACCCATGACTGGCATAGCAACATCATCGTCAACTTCTCCAAGGGTAAAAAAGATGCTCTAGACAGAGAAGACTATAGAAGCAGTAGGTTGGTTGACTAGGTTATGGAGGTCATAGAAAGAATTATAACACAGCTGATTAGGGATCAAGTTAGCCTAAATAAAATGCAGTTTGGATTTGCGTCAGGTAAAAGTATCACAGATGCCCTCTTCCTTGTAAAGCAACTGCAGGAGAAGTACCTAGCTAAAGATAGACCCGTCTACTTGGCTTTTGTGGACCTGGAAAAAGATTTTGACCGAGTCCCCCGCACCATTATCTAATGGGTTGGTAGAAAACTAGGAGTAGACGAATTACTTGTGAGGGCAGTACAAGCCATGTATAGAAAAACAGTCAGCAAGGTCAGAATTAACAGCGAAGAATTTAGTGTGCAGGTGTCCATCAGGGCTCAGTTCTTAGCCCTCTCCTGCTTATTATCGTCCTGCAGGCTATAATGGGGGAGTTTAAGACAGGCTGCCCATAGGAACTCCTGTATGCAGAGCAGATGGCATAACCCTTATAGCTGGAAGCATGCCCTAGAATCAAAAGGTCTTAAAGTCAACTTGGCAAATACTAAAGATATTGTAAGTAGAAAGGACATCAGGGTCCAAATTCCACCGTGGAAACGGCCTTGCTCAGTGTACAGAAAAGGAGTAGGTAGAAATTCCATCCTATGTCTCAAATGCAAACTATGGGTGTACAAGAGATTTAGTGGGATCTCAGGCAGACTAACAAAGAACGTAGGTTTTACATTGGCCGATGCACAAGAGCAGTAACAAGCAACAGCTCAAGGATACAAACTCCTTCAAATGCCCAAAGAACTCTGTAAAATTAGTAGATAGTTTCTGCTACCTGGGTGACATAATTAGCAGCGATGGAGGGTGTTCCGAAAGCACAGTAACCTGAGTGAGAACGGGTTTCAGAAAGTTCAGGGAGTTACTACCACTGCTAACTACAAAAGGTTTTCCCCTCAAAATGAAAGGCAGACTATGATGCATGTATACGAACATGGGATCTGTGTGCAGAGGATCTGCGAAGATTGGAAAGAAATGAAGCCGGCATGCTTTGATGGATGCGCAACACTACGAACGGCAAAGCCTAAATGAACTGAGAGAGAAATTAGGCACAAGAGGGATCAGATGCAGTATGCAGAAGAGGAGATTGCCTTGGTATAGACATGTGATGGGTATGAAGAATGTATAGAAAGGTGCAGTGCGCTGAAATTGATTGAAGCTACGAAGTGGGAAGACTTAGGAAGACATGAGATGAGGTGATGAAAGCTGACCTTGCATAATAGCACCTCTCAAAGTTGATGACACAGGACCGTGATCTCTGGCGCTATGCAGTAATACAGAAGACCCACATTCCCATATGCAAGGGCTGATACAGGCATCTAGTATGCACCACCTTCCATACCATTACCCCTTCCATACACCTCCAACGTTGTAATCACCTCACCCAAGCCATAATACTCCATCCCTTTATTTACCTCCCCAATTCCTAATACATTACCCCCGCCCGTGTCACCAATCAACACTATAAAGTAGTCATCTTGTTACAAGTACAATGAGCGCCCAGTCTACACAGTAAAGTGGTCGTGTAGGTGCCACGACAAAAATCACCCAGCTCATACTGTAAAGTGGTCATGTTGGTGACACGACAAAAAGTGTCCAGCCCACGATGTAATGTGGACATGTTGGTGACACGACAAAAAGTGTCCAGCCCATGATGTAATGTGGTCATGTTGGTGACACGACAAAAAGTGTCCAGCCCACGATGTAATGTGGTCATGTAAGTGACACAACAAAAAGTGTCCAGCCCACGATGTAATGTGGTCGTGTGGGTGTCACGACAAAAAGTGTCCAGCCCACGATGTAATGTGGTCATGTTGGTGACACGACAAAAAGTGTCCAGCCCACGATGTAATCTGGTCGTGTGGGTGTCACGACAAAACGTGTCCAGCCCATGTTGTAATGTGATCGTATGGGTGACACGACAAAAAGTGTCCAGACCATGTTGTAATGTGGTCATGCTGGTGACACAA
>OZ024757.1:24074522-24082022 GCA_964016885.1 Eledone cirrhosa
CTCTAGCACCTGTATCACCACCACCACCACCACCACCACCACCACCACCACCACCAGCAACACTACCAACACCACCACCATCACCATCACCATCACCATCACCTCCACCATCGACACCTCTAGCACCTGTATCACCACCACCACCACCACCACCTCCACCAACACCACCACCATTAGTATTACTGTATTTGATTAGTCAATGCAGTAGGAGTTGGTATAAATGTTTGAAAGCAATCATTAATAAGCAAGTGAAATGTCCGGTTTCTATAATATCGATTAGGTGGAGTTGTGAAAGTGTGTGGCTTAGTGGTTAGGGCGTTCGACTCTCCATCGCAAGGCCGTGATTTCGATTCCAGTCGGTGCATTCTTCAGGGCTCTTCATTTCACGTTGCTCAAGCTCTATTGGCCGGCCTTATCACACTCACTAATACCACCACTACCCCGCCACCACCACCACCACCAGCAACACCACCACCACCACCACCACCATCACCACCAGAATTACCACGTTCATCATTACTACTACCACCACCTCCACCACCACCACCACCACAGTTACTAATACCACCACCACTCCTATCACCAGAACTACCACCACCAACACCACCACTCCCTCTACCACCACCACTCCCTCCACCACCTCCACCACCACTTCTCCCTTCACCACCAGAACTACCACTACTACACATGGGTCACATATGTGTTGTCTGAGGGCCTCACATGACAACTAACTGCGCACATTACAACTAATTTTACGAAGATAAAATATGTCCGCACTGTAAAAAACCTTTGTGCGGGTCGCAGGTGTGCTTGTAAAGGGCCGCATGTTTGACATGCCTGATATAGACTGTTTATTTTAAAGTGTTCATATTCTTCTAGAAAGGTCAACATAATTTTATGAGAACCTTTGTTAAGTTATGTGCCATACGCCAGCTTAATAATGAGGAAGTTACATTACTAAATTTTTCCAAATTTTTGATTATTTTCAAAAATAGTTGAAAATCATAGACAGTCTTTCATTAGTATGCTCGCTTTCGTCATGAATAACAATAGATTTTGCACCTAGAAAGGTCTTCTCCGAGGTACAAACCAGGACAAAGTAGTTTTATAGAAAACTAGCAGTCACCCTTGCATACCAGTCTCCCTTCTACAAGCAACCGATGTTGTCCAAGGGGAAGATAAAGGCCGATACAGCTTGGCAGCAATGACTTCTAAATCATACTATACATATACATATATAGATAGATAGATACGTTTATGCATAGATACAAAGAAACATGGTAAACATTAATAGAGAGACCAGATCTTAAAATATCCTCGATGTCAACCATACACAGAACTCGATGCAATGATAATAAACAAGGGAAGGCTGTCTCTAAAATCTGTCTACAAGGTATGATACTAGGAAAGGACATCTCAAAGGTAAATGGAGAGACCAGATGTTATATTTCGATGGCAACCATTGACAGAACTCAACACAATGACAGTATATAGGGATTTCTCTAAAATCTGTCTGGAATGTGTAACACATGGAAAAAGAATATGGGGACACTACGATAGTAGATGGAAGAGACCAGATATTAAGATGGTCTCAAATTTGCCCATAGACAGGACTCAATACAATGACAACACTGAGGAGGGTATCTGTGAAACCTGTCTGGATGGTATGTTACTGAGAGAGAAAACCCTAGGACTTTTCAGTGGTAGATAGATCAGATGTTATAATAGCATCAATGTTAACCGTAAAAAGAACTCAATACATTGACAAGTAACAAAACGAGAGTCTCTAAAACCTGTCTGGTGGGTGTAGTACTTGGAAGGAGAACTGTAGGACACCCCAGTGGTAGATAGAGAGGTTAGATGTTATAATAATGTCAATGTTAACCACGGGTCGAACTCAACACAGTGACAATAAATAGGAATTTCAATAAAATCTGCCTGGAAGGTATGGTACTGGGAAAGAGAAACAAGAACACCCCTGTAGTAGATAGAGAGACCAGGGGTCATGATAGTTGCAATGTTAACCCTAGACAGAACTCTATATAGTGACAACAAACAGGAACTAACTCTAAAATCTGCCTGGAAGGTAGGGTACTGGGAAAGAGAAACAAGAACACCCCTGTAGTAGATAGAGAGACCAGGGGTCATGATAGTTGCAATGTTAACCCTAGACAGAACTCTATATAGTGACAACAAACAGGAACTAACTCTAAAATCTGCCTGGAAGGTATGGTACTGGGAAAGAGAAACAAGAACACCCCTGTAGTAGATAGAGAGACCAGGGGTCATGATAGTTGCAATGTTAACCCTAGACAGAACTCAATCATTGACAAGAAACAAAACGAGTCTCTAAAACCTGTCTGGAGGGTGTAGTGCTGGGAAAGAGAACCCTAGGACACCCCAGTGGTAGATAGAGAGGTTAGGTGTTATAATAGTTTCAAATTTAACCCTAGACAGAATCAAATACATTGACAACAAATAGGAGGAGAGCTAACTCTAAAATCTGCCTGGAAGTTATGATACTGGGAAAGAAAACCTTAGGAGACCCCTGTAGTGGATAGAAAGACCAGGTATGGTGATAGTTCCAATGTTAACCATAGACACTAAACTGCATCCAGTGGCAAGGCTCCAGTTCGGGAGTTCAGGAGCTGTGGGGAATGTGGCGTTACCCCCTAGTTGTTATCACTCCTAGGTCTGCTCTGGCCCGGAGTAGTAGTACCAGTTAGGGCCCCATTTATGGGTTAAATAATTACCTTACTCGAGTGGCACCGGTAAGGTATTATCAGATCAGCCATTGAAAAGAACATCTGGGGAATTTTACCCGCCTTAGATAGATAACCATAGACAGAACCGAGAACAGAGACAACAGGTAGAAATGTAGAAATGGAGGTTACATGTCGATGACGTTTAGTAATCTGTTGTAAGCGGAAATAACGATTAAGAAAGAATTAAGTATAACATTTGTCTTTGTCACTGTCTAAGCAACAATACCTTCTAGTTGTTATTCCCTCCCCTATAACCAACAGTTGTCAACTCCCTTCCCCGTAATTACAACGTCCTATTATAACAGCCAGAATAACAATAGACCAACTCAGTATGTCTGTAACCTTGACAACGTCACTAAACTTAAACACCTGCTCTCTCCCTCTCTCTCTCCCTCTCTCTCACTTCTTTCTTTCTTTCTTTCTTTCTTTCTTTCTTTCTTTCTTTCTTTCTTTCTTTCTTTCTTTCTTTCTTTCTTTCTTTCTTTCTTTCTTTCTTTCTTTCTCTTTCTTGTTCTCTCTACACGCATGCACACACACGCACATGTGTGTGTGATGTACACTATATGTATACATATACACATAAATACATAAAAATACATATACACATAAATACATGTATATATATATGTATTTATATATGTATTTATATATATATATATATATATATATATATATACACATATATATGTATATATATATACACACATACACATTTATATAATACAATAGGCGCACACATGCACACACCTACGTGCACACATATACACTCACATACTGATTGTTGTTTCTTTTACTCTGCTGTTTTCAGTCACTTGACTACGGCCATGCTGGAGCACAACTGCCAAGGGTTCGATTTGATTATATAGCCTCCTTTCTCACCTTCACTACCACATTATCAACCTAATAAAGTGTCAAATGTTAACCAGGGTGGGGTTTGACCCATACTCTAAAGCTGAAGCGCTACCGCCCACCAGGGGGCGTTGAGATATTCCAAGGGGGCGGTGGGGCCTCAGGGGTAGGTAGATATGATATAGTAGTGTATCAAATGATACATATATATATATATATATATATATATATATATATATAGAGAGAGAGAGAGAGAGGTAGAACACTGGAAGGTAATATCCGTAGTGCTAGAGCACTCAGTCCATGGGACGAGTTAGGTAGAAGTGGTTACACAACAGTTAGTTCACCATACCGAGAACAATTGTTTCACCTTAGCGGATCTTCAGCTCGTAATGGACATGGTTCTTCCTGTTCCGTATAACCATGTCCATTACGAGCTGAGGATCCACTAAGGTGAAACAAATGTTCTCGGTATGGTGAACTAACTGTTGTGTAACCACTTCTATATATATATATGTATAGTAAAATAAAAAAACTATATAATATTTATTTATGCAGAGTATATATTATATTATTTATCATATATAAATTAACGATTTTATCTATTATATATTACAATTTGAGCATTGGCAGGTCTCTCTGGAAATAGTTGTGGGGGCGTTGAAGGTTTTACGTGGCCGTGAGAGGGTGGTGGTGGCCCCAAAAGTTTGAGAACCTCTGTTTTAAAGGGACGTAACTACACACAAGATACGTATGTTGTTGCGTGTCGTGTAAAAGAGTTCATATTTAAACCTATAAGGCAGGTGAGAGGAGGGGGGGGGGGGACATCATTTGATTTGCTGAAAATAGCAGCCGAGCTTCACTCAAATCGCATAGTGCTGTCTTTTATTGGAAGGTCACATTGACTAATGCAGATCATCAATACACATAGATGAGCTGGAAGTGATAACTGAGACACTCTTTGACTCATTGATCCCTTATATCATGACCGACATAGGGCTGAATAAAAGCAACGACGACAACAACAACAATATTTGGCGGTGAATTTGGTAGAACTGTTAGAGCGTCGGACAAAAATACCTTGTGGTATTTGTTTCGTTTTTTTTAAATATTTTATTTTTGTGTTCCGAGTTCATCTCTCGTGGTTAACATATAAGGTATACTTAATCCGTCACCCAGTTTAACACCAACACTTGATTCGTGGATGATTACGTTGTTGCAAGCATTCAAGCTGGTTCTTCTGTTTAAGAACACAACCTCCTTCCTTCCATTTTCTAACCACCTCCTGGTTAAGCAACACCAACAGCAGCATGAACAACAACAACAAATCCCTCTCTAGTTACAAGAATAATTATAAATGGCGTTGATTGGTTGGTGTTGAAGATCGCTGACCAACTGTTTTTGAGTTTGGCTAATCATATTAAAAAGTGATCAAATTATCTAGACCTTGTTATATTGTCTTTGTTTTAGTTGAGCTACGGATCAACTGTTCTTGAGTTGAGCTAATCATCTTACGCATTGGTCAATAAATCTGGACTTTATTTTTTCTTTGTTTGAGGTGGGTGGATGTAAAGTTCTAAGAATTTGGTTAAAAAACAATAATCCTTCCAGAGAAGTGGGCGTCAGCGGTGACGGAGAAGATATATTGTAGTAAGGGAATTTGGAAGTTACCTCTACCAGATCGATTGGCTGTTTAGAAGCTTACGTACATACATATAAACACAAAATTTATACTTTGGAGAATACTATATATTCTCAAGAGTTCTCGTGAGTGACAGAAGGAGATACACATTCTTGACAAAGGGCAATAACCCAGAAAGAACATTGTCAATTGTTTCTCTGCGCCACCGTTAGAACAAAAGGATGCAATGGTCATCTAAAACACAGCGTAAAGAGGCTGTTTGCTTGCAAATGAATCGAATATTATTCGATATAAAACACACACACACACACACACACACACACATATATATAGTACACAAGGATCTCCAATCCATTTTGTAACACGGAGTAATGTATTTCGATGTTAAAATTTTGCGTATACCCTTGCAGAGTTCATTCGGTGGATTGGCAGTATCAGTAGAGAGTCGGACGCCATGCTTTCCAGCATGGTTACGTCTCTTTACGATCTGAGTTCAAATCCCGCCGAGGTTGACTTTGCCTTTCATCCTTACGGGGTCGATAAAATAAAGTACCAGTAATGCACTGGGTAATTGCTGGCCTTGTGCCTAAAGTAGAAAAATTATTAAATTCTTTGCCTATTTAACCGCCTCAGACGATCCTCATTGGGTGAAACATATGTAAGAGCTTTTTAAAAATGTGTTTTAACGGCTTGCTTCTCTTTCATCAATTTTTTCGATTATATATATATATATATATATACACGTGTGTGTGTTGAACCTCCGTCTGTTACGACGACGAATATTCCAGTCGATGTAATTAACGTGATAGCCAACTCGTAAAGTTTACGTGTATGTGACTGAGCATTCGACATATACATGCAATTCTTAACGTGGTTTTCGCGAATACCCGAGAATACGGTATGTGATAAAGCCGATGCTTTGAACTACAGGTACAGTCCATTATGTATTTATTGTGCAAGGGGCTGATCACGTGTATCTTTAACGTAGTTCTCTTGAAGACTCCGCCTGACAACACTACGTGACAAGACCGGTCGTTTGAAATACAGGTACTCTCAGGTTCCAAATAACAGGGATGGGGAATAAGCGCGGAGGATGGGTGGGTTGGATAATCGGTAATTTTTCTAAGTTGTGTCCGTTGATTTTTTTTAAAAAACCAGAATTAGTTGTTTAGGTTACATATTGAGACCTCCCCCCCCCCCCCCAAACCATCCTATTTATTTCATAACGTATCAGATTTCTAGTAATGTACTTTTTTTTGTCATGCATAATGTTTTTATAATAATCTATAAAGAAAATTAATTGTCGCAGAAATGCTACCACATAAAATAAAATTTCGTCGGAGATAGATTAGCAAAATTTAGTAAACAAGAGTTGGTGGGAGTGGAATAAGGGCGTGGCGGATCTGAAAAAGTAATAAGTAGGTGGGGGGGGGGGGCGATTATTCGAGGCCCGAGAGTACAGCTCATTTTTCCAGCTGAGTGGACTGGAGCAACATAAAATGTGTTGCTGAAGAGGACAACTTGCTGTCATGAACCGAACTTATGTGTTGAGGGTCGCCGAATACACGAACCACTGGACTACGCTTTCACGGAAGCTGTTATGTATGTTTAGAAACTTATTGACAAAAGGGAGATAAATCATTGAAGTTAATGAGAGAATGTTATTTGAAGTGAAAGTTAGGGCGGTGGATTGGCAGTACCGGTAGAGGGTCAGACGCCATGCTGTGAAGCATAGAGTTACGTCCCTTTACGATCTAAGTTCAAATCTCGCCGAGGTTAACTTTGCCTTTCATCCTTAAAGGGTCGATAAAATAAAGTACCAGTAATGTACTGGGTAATTGCTGGCCTTGTGCCAAAAGTAGAAACAGTTATTTGAAGTGAAAGTAGACGGAATCTTTTTATTATTGTGTGACTGCAAAGCTGTGCTTCAACTTATAAGATCGATATCTCTCCTATACACACACACTAGTGTATATATATATATAACTTTTTACTTTCTATAATAAAATGAATATGCCTATACTCTAATGTATTGAGTACCTTTTTTGACAGTAGCCGCCCCCCGTGTTACCTCGGGGTCCTACACACATACATACATTCATTCATGCATACTTCAATAATAGACAAATTCAGAGTTGGAACAACAAAGCCACGCTTGGGAAGAAGTAAATGAGAGTTTCAACGTATCGGACAGAAGTCCTTCGTTTTCACATCTCGGACCATGTTTAATATATGTGTGAGTAT
>OZ024757.1:24087022-24109522 GCA_964016885.1 Eledone cirrhosa
CCAGTAAATTCGCTGAAAGGTGAGTGAACGTAGAGAAAATGGCTCGAGTGGTTGGGCCTTCTCTGTATATAAACCTGTAGGTTGAGGAAGACGAGAACACCTACAAAGCATGCTCCTGGTGTTGAGGGTTGTTCTATCTATGGGGTGTAAAACAACCACGCAGTAACGATCCCCCCTTTTGGGGGATTTTGATTGTTAATGTTTTGATATATAGTTTATTGTTATTTATTAATGATTAAGTTTATACGATTTTTATGTAAAACCCTCGCCACGTCTTGTAATAAAGATATCTATCTATCTATTTTCTCTGTATATAAACCTGTAGGTTAAAGAAGAGAGCAAAAGGAAGAAAGGAGCACTTGCACAACACGCTCCTGAAGTCGAGGGTTGTTCTATCTACGGGGTATTAAACAACACATTTGTGGCGCCTACCCCCTATTGGGGATTTCGACTGTTATATTTGTTTGTTTTATATTTTTACACAATTGTATGTAAAATCCCCGGCATGTCTTTGTTTTGTCCCCTTTTCTTGGGCGCCCTTCTGGCTAATAAAGAAATATATCTATCTATCTATCTATCTGCCGTGCGCCCTTGTGGCTAATAAAGAAATCTATCTGCCGATCTAGTTAATAATTCAATAGTCAAACTACGAAACATATTTACTGGGTGGGGGTATCTACACACGCACACGCGCGCGCGCGCGCACATCTTAGTGGTTAGAGCGTCGGATTCACAATCATGAGGTTGTGAATTCGATTCCCGAGCCGGGTGATGCGTTGTGTCCTCGAGCAAGACAACCTTCCACGGACTTGTGCATCGTAGGAGAGATTTATAGATACAAATCCCATGGTCATTCGTGATCGAAAGGGTCTTTGTATACACACACACAGACACACACACACACACACACACACACACACACACACACACACACACAAGGACACACACTCACACAAGGACACACACTCACACACAGACGCACACACACACAAGGACACGCACACACACACACACACACACACACAAGGACACATACTCACACACACACACACACACATACACACACACAGACACACACACAAAGACACACATCCACACAGATACACACACTCAGACACACTCACACAGACATACACACACACACACACACAAGGAAACACACACACACACACACAAGGACACACACACGCACAGACACACACAAGTACACACTTTCAGACATACACACACACTCAGACATACACACATGTATAGAGACAGAGTAAAAGAGAAAATATACGGCAGCACTTCGGTGATACATTGAGCTGTCAATAGGGTTACAGGGGAGACAACTCACAGCGTCCATTTCTTCAGAATTTGAGGCGTGTTGAGCAGGAAAATAGCATACAATATGTTGGTATACGAGTAGGGCCCTAGAGAATAGAGGGTGAGGTGTTGTATAGCACACACTATGTTGATACACGAGTGGGCCCCTCGCGGATGGTGGCCGGGGTGGTGGTGGTGTCAAGGAGCTGTATAGCACACAATATGGTAGACTAGTGGGGACTTCGTAACAGGTGGGCGAGGTGCTGTATAGGAGGCATGTGAAACTGAGGGTGGCCCCGAGGGCCACAATAGTCACATATGTGTTGTCTGAGAGCAACACGACAACTAATTGCGCCCATTACAAATAATAATATAAAAAAAAATTAAATATTACGAAGATAAAACATGCTGGAGCTGTAAAAACGTTTGTGCGGGCCGCAGGTGTGGTTGTAAAGGGCCGCATGTGTCACGTGCCTGCTGTATAGCAGACTGTGTGATGATAACGAGTGGGAACGTCATCACAGGAGGTTGTATATTACTAGGAGGAGTGAGAAATGCTGTGTAGCATACGTGCACACCTACATACACACATGGGTACATATACATAGGTACATATACACATGTTGGCTGCCAACTCGTTTTCGAGTACGGCCACTACTTTATATCCATGTAGGAGAACCCCTACCGATACGCTGAACGAGTGTGACTTTTTAGTCCACCCAGCCACTTGAAAACTCTGGTACAAACACTACACCTGTGACAATTATTGACACATAGTGCTGGGCCCATGGTACCATGTGATGACAAGTGCAGAGAGATCTCCAGATATAAAGCAATGCCTGTGCCGTCAAGCTTTTATAGTGAGCAAAGGCACTGCACAAAGCCAGTCCCACTCTCTTAACCAAGATGATATTTACCAAAAAGAAGAACAAGTCAACATCACTGGATACCATCAGGGTTGCAGGTGTTATATCAGAGTTTTCCTTCTCATAGAATTCTTCCTTGACAAAGGCTAAGGGGTCATCTCTCCCGGTGATTTTGGATGGCCATTGACTCTTACAAGCTCCTTTGCCCTTTGACAGGTTTTGTTTTTAGTCCTGCAGGATGACCAAAGTCACCCTCCTCACCAAGAAACCTTGGTGGGGTTGCCAGTTTAGTCGCCATGAGACAGGTTGTACTGTGATACATATACACATAGATACATATGTACGTACGTATGTATGTGTGTACATACATATACATATATACACATAGGTACATATACATGCATATACACATAGATACATATGTACGTACGTACGTATGTATGTGTGAACATACATATACATATATATACATACATATATATGTATATATGTAATTTCAATATGAATGAGGAATGGCATATTTTATATTATATATATATATATGTATATATAAACATATATATATGTATATATGTATATATAAACATATATGTATATATCGATATATATATATATAAACATATGTATACGTATACATATATATGTATGTGTGTATATATAAGTTTATGTATACATATATGTGTATGTATATATATATATACACATATATCTATATCTCTCTCTCTCTCTCTCTCTCTATCTATATATATATATATATATATATATATATATATATATAAAAACATGTATGTATACATATATATATATACACTATATATGTATAATATATATATATAAACATATATATAATGTGTGTGTGCATATATCTATGTATATATCTATGTATATATATATATGTATATGTATATATCTATGTATATGTATATATCTATGTATATGTATATATCTATGTATATATCTATGTATATGTATGTATATTAAATATCGATGAGGAAGGTCATATAATGAGAAAGAATATATAATTATATTTTGATTGACAGATGTGATCACACATACATACATTTTTACATATATACACATATACATATATGGATATGCCTACACACATACACACGCGTACATGCATATATAAATACAAGTATACACACATATACGCAGATACACACACACACAATTACACGTTTTTTTACATGAAAACTGTTCGCAACTTGGCATCTTTCTATCTTATATTTCACGTGTGAATGTTGTTGTTGCCATTATTTATGTCTTTTGTTGTTGTTTAGCCCCAGGTCAGACTGGGATCAAGTATATATCAATGATGGTTGGCAAATCACTGACGAAGGACTAATTTTATCATATGTTACCCATGTGCAACCACGCAGTATTCTTCTTTCTTCTCATGTTTTTATATATATATATATATATATATATATATATATATATATATATATATATATATATACTCCAAATTGTTCCAGTGAGATTTGGCTGTTGTTTTTAGCATATTGTGCAGCCACATAGAAGATCTCTTGTTCTTGTTGCTTAATGAGGGCCGGCAGAGAATGAATAGTTGACATCACCTGCGATGTTATATATATATATATATATATATATATATATATATATATATATATAAAGAATTAGTATATCTACCAACATATATATACAGATGCATACCTATGCTAGCAAATATATAGGTTTTGTCTTAGTAACTTTGTGGTTCAATGCAAGGGGATGCAGAACAATTATATGAAAGACGTAAAATAAATAGATATACTAATTCTTTATAATTACCTCCAAATTATTTTGTTGAGCAAAAATTTGCCAAAACTGCTACTATAGTTCGGCTACTGTCTTCTTAACACCCCACTCCTCACTGATTAACCTCGATGCCACGTGATTGATTCTTTTGAATTTGCCACCGACCAAGTAGGCAGTGATTTTTTCAATGTCTTGGAATTTAGTCCTCGCTTGCTTTTTTCCATCCACTGAATTATTTTTGTATAAGTTCCCTGTGTCCACGCATCGCCTGGGAACTTAGCTGAGAATTGAGTGCCTGATGACGAAAGGCATTCTCCATGTTGTCAAATTCGGAAACCATGTTTATTCCCTTTCAGAAACTAATTAGTTGGAGTGAAATTTTAGTAAGTTAATTTTTATAATTTTCTTATTGTACGTCTTTCATATATATATATATATATATATATATATATATATATATATATATATATATATATGCAGAGGTTATATTTAATTTGTTTGGGATTCAACAAGCTTAAAAATGTTTATAACTGATATAAAGCACTCAACAGTTTAGTGGAGTAAATACACAATATATTAATAAATGTAAACTATATTTATAAAACCATATTTATTTTATTATATATATTTCAAGGGCGACCAAGGTAAATTATGGTGCGCTTTCATCTGATGAAAGCGCACCGTAATTTACCTTGGTCGCCCTTGAAATATATATAATATAATAAATATGGTTTTATAAATATAGTTTACATTTATTAATATATTGTATATATATATATATATATATATATATATATATATATATATATAACGAAGGAAGTGTGGTAAGGAACCAGATCGACCATAACGCACTAGAGTACTCAATACTTAGCGTAGTAGAATGGGTAATAGGAAAATGTATAACCCCGACGACAGAGCTCAAGCTGTTTCGACGGCTATTTCTAGACTAAATTAGAATTTTTTTACTCCGCTAGAATTTATTACTACGCTAACAAATTCTAATTTAGTCTAGAAATAGCCGTCGAAACGGCTTGAGCTCTGCCGTCGGGGTTTTATATATTTTCCTATATATATATATATATATATATATATATATATATATATATAAATAATATAAAACGAAAAATCAGTGATGCATCTGAACTCAATTTATTGTGTGTTACAATTGTTTCGCCGGCGGACAGCTCGAGACGCGATCATTGTGTGAATCTGTCTGATTCTGGATCCGCAGGTTCGACGGACACTTCTAAAGATTTCGGAGCAAATTCTTTCACTGAGCAGTAACAAAAATCACAACCATCTCCAAACTGCTCGCTTTGACTGGAATAAAGAAGACTGGAACTCTTACTACACCGAGCTACAACGCATAAACTGGCTTGAATTTTACGACTCTGGAGATGTGAACACTATACTTCAGAACATCCTGAACTCAATATGGACAGTATGTGCAACATCAGTGCCATCTCAAAAAGTGCAATTTGGGAGACTGCAGCGGTCCGACTTTCCAGGAATAAAAACTGCATAAACCAGATATCAATAGGAAACCCGATCTATATGTGAGCAAAAACGACTCTTTCAATTTTGTTGTCGAACCTTGTAGAAATGATAGCTGTATCAGTTTACTTGGTGGGGAGAGTGATTTTGGACACCCTGCAGGACAAAAAACAAAACCTGACAAAAGGCGGAAGAACTAATAAGAGTCAACGGCCATCCAAAAATGTATATAGATGTATATACATGTATGCATGTGTATATATGTATACATTTGTATGTACATGCACGGGAAAATAGAAATAATCGGGGTGGATACCCGATCACGCGGTTAAACCACTGGGAGTGAAGGACCTCTAGCCTTTGTCAGGGCATTCTTCTAGGAGAAGGCAACTCAAGAAACTGGGATAACTCCGATATGAAACCTGCGGCTCAGTAGTTACCGATGATGTTGATCTTTTCTTCTTTTCGGGTTATAGCTACTGTCGCTCAGGAGTGTTCTGAGTGTTCAGGGAGTGTTCTGAGCAAAAAGAATTTCAAATTTTCAATGCGCTAGGGACCGCATTAGGCGATTTAGCGATCTCTCTCTATAATTCTTAGTTTTTCTCTTTTTAGATAGATACATACTTATAACGTCACACCCTTATAATATCTGTCTGTATGTCTGGCTGTCTGCATTACGTCACTTCCCTGAGGATGTTTGTGTGAGTGTGCGCGCGCGCGCGCGTGTGTGTGTGTGTGCGTGTGTTTGTGAGTTTGAATTCCTAAAACTCGAGAAGTACGCAACCGATTTTTTTCAAACTTGACATGTGTATTATTTATGTTTCAGGGAGTTCTTTGATCTCCTGGAGCCCGCATTAGGTGAAAAACTGCGTTTTCTTAAGCTTTTTAGGGTTTTTTGAGGCGTTACGTCAGACTGATTTCCTTGAAATTGTAACTATGTATTAGACAGTCTCTTATTCATACGGTGAGCAAAGAAAATCCAACTTTTTTTATGGCCTAGGGCCCGCAATAGGTGAAAAACTTCATTTTTTCAGCTTTTTGGGGCTTTTAAGGGCTTTATGGAGGCTTTACGATTTTCCCGAAATTTCAAGGCATATTATGCTCATAAAAACAATTTATTTTCTTGATCCTCTAGAGCCCGCATTAAGGGAAAACCTGCATTTTTCCTGCTTCATCGAGGAAAATCTTAAAGATGATCCAGCCATCAGAGTATTCGGTTTATTTTCTTTACATATTGTCCAGGCATGCAGTTTTTCCACGATTAGGTCTATTGGCGGCCCGCGTTCCAAAATACCTTATCCCGTGCAACGCCGGGTACCACTGCTAGTATATATATACGTTTGAGTATGATATATATATATATATATATATATATATATATATATATATATATATATATATACGTATGAGTATGCTATATATATATATATACACACACGTATGAGTATGGTATATATATATATATATATATACACACACGTATGAGTATGGTATATATATATATATATACACACACGTATGAGTATGCTATATATACATATATATATATACACGTATGAGTGTGATATATATATATATATATATATATATATATATATACGTATGAGTATGATATATATATATATACGTATGAGTATGATGTATATATATATACGTATGAGTATGATATATATATATATACGTATGAGTATGATATATATATATATACGTATGAGTATGATATATATATATATATATATATATATATACGTATGAGTATGATATATATATATATATACGTATGAGTATGATATATATATATATATATACGTATGAGTATGATATATATATATATATATATATATATACGTATGAGTATGATATATATATATATATACGTATGAGTATGATATATATATATATATATACGTATGAGTATGATATATATATATATATATATATATATATATATTGTGTGCAGAGGACCTACGTAGACTGGGGAGGAACGAAGCTTGCATGCTTCGTTGGATATGTAATAGTAATATACGTGAACGGCAAAGCATAAATGAACTAAGTGAGAAATTAGGAATAAGAGGGATCAGATGCTGTTTACTTGAGAGAAGACTACATTGGTATGGTCATGTGATGTGCATGAAAGACGACAGCTGTATAAAATAGTGTAGGGTGATCAAAATAGACGGTAGCTACGGAGTAGGCAGACCCAGAAAAACCTGGGATGATCCGATAAATTCCGACCTTACACACTTACACCTCTCCAAGACAATGTCACTGGATCGAGATCTTTGGCGCTACGCAGTAATACAGAAGACCCGCCTTGCCTAAGTGCAAAGCGAAACCTACAGTCAGTAGACACCTCTTAACCAAAATACACCCTCGTCTCACTACCCCTACCCCATCTACACCACCCTTTTCGATGTAAAGCTATGTTGGTACCACAACATCCAGTCCTAAATAAATGAGGTCGTGTAGGTGTCATGACAAAAAAACACACAGTCCACGCTGTAATGTGGCCGTGTGGGTAACACGGTAAAAACCTCCCAGTCAACACTGTAAACGGGGTTGGTGTTAGGAAGGGCATCCAGCCGTAGAAAACCCGCCAGACAGTCCTGAGCAAGACAACCAATCTTGCCTCAAGTGGGACAATTCCCGTCCAGACCCATGCTAGCGTGGAAGATGGACGTTAAACGATGATGATGATGATGATATATATATATGTGTGTGTTTGTATGTATACCAGCTGAGATATTATCCAACCATCTATCTCGGGTTCTCCATCCAATTGATATTGCCCGTAGGATCTCTCCAACGATTCTTTCCTGAAACATTCAGACCACATGTCCGTAGTATCGAAGTTTGTGATCTCTGAATTCGGAGAAGTAGCGGCTTTACTTTGAGCGACTCTCTGATCTCCGAGCTACGCACTCTATCGCATCTGGGCATTTTTGGAAATATTCTTCATTGCCGCTTCTCTTGGCCACCTAATCTTACAAACTGGTTGGCCCCCATGTTTGTGGCAATGGCCAGCAAAGTGTAATTGTGACTGTCTAATGGCATCTGACATCCATGACTGTCCTTGGTATAGCTCTCTGCTGGTTATATGATCTCTCCAACTGATGTTAAAACTTCTTTTAAATAGCTTAGTATAAAATCCATCTATCTTTATTTCTAAGTTTCATGTTATGGTCCAAGTTTCCAGTTTCCAACTTAGTCGCTTCTGCTACAAAACCCGATACCACGGCCCACAATGCTGAGGACATGAAGACAAGCAAATACCGGGGCTTTTCTGGCTGCTTCTTCTTTGGACCAGTTGCCGTCGAGACCTCAAACGTCTTCAGACCCTGTACAACTGACATCCTCAATAAAAATCGGGTGCAACGAAAACTTTCTTTCGTTGCCTAATAATCCTTGCTTTCCCCCCTCTTTTTCCTCTCGTTTATAGCATCTATAGTATTTTCCAATACTAGTTTCTCTTTCTATATGTTTGACTAAATATTAACTTCTTTGTTATTTTTATTTAATTTTATCCTAGGAATATATTTGACACTTTTGAAATCAAGAAATTGGAAATGATAAACATAAATAAACATTCTGAATGATTTTGTACATTTGTGCACAGGTAAGTCAATGAATTTTTAATACAACAGCATGTTTCCATTTTATTTCATACTTTCACAAGTAATTTCGTGTTTTCTTGCGCATTCGTCAGGGGTGTGATGACATCGCCACGTTACTTCGGTGAATATTAGTATGGCGATGATATCTAGGTGGTGTTAATGTAGTCAAATGTAGATTATCTTTTAAGAGTTTTCATGGTTTATATTTTATAACTGGGTATGTTATTTTTTTTTTATTCCCTGCATAGGTGGAAGGGAGATAATCCAAGAGATCAATAACATTGAGTGTTTTTTACTTGACAGGCAAACAAATGTCAATTGAGGTAAATTGTACATAAGAACTATGTTATTTATATTACAAACAGTGGCATATTGCTGGGGAGAGATGCAACTGCACCGCAAGAAAAATTGGTGTCGGAAATTTCTTATATTTTAGAAAAATATTGTATACTTGACTCGTTTATTTTAATTACACAAAGCATAATAAAATATGTATAATAAAGATGCCATAATAAGTGTTTCTACTTTTGGCACAAGGCCAGCAATTACCCCAGTGCATTACTGGTACTTTATTTTATCGACCCCGTAAGGATGAAAGGCAAAGTTAACCTCGGCGGGATTTGAACTCAGAATGGCAAGGGCCGTAACTCTATACGTCAAAGCATGGCGTCCGACCCTCTACCCATACTGCCAATCCATCGCCCTTCGTGTCATAATAATGATTGGTCTGCATAAAACATTTTGTCGGAAAATTAGTCTACCCCCCACAAAATATGAGGAGCAATGTGATTCTAGTTAGAGGCAGCAGCTTAATTGAACAACAATGATTTTAGTAAACCTATAAAATAATCATGTAGGTGACGAATTGACAGAGTCGTTAGAACGCCGGATAAGATGCTTTGCGGCATTCGTTCCGACTCTCTGCTCTCTGAGTTCAAATCCCACCGAGGTCAACGTTGCCTTTCATCCATTCGAGGTCGATAAAGAAGTACCAGTCTAGTACTGGGGTCGATTCTTCCTCTATATCTATTTCTCACTTTCACTCTCTCGCTCTCCCTATCCTTCTCTGGAAGACATCTGCTGTATTCAGACGTGGAGAGGGGGTGTGCTCCGTCAGGTTTTAAAATGCCCTAGAAACGCCGTATGTCGATATGGTGCCCATATGACACCCTCAGGAGTTACGGGTAGCGGCGTGCAGAACTCTGGTGATGCCCGGGACAAATCTTGATTGTATGCCCCAAAGACTCAAGTATACGGCCTAATATACTGAGAAATATTATAAGAAAGGAAAATATTTTGAATATATAAACACAGATGAAACATGAAATAAACGCTTTATTCGATTTTAATATAAATCAATCAAATTTAATAAGTTTTTTGCCCCAAAGTTATTAAGTTCTTACCCCCAAATGTTGCCCCCATCTAAAGGATGCCCCGGGACAACGCACCGTCTCCCCCGCCCTCGCCCCTCTGCACGCTACTGGTTATGGGTCCATATGTACGAAAAGTAATCTAAGTTAATAGGAATGACAAAATATATCAGTTTAAGCATATTGAAATAAATTAAATGGAATCAGTTTAAGTATACATTCGTATCTGGTTTGAATTTTTCAATAAAATTCGTTTTTTTAAGTGCGTTGACGCTAATGCATAAAACCACTGTTATTTGTTAAGGTTAGCGTAACTGGGGCCCATCTTGTACTGATAGTAATAATTTTAATGTTGATAAAACTCACCAGACAAAGAGAAGCAACTGAGAGTAAACAAGAATTATGTTAGGCGAAAGAAAATAGTTGTACTAAGATCGTACAGGGATATTAATCTTTTCATTGCAGCATGTTTTCAAATCACCACGTGGTGGGATCTGTCTGACATTAGGGTCCCTAATCTGTTGACTGTGTACTCACATGAATAAAGGAAGCCTTGCTTATATGTAGACTCAACCATACGTAGGCTGCGGGATATGTGCACGCAAGTAGCTCTTCGTTGGAGACGTGATGGTACCATCTAATTTTCTTGGTGAATCTCAGACGTCTGCTACCGGAGCCGCCAGTCCTTAGTGGCATAGTCTTAGTGGAGGACCCCTTTCTTGCTCCATAGGTGAGAATAGGGAGGACCGACACGTCGTAGTTACAGAGCTTCGTCTTTCGGGAGATAGAGGGGTGGCGCCAAAGGGGCTTCCATAGTGAGTTTTCTTTAATTAGACAATACAAATTTGATCCACGAAGGAAATTTAAGTTTTATCATTATTAGGGTGGTCGATTGGCAGTATCGGTAGTGTGTCAGACACCATGCTTTGCAGCATAGAGTTATGGCCCTTTGGGTTCTGAGTTCAAATCCCGCCGAGGTTAACTTTGTCTTTCATCCTTACGGAGTCGATAAAATAAAGTAGCAGTAATGCACTGGGGTAATTGCTGGCCTTGTGCCAATAGTAGAAACAATTATTTGATAAGACGTAAATCTCCTTGATGTACCAAAATGTAGAAATATTTATTTCTGTGTATTTCCAATAGAGAGAGTAGAAAGAAAGTAAAAAAAGAGAGAAAACAACATAGTTAGGTATTTATAATTTTATTGCCTTTTTTTTCATACAATTCAACGAAAAAAACATTAGGAAACGTATTTTAATGTAATAAATGAACACATAATGCACTCTGAACTGCTAGAAAACTTAATCATATATCGAAAATATTGCTGCCTATGTTTCTGGATTTTCTACTTCATAGATTTGCTATACGTATATCTTTGTGTGAATTATATATAGCACACATACCAGTCTAACAATTTAAGGAGCAACATTTACCAGAGAGCAGCCATGTTGTTGTATTATATCAATTCCTATACTAGCAGCCATTATGGACACCATGGTTACAATTTATATCAAGCGAAAGAGTTTATTAATATTTTATAATGAATCGTGTAGCAATGGCCCAGAAAAACATATAGCACTGAAAACTGAATGTAATCTTGTTCCTTATAATTCTTGCCTTAAATTTAAGAGATCAGCATTTAGAATTATCACTTTAACTTGCAAGATTTTCTACTGCATCACCAGATGCACTTTCGTGTTTCTAAGGTGTGTGCAGCGTTACATATTCCTATTGTGTGTGTGTGTGTGTGTGTGTGTGTGTGTGTGTGTGTGTGTGTGTGTGTGTGTGTGTGTGTGTGGATGGGTGGGTATAGACTCCCACTGTACATGTGTTGCATTAGTTTTGTTGTTATGGTATTTAGCATGTTGTTTTTGATGTTAAATTAGTGTGTGTTTTCTTGTGTAGAGCATATGTAATATGAGTTGTGTTATTTTGTTAGGCGAGGATTATATTTGATATGTAGTGTGAAATCGATGTTATGCGTCTCAGCCTGTGGTGTGTAGCGTTAATCTGTTTTGGCTGTACAGTGTGTTGGTCGAGTGAGTTTCTGGTGTTGCAGTCGTCTATATAGTTTATGTAAGCATATCTGTTGTATTACATGATAGGGTGTTAATCTTGCAGAGCATATGTTGTGTGAGTTGTGTTATTCTATTAGCTGCCTACTGTATAGGGCGCGTTGTTGTTATTATCGTTACACAATTATTAATACTATCATTACACAATTATTAATTAATTATTACAGAATTGTTAATATTATTATTTATTTATGCATTTATTATTATCATTATGAAAAAAAAAAGACTTTCTGAAACTTGGTGCTGACGTCAACAGAAAAGTTAAGGACTTCGCAGGAGAATCAGAGCACACACGTTCACAGGTCCATCTTTCTTTATGAGCTTACTTTGATGGAAAGGGATGCAAATTCCTGAAAATTGAAAAAGGATTAAGCATCCAGTCAATATAGATAGCAAACGCTGTGATCGATTAAGGAGTTGGGACAGCACAATATATTTCAAATAGTTTTAACAACTATAAAATATACAAAGATTAATAACACAGAAACCTAAAAATATCCACTAAATATCACTACCAAGAGTTATTTTTAAAGTAGCATGTTAGAACATACACTATACATACATACATACATACATACATACACACATACACACACACATACACACATACACGCGCACACAAGCACACACATATACACACACACACACAATCACACACACACATATATATATATAAAGCAAAAACAAAATTGATATATCTTACCTTATCTTTCTCATCGAACAAAATAATTGTCGATGGACCGGTCAGTGAGCTCCATTCAGTGACAGTGTTAGATATAATATCATCTTTTCCACTCCTATTGCGGTGTTTTGATCCC
Organism: Eledone cirrhosa; assembly: GCA_964016885.1. Classification (NCBI taxonomy): domain Eukaryota; kingdom Metazoa; phylum Mollusca; class Cephalopoda; order Octopoda; family Eledonidae; genus Eledone; species Eledone cirrhosa. The sequence goes on from OZ024757.1 coordinate 24,100,326, forward strand.
CATATCTAAAGATGGACGATGATAATAATAATTTTGTTTCTACTTTTGGAACAAAGCCAGCAATTACCCAGTACATTACTGGTACTTTATTTTATCGACCCCGTAAAGATGAAAGGCAAAGTTAACCCCGGCGGGATTTGAACTCAGACCATAAAGGGCCATAACTCTATGCTACAAAGCATGGCGTCTGACGCTCTACCGATACTGCCAATCCACCGCCGATAATAATAATAATAATAATAATAATAATAATTGTTTCTACTTTTTGCACAAGGCCAGCAATTATCCAAGTGTATTACTGGTACTTTATTTTATCGACCCTGTAAGGATGAAAGGCAAAGTTAACCTCGGCGGGATTTGAACTCAGATCATAAAGGGAGGTAACTCTATGCTTCAAAGCATGGCGTCCGACCCTCTACCGATACTGCCAATCCATAATAATAATAATAACTCTTTCTACTTTTGGCACAAGGCGAGAAATTATCCCAGTACATTACTGGTACTTTATTTTATCGACCCCGTAAGGATGAAAGGCAAAGTTAACCTCGGCGAGATTTGAACTCAGACCATAAAGGACCGTAACGCTTTGTTGCAAACATGGCGTCCGACCCTCTACCGCAAATAATAATAATAATAATAATAATAATAATAATAATAATTTGAAGACGGTTGAGAGATATGAAACACTAGCATGGAAGATAAAACATTTGTGGGCAATGAAAAAATGTGAGGTGGTTCCTAGTCGGGTCGCTTGGTACTGTGAGCACCAGAACTAAAAGTTATTTTAAAGCAATTGGGACCAGTATCAGGGTGGTGCCTTTACAGAAGATATCACTTTGGAACTGCCAGAATACTTAGAAACGTTCTTGACAATTGAAGGTGTCATATCAGTCCATTGGTTTTGGACAGCTGGCACCAGTATTACATCATCAGCAACAAAGCGGATAATATCAAAATAATTGTTTCTACTATTGGCACAAGGCCAGCAATTACTCAGTACATTACTGGTACTTTATTTTATCGACCTCGTAAGGATGAAAAGCAAAGTTAACCTCGGCGCGATTTGAACTCAGAATGGCAAGGGACGTAACTCTATGCGTCAAAGCATGGCGTCCGACCCTCTACCAATCCTGCCAGTTCACCGCCCTTTATCAAATATAATAATATCAAAATAATAATCATAATGATGATTTTTTATTATAGGCACAGGGCCAGAAATTTGGAGGAAGGAAAAAGTCGATTAAATCGACGCCAGTGCGTATAGAAGAAATTTAGGAACAATAGAAATCAAAAGAGGAATATTCCAAGGGGACAGCCTGTCATCACAGATGTTTGTATTGTGCATGATACCACTGACAATGATCTTGAGAAAAACTAAGGCTAGAATCAAGGGGACAGCCTGTCATCACAGATGTTTGTATTGTGCATGATACCACTGACAATGATCTTGAGAAAAACTAAGGCTAGAATCAAGGGGACAGCCTGTCATCACAGATGTTTGTATTGTGCATGATACCACTGACAATGATCTTGAGAAAAACTAAGGCTAGAATCAAGGGGACAGCCTGTCATCACAGATGTTTGTATTGTGCATGATACCATTGACAATGATCTTGAGAAAAACTAAGGCTAGAATCAAGGGGACAGCCTGTCATCACAGATGTTTGTATTGTGCATGATACCACTGACAATGATCTTGAGAAAAACTAAGGCTAGAATCAATTGAAGTCAACCTCTTATTATTCATGGACGACTTCAAGCTTTATGGTAAGAATGAATCCCAGCTTGGTTCTCTCATTGATACGGTATATACTTTCAACGATGACATCAGAATGGGGCTCGGATTAAAAAGGTGTGGTGCATTAATCTTGAACTGAGATAAAATTAAAAGAACTGATGGGTTGGTGCTGCCACTAGGAAAGGTTATGAAGCAAATAGAAGAGGAAGGTTATAAGTATTAGGGATATTGGAAGTTGATAAGATAATTGTTTCTACTTTTGGCACAAGGCCAGCAATTATCCCAGTATATTACTGGTACTTTATTTTATCGACCTCCGTAAGGATGAAAGGCAAAGTGAACTCGGTGGGATTTGAACTCAGTCCGTAAAGGGACGTAACTGTGCTGCAAAGCATGGCGTCCGACCCTCTACCGATACTGCCAATCGATAAGATAATGCAGGAGGACTTGAAAGGAAAATTTAGGGTGGAATACATGTGCAGACTGAGACTTATGCTCAAGTTGAAACTGAATGGACAGAATAAGATAGAAACTATTAATACATGGGTGGTATCATTCCTTAGATATGGGGCGAGGGTGATCACGTGGATAGTGGAAGAGCTAAGCAGTTTAGACCGAAAGACAAGAAAGATATTGACTAGATATGGAGTATTTCAAGTAAAGAGCGACACAGACAGATTATATGTACCAAGAAAAAGAGGAGGAAGAAGACTGGTGGGGTGTGTGCATTAGAACACAAGAAAATTACATGGTGTGGTACATAAAAACTTCCACAGAACCGCTGTTGCTGGAAGTAAGAAGGTCAAGGATGTGCAAAATAAAAGATTGTAAAGAAAAAACACAGTACAAGCATTTGAAGATGGATAAAACTGAAAGTAGAGGGACAGAAAAAAGAATGTATGGATAATTCCATAGAGATGTTGAAGATAAGACAGACAGAGAAAAAGGTGGTTATGGATGGCTAAAAGTGATCTAAAACTGGAAACAGAAGCCTTAATCTGTGCTGCTAACAAGGACTAAGAACTAACTACACCAAGCATAGAGTAGAACACACAACAGAAAGCGATGTGTAGAGTTTGTGGCATGAATGGAAAAACTGTATGGCATATTAACAGTCACTGCACACCACTAGCTCAGAAAGAGTATAAGGGACGTCACGACACCATAGCAAAGATAGTCTATTGGAGAGGTTAGCTTGGGAGGTTAAGCAGTTGTGGTCACTGTAAAAGGTGGTGGTAATACTAATAATAGTTGGAGTCCTGGGAACAGTGACTAAAGATCTTAAGAAGTTCATCAAACAAATAGGGATTGCAATACAGATGGAACACTTACAAAAAATATCATTGCTTGGAACAGCTTAAATACTCCAGAGGGGACTCGGAAAATAAGGGGTGTTACCTCAGTTTACTGGTAGTGAACAGCTAACACTGTAATACATCTCCAGTGTTAGAAGCTGAGATAAGGGGTGTTACCTCAGTTCACTGGTAGTGAACAGTTAACACTGTAATACATCTCTAGTGTTAGAAGCTGAAATAAGGGGTGTTACCTCAGTTTACTGGTAGTGAACAGCTAACACTGTAATACATCTCCAGTGTTAGAAGCTGAGCGAAGAAATAATAATTGTTTCTACATTTGGCACGAGGCCAGCAATTATCCCAGTGTATTACTGGTGCTTTATTTATCGACCCCGTAAGGATGAAAGGCAAAGTTAGCCTCGGCCGGATTTGAAATCAGAACGTAAAGGACCATAACTCTATGCCGCGAAGCATGGTATCCGATACTTAACAATACTGTCAATCCACAGCACCTTAATAATAACAATAATGGTTTCTAATTGAGGCGCAACGCCAGAAAACAAATTATCTAGTTATATATAATTTTATAAATATGACAAACTTACCTTTACGGATTTACCGGCTTTAAAGACATTGCCGTCGGAAAATGTATGGGAAAAGGTTTTGCCACTGGCTGTTTGTGTCAATTTGAAGCCCTTCAGATTTATTGTCTTCTGTAATTAGAAAGAATTCATACAATATACCATAGACAACAGATAACAAAGACTATGTATTGGTTGATGACACTGAACTGTGTGAATTATGTGTATGACTTTGTACCACTCGGTCTGTCTTCCTCTATTCTTACCTTTTCTCCACCTCAGTGTCATTCTTCTTTGTCTGCACATTGCACTGCAGTCCTTCCCATTGTTTTCTCTCTTTTCTATATTCTTTTCTCTTTTGGTTAAAGCCCTCGCGCGCATTTCTCTTCCTTCTTTGTCAGTTGACACACTTTTGATAGTTTTTCATATTATTTGTGTAATTCGCCGAAAGGAATAACCCGCCGTGTCTTTGTCTCTACCTGTTCTCTTACGTCCCAATATGCACTGGAATGAATAATCTCGACCTTGATATACCGAAACCGTAGTGATTTCCAGAGGTTGACAGGTGGACTAAGGTGATGGTGTTGTCTGTCTTCCCGTTGTTCTTTCCATTCTCTTTGTCCTGTGTGCCCCGCTATTTTTAATATATATATATATATATATATATATATATATATATATATATAGTCTTTTACCTGTTCCAGCAAACTGGCTGAAGCCATACTGGAGCACCGCTGCTTGACTTTCTGTACACACCTTTCTTTGGTTGGCTGTTGATACAAAATGGAGTTTGTCACAGTTTCCCTTATTTGCATTTTGTCTCGTGCTGTGGGTTCATCTGGGATCTTGATTAGCAGAATGTCGAGATGATTGTTGAAAACATCTCCATCCACATCTCTCAGATGTTTTGGCAACTTATTAAAGAGCTGGTGGCCTTTGAATACCAGCCCATGAAAAGCTGCCAGTATCTGCTCTTTATTCTAGATGTGAAGTATAAGACACTTGGCGATACATTGTCGCGTCGTGTTCGAGCGTTGTTCCACCTCTCAATGCGAAGTTTGGTGCTATTCCTTCCAGGATCTTCCATACATATATCACTATGTATCTCTCTCATCTTTGCTCCAGTGAGTAGAGCATTAGTTCTTTCAGCTTCCCCCAGTAGCTCACATCTTTCATTGAGGCAATCCACTTGGCGTAGCTTCGTTGGATTGCTTCAAGATTTGTGGTTTGTTTGACACTGTGGGACAACCACAGCTGAGACCAATTGTTCAGTCGACTGAGGACAATTGTCCCCTAAAGGATCAACATAGTTTCGCGGTCTCTTGTCCTCAGAATCCAAGAAGCCAGTCGTCTGCACATTTCTGCCATTTTGGTGATGTGTGCGCGAAACGATGCATCATTTCTCATGTCAATACCCAGCTCCTGTATTGATTTCTACTCGGGGGGGGGGGTTTGATTCCCCCTGAACCGGTGTAGATTTGTTATAGGGGGTTTTGTGTTTAGGGGTTGATAGCGGAAGGCTTGAAATTTTCCGACATTAAATTGCAGATTGTTGTCCTCAGGCCATTTTTATATGGCATCAAATTCTCGCAAGAAAGCACCACCAGACGGATTGTTGATTGCCTATGCTACTTTCGTGCCATGAACATAGCTTGTGAGGGAGGCTGTCTCCACTACAGAGAGCATTATTAAAAGAACCACCACTAACAGTAATTGTTTCTACCTTTGGCACAAGGCCAGCAATTATCCAGTACATTACTGGTACTTTATTTTATCGACCCCGCAAGGATGAAAGGCAAAGTCAACCTCAGCGGGATTTGAACTCAGATCGTAAAGGGACGTAACTATGCTGGAAAGCATGGCGTCCGACCCTCTACCGATACTGCCAATCCACCGCCTTACCACTAACAGTAATGATCCCAAGACAGTTCCCTGGGACACATCACATGTTGTTGACGTTCCCTTTGAGATGGCTCCGTTGGCTGCAACAGCCTGGCTTCTGTCTATTCAGAAGTCATGAAATAATTCCCCTAATTACACCCCCCCCCCCCCCCACACACACACAATTGTTTGTTCATTCAGCTAAAATTCACAGTAAATGAGTAAATTTTGCTCTCATTATTATCACTAGGGGCGGTGGACTGGCAGTATCGGCAGAGGGTCGGACGCCTTGCTTTGACGCACAGAGTTACGGCCCTTGCCATTCTGAGTTCAAATCTTGCCGAGGTTAACTTTGCCTTTCATCCTTACGAGGTCGAGAAAATAAAGTACCAGTAATGCACTGGGGTAATTGCTGGCCTTGTGCCAAAAGTAGAAACAATTATTATCACTATTGTATATATGTATTTATAGATTTAAATCAATTGACAACCAAAGAAGAACTACAAATCATTTCGTTAATGTTTGCGCGCGTTTCAACTTCAATGGTAGCATATAATACTAAAGCATCATCAGGGCATTAATTCAGGATTTGGATGATGAGAGTCCCAAAGAAATACAAATGTCTTAGTTAATTTAAAAGAAACATTGAGTTTCGTGGCATTTGGTAAGAAATGGGTCTCATATTCAATTTATTCAACTCCTACTTACAAGTAAACTTGGTGGGGTTGCCGGTTTAGTCGCCGACGACCCGACCATGCGACAGGTTGTACTGGGTTACATGTTGCCAGTAGCACTCAAGAGTGACCCGACACATACATACATATATACATACATATATACATACATATATACATACACTTCCATAAATACATGCATACATATACATGGCTGCCCCTTCGTTATCGAGTATGGCCATTGCACGATATAACATTATTAATAATTATTAATTAATTAATTGTTTCTACTTTAGGCACAAGGCCAGCAATTACGCAGTGCATTACTGGTACTTTATTTTCTCGACCCCGTAAGGATGAAAGGCAAAGTCAACCTCGGCGGGATTTGAACTCAGACCGTAGAGGGACGTAACTATGCTGGAAAGCATGGCGTCCGACCCTCTACTGATACTGCCAATCCACCGCCCTCATTAATTAATAATTATTAATTAATGCTTTCGTGAAATGCCTGTGCATGAAGATTTTTTTTTTAAAGTGAGGTAAGACTGTGCACTGAGCCAATCCCACTCTCTGAGTGACAGTAGCTATAACCCGAAAAGAAGAAAAGATCAACATCATCAGTAACTACTGAGCTGCAGGTTTTATGTCGGAGTTATCCCAGTTTCATGAGTTGCCTTCTCCTAAAAGAATGCCCTGATAAAGGCTAGAGGTCCTTCACTCCCAGTGGTTTAACCGCGTGATCGGGTGTCCAGCCCGATTATTTCTATTTTCCCGTGCATGTACATACAAATGTATACATATATACACATGCATACATGTATATACATCTATATACATTTTTGGATGGCCGTTGACTCTTATTAGTTCTTCCGCCTTTTGTCAGGTTTTGTTTTTTGTCCTGCAGGGTGTCCAAAATCACTCTCCCCACCAAGTAAACTGATACAGCTATCATTTCTACAAGGTTCGACAACAAAATTGAAAGAGTCGTTTCTGCTCACATATACCAGCGTTCCTTTGCCGTAGCGACTTTATCTTTTATTGTATCATATACACAATTATACCTGATTAAGATCTGACTTCTTTATGTATATATAAATTTGAGCGACTTCCGTCCGTCCGCCACACAATGTATGTGTATGTAAAAGCGGCTGGCGTTTCATTTACTATGCTGTGTATGTGTGCGTGTTTGTGTGAATGTAAGTGTGTCAGTGTTTACGCGTTTACATTTATACACTCATACGTATGCACATGCACAAACACACACACATACGCGTCAACGTCTTGAAAAATACTAGTATATAAAATACGTCATGAAAGAAACGTCTTTCTTACATTAGAATACTTAGCAGTGTCTTCAATTTCAATGTATTCTCCATCAGATTCTAGCTCGATAATGCTGACAGTTGAGGTACTAGTGCGGCTCATGGTCAGTTTATCTGAAAATAAAAACATCCCATGTTAAATATAATGTACAATACAAGAGGGTAGTCTGACTATGAAGGATTGATGCTAGAGCTGTAAAATCTTGCATGCACTAATTTCAACTCTTCTTATTAATAAATGCATTGTTTATTTCCAGGAGCTATGTTGAAAAATGAACGTCGTTTGGGTATTCCATGAGAGTATCTTCGTCAGCCTATGATATTTCCAGCTGACCCACGTACATACATACATATATATCTTTGTATATATATATATATATATATATATATATATATATATATATATATATATATATATATATATATGCGTGTGAGTGTCTGCGTACTTTACTGCTTTAATTCTATATTCAATTTACGAAAAAGGACCTTTCTTTACAACTTACTTTTTATTGCTTGTGACAATGCGCTCTCAGACTCTGTCTGATAACCTCCTACGCTTGATACCATTCCGGAAAAGCTCATCCTGTAAATGGGAAATATATCTAAAGTGTAAATATTGTTGTTTAATCTGGAAATAATAATGTTGCATTTATTCAATTCTATTCGAATTTATATTTCTAACGTATTAGATATTTTATCTTCGAATAAAACATCTGAAGTCTCCTAAAACATGGGATAGTCCAAAGTAAAATGTCTTTAATCATATATCAACTCATTCGTGGTTTACGGTTAAACAACACCTATAACAGTTATGCAATATAATTGCATTATATTTACACGAAATTTGCTATTTCAGTATTTCATTTGAAGCAAAATAACCAAGATTTACCTGCCCTCCTCTGCGTCAAGTAGTTTGCGATAGGCTGCAATTTCCAATTCCAAAGAGAGTTTAGCATCCGTCAGATCCTGCAATTCCTTCATCACTGTCTCCATTTCGGTTTGTAAGCTCATCATTTCAGATTGGTGTTGTAATCTTTCCGATGCTAATTGATCCTGTGACATTTCTAGTTCAGATTCTAAGGACCTAATCTTGTTCCTCAGAGTAGTAATCTATATAAATATAATAAGAAATACAATAATTCTTTACCAAGAACCATTTACACTTGTACCTGTACCAACGTTCACGTGGGATGTGTTGAGTCAACTTCACCCAATACATCTACAGCATTTTGAACAGACGACCAGACATAAGCTCATGTTCCGTATCAGTCATGCCAAATTACATTATCATTTGACCTTCTCGCCGTTTACGTAATACCGTGAAGGAATCAGGTACAACTATATCACATACGAGTTAAGCTTGTAGACGACAGAGTACAACAAAAGCAACGGTGGCGCCTATATGTAGGAGTTAAACTACAATTCATAATTAAACAAATCTATTATTTAGCAGTGTTGCGTGCAACATACGGCATTCTTTAAAAAAAAAATGCGAGACACAGATATCAGGTGCCTTATATATTCGTACATCCACTGAACAGCAATCGAATTGGTAAATCCCTTCGCTTGATGCGAAGCAGTTTTACCAAGGACTGTCTAGATGTTTGATAGTTATCATGATTCGGTTTGGACTATTTCTTAATTTATTCTTTTAATTGAGTCTGGCAAACAGTATTGTTCATAGTTAGTATCTTATTCACCCTAGC
>OZ024757.1:24119522-24134522 GCA_964016885.1 Eledone cirrhosa
AAACAGCGGAAGCATTTGGTGTTCTTGAACTTCTTCACTTTATGCCAGCGACCTACCCAGGGTGATTTCGACAGTGATGACACCGCAAATGTTAGGCCATTGCCATTTCTAAATTTACTCTGCATATATGTTTTGTTTTATTCTTTTTCTAAAACTGAAAGCTATGTACTCGATTTCTCTGGTGACTATTATTTTCAATGTCAGGTTATGTGCTCTCTGTTCATAAATAGAGACTTCTGCTGAAAGATCTGTGGTTTTCACATACATGGACATACCATATCCAACGTGACGCACAGTAATATTGACTAGGAAGATAGCTTCAAATGTGGCTGAAGCTCATTCAATATTTTTTCCAATTCTTGACTTAACAATCACACATTTCTTCCATTTACTAACCAAATAATGAATTACCATCAATGTAGACATTATATAGTCGGTCGTTTAACTTGCATCAAATAGCAGATAAATGTTGCTGAAACCAGACAGCTACGACTACCTCACAAAAGACGAAATGATTACGGCTGAAAGACCTTTGATCATAGCTTCTGTCAGTTACAGCTACGTTAGTTGACTTTCTTCTTTCATTTTCCATTTTGTTTCATTTAAATATTATTATTTGTTAAGATCGGTTGATTGGCAGTATCGGTAGGGCTCCGTACAACATGCTTAGTGTCATACACTTACATCCCTTTACGTTCTGATTTCGAATCCCGCCGAGGTTAGCTTTGCCTTTCATCCTTAAGGGGTTGATAAAATAATATACCAGTAATGTACTGGAGTTGTTGATGTAATCAATTTTCCCCTCACCCCTTGTATCTAAATCAGGAACTATTGTTAATAGGGCGGTGGATTGACAGTATTGGTAGAGAGTCGTTAGTTTGACAGCATAAAATTACGTCCCTTTACATTCTGAGTTCAAATCCCGCCCAGGTTAGTTTTGCCTTTCATCCTTACGGGGTCGATAAATTAAAATACCGGTAATGTACTGAGGTTGATGTAATCGATTTGCCCCTCACCTCAAAATTGTTGGCCTTGTGTCTGAATCAGAAACAATTATTTGTTAAGTTATATTCCTAACACAGGCTTACGAATTGAGAACGTTAGTTATATTAGTGGATTATTTTTAAAAGATGGTAACCTGTTCTCAGTTTCACTACAGCAATTAGAGAAAGCTAGGAGAAAAACCACCTTTCGGGTGGTTTTCTGCTAGCATGTATAGTGTGTATATTGATATTATACACAGGTATATATACATGTAGATATGATACATCAAATAAAATCGTAATTGACAATATACACAGAAATTGAATGAAGAGTGTGTTACACTGTCTTATGTAATCAGTAACGTAATCCATGATACATTAAAAAAAGACGATATTATATATAAACAGCATTAGGAAAAAATTAGTATGTTTATTTAGGCGATCGCCAACCGGAAGTGTTGACATTTCAGAAATAAACAAAACATATTTAATCAACAGCCACGAAATTTAGTAGATAAATTATGTAATATTCATTCATTATTTATTCAAGGGCGGGATTGGCAGTATCGGTAGAGGGTCAGACACCATGCTTTCCAGCATAGTTACGTCCCTTTACGATCTGAGTTCAAATCCCGCCGAGGTTGACTTTGCCTTTCATCCTTACGGGGTCGATAAAATAAAGTACCAGTAATGCACTGGGATAATTGCTGGCCTTGTGCCTAAAGTAGAAACAATTATTTATTCAAGGGCGGTGGATTGGCAGTATTGGTAGAGGGTCGGACGCCATGCTTTGACGTATAGAGTTACGGCCCTTGCCATTCCGAGTTCAAATCCTGCCAAGGTTAACTTTGCCTTTCATCCTTACGGGGTCGATAAAATAAAGTACCAGTAATGCACTGGGTAATTGCTGGCCTTGTGCCAAAAGTAGAAACAATTATTTATTCAAGGGCGGTGGATTGGCAGTATTGGTAGAGGGTCGGACGCCATGCTTTGACGTATAGAGTTACGGCCCTTGCCATTCCGAGTTCAAATCCTGCCAAGGTTAACTTTGCCTTTCATCCTTACGGGGTCGATAAAATAAAGTACCAGTAATGCACTGGGATAATTGCTGGCCTTGTGCCAAAAGTAGAAACAATTATTTATTCAAGGGCGGTGGATTGGCAGTATTGGTAGAGGGTCGGACGCCATGCTTTGACGTATAGAGTTACGGCCCTTGCCATTCCGAGTTCAAATCCTGCCAAGGTTAACTTTGCCTTTCATCCTTACGGGGTCGATAAAATAAAGTACCAGTAATGCACTGGGTAATTGCTGGCCTTGTGTCTAACGTAGAAACAATTATTTATTCAAAGTAATCCAACTTATTTTACTAATGGGATAAAAAATTATAAACCGTATGCAGTCCCGCGCTCCTCCTTTTATTATAGTTTAGATTTACTGTTTGCTAGCGTTTATAGTCTGTTATTGACGGCGACGAATTGAGAGAATCGTTACAACGTCGGATAGAATGGTTTGTAATGTTCAAATTCCGATGACGTCAACATTGCGTTCCACCCTCAGCGGGTCGGTAAAAAAAAGTACCAGTCTAATACTGATGGTAATTCTCTCTTTCTCCCCCCCCCCCCAATCTCTCTCTCAGGAAGAAATCTGCACTATTCAGACCTGGAGAAGAGATGATGGTCTCCGCAAGGCTTAAAAATGCCCTGTGAAATGAAATGCCCAGGGGTTACGCGGGACGAGCAGAAATAATATGCTGGTCTGGTATTTAACTGGTCACAGGCCCAAGCTTTGCAGCCGCTCGTGATGAGATGGAGAGAATGAAAGCCAAATACTAGGACTGGACTGCTCGCTCTCCCTCCGTGCCCATCACATTCGAGGCTTCTGTACACCTCCTTGGTCCCTTAACTACTGTTTTCCTGCAAAATATTGGGTGGAGCGCACCCCATACCCGAGTAAGGAGCCTTGTGTACTGGAGTTAACTGGATGATTTCCTCGGGAATAGTTTCGCCATTTTGTCCGAGTGGAACAGCTGAGATTTCCGGTGTAGAGTTTGCCGCTGTCCACTTGTTTCCCCTTAATTTCGCTATTCCTTTTTTCTTTCTTTTTCTTTTTTTATTACAAACATTATATAACCAAATTGACATTTGTTAAATAAATAAATGTTTGTTGTTAACTAAATTATCATGGCTGATAGAACGTGGGATTGAAAATCTTGCAGAGTTCGTTCTTGGTTTTCTGTGGTCTGAAGTTAAATCCTCTGAGGTGAGATTTTCTTTTATTTATCGCCTTCGATGTCAATAAAAACAGTACCAACCCAGTGTGATAGAGTTCATATTCGGTTGAGATAAGCTTTGGCGTTCATTCTTCCACGTATCGATAATCGGCAATTTTTTGAGAGCGTCGGACGGGACGCCCTGTGTTAAATATTCCTGCTCTTTGCGTTCTGAATTCAAATTCTGTTCGGGTGCTGGTGGTCAGGGTTATTCACCGGACCATGGGTACACCTACTCCAACTGATACTTGGCCAGTGAGGAAAGGTAGACCTAAAACCAGCATTGTTGCTCAACTTTCATCAGACAATGGATCAAAATCGACCCGATAGAAAATTATTGAGCCAAACTTATTTAAAACAAATACAAAACTTCTAGGGCATTTTAAACCTGGAGGTCTCCACCCTTTCTCAACATCTTAAAATAGTCAGTTTCTTACAGAAATGGTGACAGAAAGAGTGATAGGGAGGAGGTAAAAAGAAGATAGAGAGGAAGACCCTAGCAGTGAACTCGAGAGGCAGAAAGAATACTACAAAAGATTCTACCTGACCTAATTCACCGCCTCCATTAGATAAGGATTGTGTGATTATAATTACATATCCGAGTAATATCTTGGGTAATGACCGAAGGAATACGATCGTTAATACAACCAGCAGAAATGGGGTTCCTCCGAATGGTCCTGAAAATAATATTACTTGATAGAGGGCGAAACTCGGAGATCAGGGAGTTGTTCCAGGTAGAGCCACTACTTCTCCTATATGAGAGATCACAGCTCCGATACTACGGGCCTGTGGTTAGAATGTCTAAGGGAATAATTGCTGGGCAGATTTTACAGGCAAAACCATACAACAGGAAACACAGGAGTAGACCATGAGCTCTGTTAATCTCACTTGGGAATTCAGTCAGATCAGTTGGAGACGGTTGCTTTTGACAGGACCCGCTGGAAGGTGCGTCTAGGGACTTTGCGAGGTCAACTTTGCATTTCATCCTTTCGAGGTCGATTAAAAAAGTACCAGTCTAGTACTGGAGTTGACTATCTTTTCAACTTCCACTCTCTCACTATCCCCCCCTCTCTCTCTCTCTTTCCTTCGCTGGAAAAAATCAGTTGTGTTTAGCCTTGGGGATGGGATGGGCGCCGCCAAGTTTTAAATACCAAAGAAACGCCGTGTGACACTACAGCTTTTTCAGGAATCACGGATCCATGCATACATCATATATATTGTGCTACTGAATTCAACAAACCACCCGAACAAAAGAAATAGAGCGAAGAATATTTGGAAGAAAATTCTTGTGAATATATTTGCAGTGATAGAAAATAGATTGGCACTGGTTTTGAATAATATTCTAAAACCTCTAAACACAGTTTAATTCCTTCCTTTATATCATACTTGCAGATAGACAAATCATAAGCCATGATAACAACCAAAGTAATCTAATTTAATAACGAAATTACTTTCAATTAACTTGTTCTGAAAATTCAAACTAGAGTGACCCACAACTACGTTACACCATGAAAATATCAATATTTAAAATTTACAAACTACCATTGTGCATATCAGACTTAAATGCAGCATTTGTAATGATATTGAAATAACTTTTATCTAGAAAGAAGTTACTAATTCTAATGGATTCCTATAATATGCCTATCTGATATGTATATTCCCTTTCAAAGAGATGGTTATCCACAAGAACAAACTCCATGACTTTTACTGGCTCTTTCAGTACATCTCTCTCGTCATTCTGTCAGTTGAGACCATGAGACAGCAACAATAAAATAGATACAATTCATAATGTAAAGGAGACATTCGCTTATATTGATAGTAAGAATGGACCCAGTTCGACAATGTAGACCAAGAAAATATCTTGTACTTTGTAGAACTTTCAGGAATGTTGACACCCTAGGACGTTAAGAACTAGATGCTTAACGTTTAAAGGTAGAATGTGGAAAGAGAGAACCAAACGTAAGTCAGGGTGATTTTATAAGAGAAAGAAAGGGACGAAACTCAGTTTAGGTCTTTGTGAACGACGATTATGATGTGTAGAAGGCTTAATAGATAGAATAAAGAAGCTGAAAATCAAATGTAAACAACATATTTCACTTACTGTTCACGCAGATCTTCAACTTCTTCTTCAAGCCCTTCATTGCGGGAGTTTGCTTCTGCAAGTTGCTTATCCTTCTCTTCTAGCAGCCTTTTCAAATCATCCAGCTGCTCATCATACGCTCTCTTAATTATCTCAACGTTAAATTCAACCTTGGATTTACTTAAGAGTTCTTTAAGATGTCTGTTCTCAGCCTCCAAGTAACGTGTTTTTTCAAGGTGATTGGCAAGCTTACAATTCAAACCTTGCATTTCATGCTTTTCTCTGTCATTGCAAGATTTTATATTGGCAACACTTTGCTGGGACGATGTGGCCGCCACCCCAGCTTGTAAACTCAATGGTGCGCTTACCATGGAATAAGAATTTGCCCCTATTGATTTCCTGCTATTTGCTGGACGAACAGACAACCTGCTTGACATTCTCCGTCGTTGACTCATGCCTGTAGACATTTTCGTAGTTGTTCTTTAAGCACTTGACGTCAAATAAAATACCAGAATGGGATGAAGTACGGTTCACTTTCTTGGAAATGAACTGAACACTGGAGAAAAATTACCAGAGAAAGATCTTACACCTGAACAAGTTTCCCGACACTGCTAAGTGGCCAATAAGAAGGCGTTACCTTCCTTATATATACCAACGAAGGGTTGTAGTGAGAGGTCCAGAAAGTGAGATGGAATGATTGAGACATAGAGTGAGTGAAAGAGTCTAGAGCGGTGGAGAGAGAGAGAGTGAGAGAGAGATCAAGTATCAGAAAAAGTAAGAGTAACGTGGGAGTGGGGTATGTATTTTATACAATATAACAACAAAAATTATTCCATTCATTTTCCTCTTAAAAAGAACAAGAAAAAAAGAGACACCATTTAAAGAAAGTGGCACATCATGCTTCAGTGAACATTACGAATGAGCTCAGTATATTGTTAAGACAGCACCCACCTACGTTCACATGTTGCTAGCTAAGGATGCCGACATGCAGATCATATTTGTTGCTTAGATTCGCCTACAAACAATTCAAAGTTTCCTTTTGTAAAAATATATATTTATTTATCTATTCATTCGTCACACCATAATTTCTCGTCGTTAAATAATCTTTTGTCAAGACAGTTTAACTTGACAAACAACGTCGCCTGGCCGTATTTTATTATAGTTACGTCTCTCAATGGTTTGAGTTCAAATCCCTCCAAGGCTCAATATTATCGTTCGTTGTTCCGTCCATGAAGAAATAATTGTTTCTACTTTTAGCACGAGGCCAGCAATTATCCCAGTGTATTACTGGTACTTTATTTTATCGACCCGTCCATGAAGAAATAATGAAATACAGCCACCAGTCGGAGTTTTCACACCATCACTGTCACTCTCTATGTGAGGTTATCTGCGTGGAGTATCTTCTGTTGAAAATATGGTAGCCAGGAAGGCGTGTTAAAGAAAACTTCCTCATAAAACTACCCTGCTTCATCCGATTGCATTATCATCATCAACATCATCATCATCATCATCATCATCAACATCATTATCATCATCATCATCACCGCCGACTCCACTAGGGGTCACGGGACTATACCATACCATTACATTCCGAACGTATAATATTCCGAACGTAAAGTTCTGAACTTAAATCCTGTGAAGGTTAACGTAGCTTCGGGGTCAATAAAATTAGTACCATTCGGGGAAATCGGACAGCAGCCCGGTTAAGGAAGGGGTTTCACGAAGTGGGGTGACTGTTGCAGCGGGTCTCGATGGCCATTGTCCGCGGGGCGCAGTCGAAACACTGCTCTGTCTTAGGTGTAGAGTCTGTCACCCTCTCCCCCTCTCCATTTCTTTTGTCACCGAATAATCCTTGCTCTTCCCCATTTTCCTCTCGTTTATAGCATTTATAGTCCTTTCCAGTACTACTTTCCATTTCTATATATTTGACTTAATATTAAATTCTTTATCATTTTTATGTAATTTTATCCTAGAGATATATTTGAGTATGTTGAAATAAAATGTTTGTACCACGAAAAAAAAGAAAGAAAAATAAGACATTCATTGGTTGAATTGTAAATCAAAAGTTGAATATGATTCCCTACTGTTCCTTAGAACCCTACTGTTCCCTAGAACCCTAGTGTTCCTTAGGACCCTAGTGTTTCCTAGAACCCTACTGTTCCCTAGACCCCTAGTGTTCCCTAGACCTCTAGTGTTCCCTAGAACCCTACTGTTCCCCAGAACCCTAGTGTTCCTTAGAACCCTACTGTTCCCTAAACCCCTACTGTTCCCTAGAACCCTAGTGTTCCTTAGAACCCTACTGTTCCCTAGAACCCTACTCTTCCCTAGAACCCTACTCTTCCCTAGAACACTAGTGTTCCCTAGAACCCCACTGTTCCCTAGAACCCTACTGTTCCCTAGAACACTCGTGTTCCGTAGAACCCTACTGTTCCGCAACAGGTCGTTAATGGTTTCGTGAGAAACATAATTTCTCGTCGTTAAATAATCTTTTGTCAAAATATTAGGAAAAAACATTGAATCAATGTGAAATGATTTAGACGTTTATTAATAACTCTGTGTGTGAAACTATTGTCTCAGATTAAAAATTCTTGTAATGCTTTTATTATTTATACTATTATTAATATTAGATTAAGGGTTTCTACTTTAACATTGAAAGTGTTAACGTATTGACCTTTAGATTGTTTAAATACATTTAATTCTGGTTTCCGTATTTTCTAAATCTTATATCTTATATATTTGATACCTTTAATGTATTCAGACTTGTAAACCGTTTAATTACTTTGAATGGTTGTTTACGATTCACGAGGATATGATTATACATTTATAGTATAAAAGTCTCCTTAGATCCAAGTTAATAATTTTTTTTTGTATACTTAAATTGATGTAAAATTTTAAATACAGTAAAATCTAGTTGAATTAAATTTATAACACTCTTAACAGAAATTATACTACATATAAGTGACTAATATCGTCTTAAACCTTAAAATTTATAGTCTATATATAAATTATATAAATGTGTATATCCAGATAAATCTGGTTTAATAATATCTTATTAGATACATTTATAATGCTTTATGACTTATTAATAACATTTTATTTTAAGGTTTTTTTGACGGTATTGATTGTATTCTTGATTTTAATATACTTTTAAATATACTTGTGAATACCTTTCGAGTTATGATAGACATAAATTTATCTCTTTCACGTTACATTTGCTTGAACTCAGATATAATACAATAATATAAATCCTTTAAAATTTTATAGTCTAAAATCTTATGTCATTTGATTAATTGACTATTTTCAATTAACTTAAAATTTGAAAATAAACGGTCACGCATTATTCTTTCCCCCTATCTAATTATACGCTATTTACATCTTACAATGCATATCTTACGCCCTTTGATTATACGATTTAACTTATTTTCCTCTCTCTATCATTTGATCATTTCTCCCTTCTCTTGTTCCTACGATCAAATCTCCTTCTTTTTTTCTCTCTTTCCTCATGATTTGTTATCTCGATCTATCACTTCCACTATCAACAATAATGAGGTATGAATATAATATTATTATTTAAATTTTTAACAGTTATATAAGTTTATGTATTATATATTATTAATTATTTATATATCTTTTTACACATTCTCATACGCACCCTCTGTATTATATGTAATTTTTCATGTTTCAACTTAAGGTATATAAATATCGAGTTTTGTCATAACTAATCACTGCCATGACTAAATTATAACCATCAACATAGTCAAGGTATGTCAGACATCAACTTATTTTATCTGATGAGGACGTACTGTTGAAATAGCTCAGTACCTCTGAAATATGTATAATAAAATATATTTGATCACATGAATGTCTATATTTATTAATATTTTGAAGTAATATATATATATATATATATATATATATATATATATATATATATATATATATAAATAAATACATTATCGGAGAAAGCTTTTTTGCGATACTCCGGCCAAATTCCAACTCACTCAACAAACATTAGGAAATAAGTGAGTATATTCCTAATTAAACGTTCGGGGTGCGAACTAAATGTATTGTGTGGAAAATTGGCTGTATTATTTCATATGAGACATATCGAATATATCTCTTCCCAGACGGACGTCTCGTTTCATTATAAGTTTCCTACAATTTGAGTGAAATTATACCATTTTATGTAGGAGCTTGTATAAAATCAACAGATATATATTCAAGTGGGCTCTTATAATTCATTAGTGGGTATATAAATGTCATGGTTTTGTTTTGATGTCTATGTTGCATTGACTATATAAGGGTTCCCTGAGATGAAAAATATTGTCATTCTTAGATAATAGAATGTCAAGATGCTTCTTGAAATATCTACACCGACATATTAAAGAGCAAGCGAAGGTGGTAGAGCGTTCGTCAACATGCTTTGTGCCATATAGTTACGGCCGTTTAGGTTCTGATTTCATATCCCCCCGAGATTACTTTTCGTCATTATGGGTTCGATAAAATAAAGTACCAGTAACGCACTGAGGTTGACTCAATCGACCCCCTCCCCCACAAAAAAAATTGTTGACCTTATGCCTAAATCAGAAATCATATTAAAGAGCTAGCGGCCCTTAAAGCACAAGCTATTGCAGTATCTAGGTAGTGACTTTCTGTTTGGGGGTTGGCCCTGTTCTTATTACCAAAGTTTTGTGCTACCAGGATTTTCCATATATATGTGTGTGTAGTGTGTATATCTGTATGTGTGCGTGCATATATATATAAAATTATAAGTGGGAAGAGCGAATAAATAGGAATTTACATAATTTTAGTTCAATGTCCTGACAGAAGTTTCGCCGATTTATGTGCAGCTTTGTTGGAGCTACAGCTGTGAAGCTACAGGCTTTTCAAGACACCCCTCAGACTACTGAAAATTTCCTCGAACTGATAGGTGCCGATGATATTTTCGAAAGGGAAAAGTGGTAACCCAGAAGGGTGGAAAAGGGTAGGCTATTGGCAAGTATCAGAGTTGCTAGAAGAAGTAGTCTATTTCAGAATAATCTTTTACTCAACCGTAAAATAATATATATATATATATATATATATATATATATATATATATATATATATATATATATATATATATATATATATATATATATATATATATATATATAACGGGGGAGTTGTGGTAAGGAACCAGATGGACCATAACGCACCAGAGTACTCAATACTTAGGGTAGTAGAGTGGGTAATAGGAGAAAGTATGACCCCGACGGCAGAGCTCAAGCCGTTTCGACCGTCATACTTTCTCCTATATATGTAGACTGAACACTTTCTTGTTGACAAGTGTTTTTAGGCCTCATATCATGTTACCTTATTTTATCTGATGAGAACACAATTTTTGTCCCAAGATGATGTTGTTTTCGAAATGCGCATAATAAAATTTATGGAACCTTTTTAACCATCTTTTAATTTCTTCTTTAATATATATTCCAGTTCTACCAACCGTTGAGTGCTACTTATCTGATATATGCATAGTTTTATTGTTCTACAATATTACTCACCTTCTACACACACACACACACACACACACACACACACACACACACACACACACACACACACACACACATATATATATATAACAAAGGAATTGTGGTAAGGAACCAGATGGACCATATCGCACCAGAGTACTCAATACTTAGGGTAGTAGAGTGGGAAATAGGAAAAAGTATGACCCCGACGGCAGAGCTCTAGTTGAAACGGCTAGAGCTCTGCCGTCGGGGTCATACTTTTTCCTATATATATAAAGGACGAAATGAAATGTAAAGACAACAATCATATTCGCTACCTCCTCCTCTCTACAGTCACCTGCGACTACTATGTATGCGTGTATGTATGCATACGCAGAATTTCATATACATATTTGTACATCTCTCTCTGCGTTGAACAGTTCACGCGCGCACGCTCATTCACGCCTCAAACATTCTTACAGCAGCCAGCCACGTCACGGTCCAAGGCCCATCCTTCAAACCTTTGCACAAAGACATGAACAAGCCTAGACACACATACGCACGCACACACACATACAGTCAAAGTATACAATGATTATTTCCCTTTCTAAACCTCTCTAATACCTAAGATATCCAGACCAGCAGTTCTCAAAATTGGCTGACTGAATACGGACGTGTTTTTTTTTTTCTTCTTAAAAAAAAATGTTTTCTATTTTTTCCTCTTCTCACACTCTATCTTTCTATCTAATCTTTTATGTTTCATTCTATCTCCTGATGAAGGACTAGTGCCCGAAACGTAAAAACTATTTTCATACTATATCAAGTGTCAAACTAATATATTTCTTCATTGTATTGTGTCGTTTGGTTTTTATTTCTGTTTAATATTTGCATATATATATATATATATATATATATATATATATATATATATATATATATATATATATATATATATATATATATATATATAGGAAAATGTATGACCCCGACAGCAGAGCTCAACCCGTTTAGACGGCTATTTCTGGACTAAATTAGAATTTTTAGCGGGGTAAATAAATATCCAATCTTTTCAAGGGGTAATTCTTTATATGGGAAGATTGTTGTTGTCAAGAGGATTAGTCAAAATTTCTTGTAAACACAATTAAGTCTATCCTGGCAGTGGGTGGGAGCTGGGTGTGGTTGAACTTGCCTGTAGAACAATGAGGGAGTGGGTGGAGCCGGTCAAGCGTTGAAAGTGAATTCTATATACCAAATTCTAAGGATTGTTTATGAAACTAGGCTAGAGGAAACAGGCGAAAAAGGATTCTGGAGAAAATAGAGAAGGGACGTTTTAGAATAGGTAAATCAATTGAGATTAGAAGATAATAAATAAATAAGGAAAAAATATATAAAAATATAAAATTGGATAGTAAGAAGTGATAAAAAATCTCTAGAGTCTAAAACAGCTGCTATATTTAGTTGGTATTTCGTTTTCGGCCAATGCTATACAATAGGTTAATAAGTTGAGAATAGAAGATACTAAATAAATAAAAAATTTATTAAATTATAGAATTGGGTAGTAAAAAGTAATACAAAATCTCTGGGGTCTAAAATAGCTGCTATAATTAGTTGGTATTGCGTTTTCGGCCAATGCTATCTATAATTTACTGGGGTGGGGGTACTGAGGCTACAAAGGCCCGATGGGCTGCCTTGGGGTAGGCGAAAGGAGGAAAAGGAAGAGGATAGGGAGTGGAAGGAAGTGATAGGAAGAGATAAAGGGAAGAAGAAAATAAAAATGAAAAGAAAAGAAGTATATCTACCTATGTTAGCTGGGGTTTCCCCTAATTTGGTCGGCAAGTAGGGAAAAGGAGGATGTTGCAGCCATTATCTACCCACCCGAGTCATTAGGGGGTTTAAGGGTGAGGTAAGTCCTACGCAATCGGTGTTTGCATGCAGTTACAAGTTCGTCTTTTTTGTTTAGGAGTTGGTCCTTCGTAAACAGCATTTGTAATGTTTCCTCTGAAAATAAGTTACACGGACAGCGTCCTCCCGTGTAGGAGTTAGCCCTGGACAGTAAGCTCCAAGTAAGATTGTATGTTATGTTATTATCTTGGAGGTTCAGTTCCACCGAGAAAACTTTACCTTCGGATGCTCACGCAAAAAATCGACCTGTTTGCGAAAATACTAAGATGGAGAACTTTTTTCTACAAGAGATACCGCGTCAACCAGGACTTCGATACCAAGGAGAGATTCGGATTCAATACCTACAAATCTCCCCCACCGAACCCTATGCTCTCACCCTTCAAGAACGACTTTTTCCACCTGGTCAAGGGTATAAAATTCAAACCCAGACACTACCGATTCCTACAACAACTCCGTATCAAAATAACGGCGTATGAAAGCACCAATGACATCCTGGTGCATTCGGACAAAACTGGAAACCTCTATTTTGCCAACCCTAACAGATACCACACACTGCTCAGGAGCAGCCTGAACTCCATCTACAAAAATGCTAACCATTCAATTATCGAGGACATAAATCTAGATGGACAAAAACTTACCTCCAGCCTCGGGGTCGCCGACCGTACTGAACCCCTCGACCCACAGACTCCCTACTTCACACTGAAGGACCACAAATCCGACTTCGACCGCAAACCATCCATCAGGCTTATAAACCCGAGGAAGTCGGACATACGGAGAATCAGTAAAAAGATCCTAGACCGCGTTATACCAAAAGTTAAGCGAAACGCAAGACTTAGCCTATGGGTCACCCAGGAAGTAATCTAATGGTTCAGGAATATTGAGGACAAACGGGACACCAAATTCATCCAGTTTGACATAGAGAGTTACTATGCATCTATTACCTTACCGCTCCTTACGGCCTCTTTGGACTTTGCCAAAACACTCATACCCATCACCGACCAGGAAAGAAATATCATTCTCCACGCCAGGAAGACAGTCCTACTTTTCGACAACTCCAAGTGGATAAAGAGAACTCCTGACCCCCCCCCCCTCGACGTCAGTATGGGCGCGACCGATACGGCCGAGGTGACCAATCTTATAGGATCATTCCTACTATATAAACTCACCGAAATGTTTCCTGCATTCGGCGGTGGATTGTACCGAGACGATGGGCTCCTTACCCTCAAAGGGTACAACCCCAGTAGTACAGACCAGGTCCGTAAACAACTAATCAACTTCTTCCGGGACTGGGGATTTAAAATCACCCTACAAACGTCCCTAACCCGAGTCAATTTCCTGGACGTTACCCTCAACCTCGAAAATGATCTGTACTACCCATACAGGGAACCAAACGACAACCTGCACTACATCCACCGCCGCTCTAACCATCCTAGAAACATCAATAACCTGGTTAAAAACATCTCCCTCCGCATATCTCGTTTGTCCGCTCATGAGCAGATATTCGATGAACATGCGCCTCATTACAACCAGGCCCTCAAGCGAAGCGGCTTCCGGGAGGAAATATCCTTTTAGCCAGCTTCCCTTAGCGGAACCAGCAGGCGACGCCGCCGCTCACGCCACGTAACCTGGTTCAACCCTCCTCACAATGCCGAGGTGGCAACACCTATCGGGAAAATCTTCTTTAGGCTCCTCGAAAAACACTTCCCACCACGACACCGCTACCACAACATAATCAACTAAAATACTATCAAACTCACCTACAGCAACACACCCAACTTCGCACAAAACATCCCCTCCTCAAACAACAAAATACTCAAACCCTATGGAAGAAACAACCTAGACATTAGTGGACAACCGACCAGGAGGTGTAAATGCCCTGATAGATCTACGTGCCCCCTCAACAACATATACCGAGAACGTAACGTGATTTACCAATGCAACATGAGGATGGACACCTCCAACAAAGCTTATATAGGATTAACCGCTTGTGAGCTTTAAGACCCGGCTCTACCAACACCGACATACGTTCCGAAACCCACCTGGCGACATTCCACTACACTTTCGGGTCCCATCTGGAACTTCCAAGATAATAACATAACATACAATCTCTCCTGCACACCACAACTTATCCCTCTTATACTCAGTTTCTTTCTCAACTCGTCTATGCTTGGTCGTTCACGCACATTGACATTGCAAATCCAACGGAGCATACTTGCTTCATTTCTCTCCAGCCGTCGCATATCTTCTGCAGTGCCCATGTCTCACTACCAT
>OZ024757.1:24139522-24147022 GCA_964016885.1 Eledone cirrhosa
TAATATTATATACACCCGTTTTTTTTTCAAATAATATTATATACACTCGTTTTTCCTTGGATATCTTCAAACAACCAAATAACCAAAAACTATTAACATCCTCAAACAACCAAACTCATATCCATAAGAGGGAATATATATATATATATATATATATATATATATATGTAAATATGATGATAATAATGGAGCTGCGGCGTTGCAAATGGGATACATATGAAAAAGCGAGTCCTTCATCAGTGACCCTCCAACCGTCCTCGGCATTTCATCGCTTTAATAATATATATATATATATATACACGATTCTTTAATTCTTCAAATAATATTATATACACCCGTTTATTTTTTCAAATATTTACTCAGATGGACAAACACATATTTACTCCAATGGACAAACACAATAACAGCAACAACAACAACAGTCAGAAAACCAGGAGCAACCACTGCTGAATTCAAGCATAATAGCTGAATTACTGAATAACAGTATCCCTCAGCCACTCACTCAGCCATCATTATCGCCATCGCCATCACCACCGTCACCATCTTCTGCCACATCAATTGCTAGTAATGGACCACTGCTCTCTCTCCCACCACAGTTGTCATCATCATCATCACCAATAATGCTTTCTTCCCCACATCACCACCGTCACCATCTTCTGCCACATCAATTGCTAGTAATGGACCACTGCTCTCTCTCCCACCACAGTTGTCATCATCATCATCACCAATAATGCTTTCTTCCCCCACATCACCACCGTCACCATCTTCTGCCACATCAATTGCTAGTAATGGACCACTGCTCTCTCTCCCACCACAGTTGTCATCATCATCATCACCAATAATGCTTTCTTCCCCACATCACCACCGTCACCATCTTCTGCCACATCAATTGCTAGTAATGGACCACTGCTCTCTCTCCCACCAGAGCCATGCCATCATCATCATCATCACCAATAATGCTTTCTTCCCCCACATCACCACCGTTACCATCTTCTGCCACATCAATTGCTAGTAATGGACCACTGCTCTCTCTCCCACCACAGTTGTCATCATCATCATCACCAATAATGCTTTCTTCCCACATCACCACCGTCACCATCTTCTGCCACATCAATTGCTAGTAATGGACCACTGCTCTCTCTCCCACCATAGTTGTCATCATCATCATCACCAATAATGCTTTCTTCCCCCACATCACCACCAGAGCCATGCCATAGTCAAAAGAACTCTAAAAAAAAAAAAAATCTATGGAGCTGTATGCACCGCCACTACACATACTAGAAACCCCATAATATGCCCCTGCTCAATACATGAGAGGCTATGCACACGTAGCGACTGTATGTTTACCCATTTACGGGGTACTAGGCGCACTGACACTGCCAGCCAACACCAAAGCACGCTGCCCGCACGTATAGGTCGCAGTCCCCAAATCTGCCAACATTCCCAACGTGAGAGGCTATGTCTGCTGACTGACTGTCCCTTCACTCATCTTCCTGGGACACAACGCACGAACAAAAAAGGGGCTCCATGTCAACCCACAAACCACAATAAAGCCACACCCTGCTGCGGTAATGCTGCTCCAGTCTCCTCACAAAGACATGATTGCAACAACAAAAACACCAAAAGTAATGCTGCTCCAGTCTTTTCACAAAGACACGATTACAACAACAAAAATAACGATGCTCCAGTCTTTTCACAAAGTCACAATTACAACAAATACAACAACAACAACAACAACAAAAGAGGGAACTGCAACCCTATCCAATGTTGTAACCACAAATCCAATCAAAAACTGCTCCCTGAACAAAAAAAATCTTTCTTTTTTAGCCATGAACCTGGCAAAAGAGATAGAGAAAAACATTTTAGTCATCACCCAACACCATCCTTGCTGTCACTAACACACAATCACAAAACAAGCCCCCTGCAACAGTCAAAACCAGCCACCACACTAGCCTCCACATTCTTACTCAATATAAAAGGTATCAGCCCATCCATCAATGCACAGAAATGGAGGATTGGGTTGGTAACCATCCATTTCACATCCCCTTCTTCATTCTTACTGAGACCCACCTTGGAGGCCGAAGTCAGAGTGAGAAATTTCACAACCATCCGTGCGGATCGTATTGGCAGAAGGAAGGGTGGAACTGCCATTTTCCTGCATGATTCCTTTACAGCAGATGGTAACACAACATTCTCTAATGGATACAGTGAATCAGTCACTGTGCACAATAAAGCCAATGATCTGACATAAGTTGGGCTCTATAGGCCACCACAAACACCCATAATCTGCTTCAAAGAATGCCTCAACAGTATTAAATGCTTTATTAAACAGTGCCATTCTAGCAACATACTTTTGATGGGAGACTTTAATCTACCCTGTGTCGATTGGTCTAGAAACAATTGGAACCAGGCACCCCAACCTCAACCAATGACAAAGAAGCAGTCGAGTCACTTCTTGACTTCATGAATGAGTTTTTCTTGTCCCAACTTGTCCTTGCACCAACAAGGCATAAGAAGAACATTATGGATCTAGTGTTTAGCAACCACACTAACACACTACAAAATATTACAGTGGAAAAAACCCTTCTCTCAGACTATGACATGGTTCTTTGTAACCTGAGATTCCACCAGCCGAAAGCTAACCATAGGGACCTATTTGAAGCCCACCTATTTGATAACATGGATCTCTACAATGCCAACTGGGATGCAATTATGAACGAACTATCACATGTTGACTGGTCTTTTACACACGCACACATTTCCACCAACATCAAAACATATTGGCAGATCTTTGTAGACACTGTCACAAATATATGTACAAAACACACCCCACCAAAACCTGTGAACAAAACCAAGTGCAGTATCAGTATCCCCCAAAACAGAAAAACAATTATCAGAAAAATAAAAAGAACAAAGAAAAAATTTAACACACTAAAATACTGCCAACAGCAACACACACATTCAATGGCTATTGCCCTGCTTGAGTCAAAAATATATAACCTCCAACAATGTATGAAGACCCTCATCAATAACCAGAGAACAGCTGAAGAGAGGTGGGCCATTGAGAAAATCAAACTCAACCACAAAGTGTTCTTTTCATTTGCTTAATAACACAAGGTCACTGTCTCCACTGTTGGCCCTCTAGTTGATGAAAATGGCACACTCCAAGATAATGCCAAAAGAATGGGCGAGATACTGCAGAAGCAATACTGCTCTGTTTTCAGCAATCCTGATATGGCCGATCTGGGCCGTATCAGTGATGTTAATCCCCAACACACTATATCAGACATAACGTTTGGGTCGTTTATAGTCAATAGGTGTTTGTTAAATGTAGATTCCTCCGAATTACTGGCCATGTTGTTATTGTAGGTATATTATCTTTATATCTATATATCTCTCTCTCTATATATATATCTCTCTCTCTATATATATATACTATATATGTATATATATATACTATATATGTATATATAATATATATATACTATATATATGTATATATATATATATAATGTATATATATATATATACTATATATATGTATATATATATGTATATGTATATATATAATGTATATATATATATATATATATGTATATGTATATATATAATGTATATGTATATATATAATGTATATATATATATATGTATATGTATATATATAATGTATATATATATATATGTATATGTATATATATAATGTATATGTATATATATAATGTATATATATATATATATACTAGCAGATGTACCCGGCGTTGCTCGGGAAATGAATAACAGCCTGAATTGTTCAAGGTCGTTTATGGCTTAGCTAGCAATTTCGGAGTGCATGTCAGTTTATGTCACCTAATTGGCGAGCCAATGAGAGGTCGCTTCAATAGCACGTGCCAAATCGGCCTAGTACTTCAAAAGTTAAAAGGAGCCTAGTATTTGTACACAGATAGATACACACACACAAAATCGATTTTTCGGCCCCAATATCAAATTTGTTTTTGTCCAAAACCTGCTCTGGCATATGAGCAACATGTGTGCCAAATTTGGTTGAAATCGGCCAAGTACTTCAAAAGTTAAAAGGAGTCTAGTATTTGTACACAGACAGACAGACAGTCAAACAGACAGACAGACACACTTTTATATATATATATATAATATATACATATATTATATATATATGTATATATATATATATATATATATAATTATTTGCTCTACTGTTATATATTTGATATATACTTATCCTTATCGAGCCCTCTTTGGATCTTAATCTTCAAATTTATTATTATTACTATATATATATATATATATATATAATCTTGCATCAATCTGAAACCTTTTCTCCGCCAGTACCAACAGTTTTGGACGAGATGTCAACATGAATGGACCTGTTATTTTTATCTAAAACATTTTTTTCCAATTCCAACTTGCCCGTCCCCTCAATCTATCCTATTTCTCATTCTTGTTTATGATGAATGACTAGCGTCCGAAACGTTAAAACCCTCTTCCTGCTATATCAAACGTTCACCTAATCTATCCCTTCCATACACTGTACGATCGTGTTGTTATTTCTGTTTAGCTTTCACACACACACACGCACACGCACACATGTGTATATATATATATATATTGTCTATTTAAAGAAAAAGATATTCTTTAAATACTTATGTATGTATTTCCAATAGAGAGAGTAGAAAGAAAGGAAAAAAGAGAGAGAAAACAACATAGTTATGTATTTATAATTTTATTGCCCTTTTTTTCATACAATTCAACGAAAAAAACATTAGGAAACGTATTTCTATGTAATAAATGAACACATAATGCACTCTGAACTGTTACAAAACTTAATCATATAGCGAAAATATTGCTGCCTATGTTTCTGGATTTTCTACTTCATAGATTTGCTATACGTATATCTTTGTGTGATTATATATAGCACACATACCAGTCTAACATGTTAAGGAGCAACATTTAGCAGAGAGCAGTTATGTTGTTGTCTTATCTCGATTCCTATACTAGCAGCCATTATGGACACCATGGTTACAAGTTATATCAAGCGAAAGCGTTTTTTAATATTTTATAATGAATCGTGTAGCAATGGCCCAGAAAAACATATAGCACTGAAAACTGAATGTAATCTTGTTCCTTATAATTATTGCCTTAAATTTAAGAGAAATGCGTAACGTTTTTTAAAAAACATCTAAGTTAAATTTTTCAGAAGATTTCTTTAAAATTATGATTTTACGGGAAGTGTAAGTATTACTAATGTTATTTTTATGAAGCAATTTTATTATCAAAAAAGCTACGTTCTGAAACTTGGTGTTAACTTCAACAAACCAATGGATACTTCTCAGTGGAGAAAGAGGGCACACAATTTCACAGGTCAATCTTTAGTTCAGTTTGATGTTATAGGCAGCGATTTCCTGGAAAAAGAATATTAAGAATCCAATAAGAAATACTGAGATCAATTAAGGTATTTGTGTGACGATAAGGTTTTCCAGCTTATATTAAACTATTAACAGTCATACTAATACAGCGTGATTCAAAACACACACACACACACCCTTACACATAAAGACACACACACACACACACACACACGCACACATGTATATATATACATGTGTGTGTGTGTGTGAAAAATTACGAAGAAATGGTGCTATTTTTTCATAAAATAATTGTTTCTACTTTTGGCACAAGGCCAGCAATTATCTCAGTGTATTACTGGTACTTTATTTTATCGACCCCATAAAGATGTAGGCAAAGTTAACCTCGGCGGAATTTGAACTCAGACCATAAAGGGCCGTAACTCTTTGCTGCAAAGCATGGTGTCCGACCCTCTACCGATACTGCCAATTCACCGCCCTTTTTTCATATAATAATAAACTCAATAACCTGTTGTTATACACATTTCCGGATATGCCTATTGACCCTTACGTAATGTATTTCCAGAAAATAAGCCTTCATCAGACGGCTGGACTAAGACAATTTTATAAGTTCATGATTTTCCTTGAATGTCCGGTGCCTGTCTGTTTCACTTGCCCAAATTTGAACTATGATTTATAGTTATATTTTAATCTCATATTATCGTTTAGTGTTCTGTTGTCAGTCATTATATATCTGTGTGTGTTGCGTGTATAATGACAAAAGTGTGTTTAAGCAAAAAACTGATATATCTTACCTTCTCTTTTTCATCTAACAAAGTAATTGCCGATGGACTACTCATTAAGCCCCATTGAGTGACACTGTTAGATACAATATCATATTTTCCTGCCTTACTGCTGTATCTTGATCCCCATATCTAAAGATGGATGATGATGATGATAATAATAATAATAATAATAATAATAATAATAATAATAATAATAATAATAATAATAATAATGATTTCTTATATAGGCATAAGAGCAACAATTTTTCCTTTTTTTGGAAGGGGGGGGGGGGTTCGATTAAATTGACCCCAGTGTGTGACTGGTACTTTATTTATTGAAAGGTAAAGTTAAGCTCGGCGGAATTTGAACTCAAATCATAAAGGGTCGTAACTATGCTGCAAAGCATGGCGTCCGACCTTCTACCGATAACAAGGGTTTCTTTAATGGCAACAAGGCTAACTTGTGAAGGCGTGTGGCTGAGTTGTTAGAGAATTGCATTCGCAATCGTGAGGTTGTGAGTTCGATTCCTGGACCAGGCGATGCGCTATGTCCTTGAGCAAGACACTTTATTTCACGTTGCTCCTTCTACCTGGAGTTGCGACCGATAGATAGTATTAGCAATTGGAAAGACCAACGGAAACATTGTCTCCTCGGTCCGATTTGACGAAAGTCGATCGTTTAAAAAAGGCTAACATGAAGAAAAACATTACAGACGGCACAGAATGGTACCGGATGATACAAAGTGGGTTTAGGTCGTATAAAAAGGTTTTAACAAGAAATCAGAAATGCGTAAAAACAAATAAAAAAAATTCAATAATAATAATAACAATAACGGTTACTGATCTGATATAAGCACAAGGCCAGCAATATGGAACGAGGGGGAATGTCGATGAAATCGAACCCTGAGCATTGCTGATACATTATTTTATCGACCAGTCGTCGAAATTAGTTTTGTTTTTGCAGTATTGTTAGAGCGTCGGACATCATGTTTCGCGGCACAGAGTTACGGGGTTTTACGTTCTGTGTTCAAATTTGCCACGGTTAGCCTTTCATCCTTACGGGGTCAATAAACTAAAGCACCAGTAACGTACTGGGGTCGACAAACTAAAGCACCAGTAACGTACTGGGGTCGACAAACTTAAGCACCAGTAACGTACTGGGGTCGATAAACTTAAGCACCAGTAACGTACTGGGGTCGATAAACTTAAGCACCAGTAACGTACTGGGGTCGATAAAATAAAGCATCAGTAACGCACTGGGGTCGATTTAACCGACTTTCCCACCCCCAAAACAGTTGGCCTTGTGCCGAAATCAGAAACCATTATTACATTTAAAACCATTAAAACAAAACTTA
>OZ024757.1:24152022-24154522 GCA_964016885.1 Eledone cirrhosa
TTCATGATACTTTGTTTCGTGTGGGGTGACCACAGTGGACAACAGTATTCAAGATGGAGTCGGGCAAAAGTGGAGAAGAGAAGGATAACTATGGATATCTCTCGACTGGAAAGTTCTAAGAATCCAGGAACACATGCGGACCATATCAACTTATCTGTTTATATGAGTGGCCCATCTTATGTTGTTGTCCACAATTACTCACAGGTCTCTCATGTTATTGGATGCCACTAGAGTGTCACCTTACGGAAGAGAGTATGGTAGTTTCAGGGCATCCTTATTTCCTAAGTGGATTAATTCAAATTTATCTTCATTCAACAGCATATTATTCATTTCTGCCCATTGGATAACAGCCTGTAGGTCTGACTGAAGGCAAGTCCGGTCACCCACCTCATTGATGACCCTTTGGAGCTTGGAATCGTCTGCGAAGATTCTGATGTTGCTGTGCTTGATTATGTCAGTAATGTCATTAATGTAGATGATGAAAAGAAGTGGACCCAACACAATCCCTTGTGGGACGCCACTGCTGACTACAACATGCTGGGTTCTGCCTGTCAGGAAACATTTGATCCATTGAAGTAACCTTCCAGAGACACCAACATTGGATAGTTTTTTCAGTAGAATCTTATGATCAACCCTGTCGAAGGCCTTGCTGAAGTCAAGGTAGATGACATCAGTGTTGGAGCCCTCTTCCAAGGCCCTCAAAACATTGTCAAAGTGATGCAGGAGCTGCGTTAGGCAGTCCCTTCCATTACGGAATCCATGTTGGTTGGAGTTCAGCAGGCCGTTGCTTTCAAGAAAGTGGGTTATTCGCGATCTCACCACCCTCTCAAATACCTTGATAATATGAGAGGTGAGTGAGATCGGACGGTAGTTCACTGCCAGGGACGTATTTCCATTTTTGAATACTGGGACAATGGACTGGGACAGAAAGTTTTCAGGAATATAGCCAGTGTCCAGTGAGTTCCTCCACAGATTAGCAAGAGGAGGTGCAAGTTGGTGTCGACACACCTTCAGGACACAAGCAGGCAACCTGTCAGGGCCTATTGCTGAATTGTGTTTAATTTCGTTTATTGCCGCTAAGACATCAGGGGCGCCAAACGTTATGTCTGATATAGTGTGTTGGGGATTAACATCACTGATACGGCCCAGATCGGCCATATCAGGATTGCTGAAAACAGAGCAGTATTGCTTCTGCAGTATCTCGCCCATTCTTTTGGCATTATCTTGGAGTGTGCCATTTTCATCAACTTGAGGGCCAACAGTGAAGACAGTGACCTTGTGTTATTAAGCAAATGAAAAGAACATTTTGCGGTTGAGTTTGATTTTCTCAATGGCCCACCTCTCTTCAGCTGTTCTCTGGTTATTGATGAGGGTCTTCATACATTGTTGGAGGTTATATATTTTTGACTCAAGCAGGGCGATAGCCATTGAATGTGTGTGTTGCTGTTGGCAGTATTTTAGTGTGTTAAATTTTTTCTTTGTTCTTTTTATTTTTCTGATAATTGTTTTTCTGTTTTGGGGGATACTGATACTGCACTTGGTTTTGTTCACAGGTTTTGGTGGGGTGTGTTTTGTACATATATTTCTGACAGTGTCTACAAAGATCTACCAATATGTTTTGATGTTGGTGGAAATGTGTGCGTGTGTAAAAGACCAGTCAACATGTGATAGTTCGTTCATAATTGCATCCCAGTTGGCATTATAGAGATCCATGTTATCAAATAGGTGGGCTTCAAATAGGTCCCTATGGTTAGCTTTCGGCTGGTGGAATCTCAGGTTACAAAGAACCATGTCATAGTCTGAGAGAAGGGTTTTTTCCACTGTAATATTTTGTAGTGTGTTAGTGTGGTTACTAAACACTAGATCCATAATGTTCTTCTTATGCCTTGTTGGTGCAAGGACAAGTTGGGACAAGAAAAACTCATTCATGAAGTCAAGAAGTGACTCGACTGCTTCTTTGTCATTGGTTGAGGTTGGGGTGCCTGGTTTCAAATTGTTTCTAGACCAATCGACACAGGGTAGATTAAAGTCTCCCATCAAAAGTATATTGCTAGAATGGCACTGTTTAATAAAGCATTTAATACTGTTGAGGCATTATTTGAAGCAGGTGATGGATGTTTGTGGTGGCCTATAGAGCCCAACTTATGTCAGATCATTGGCTTTATTGTGCACCCCTTGCCTTCCTCAACTCCCGCTGCTGGTCACTCACTCTCGGCTGGCCCTTCCTCCCACTTTCACTCACTCCCTCTCTGCTTCTCCTCCCCTCTCACTTCCTCCCCTCTGACCTGCTTGAATTTCTTTCCTCTCTCAATCTTCTCGCGGCTCGGACGTGTCTATTTCTCCTCGTAAGTTGATATGTCGGGCTTAAGCCCACATGATTCATTGACTTGTCTCTATTTGCCTCTCTTTCCGTTGCATACCACCATGTGTTTGTTTCCTTCCCTCTGTTTTCCCACTGTCCCGATAACTTAATTGAGTTATAGCTCGCACTGATTTTAGG
>OZ024757.1:24174522-24189522 GCA_964016885.1 Eledone cirrhosa
AGTCAGATCAGTTGGAGACGGTTGCTTCTGACAGGACCCGCTGGAAGGTGCGTCTAGGGACTTTGCCCGCACGATCCTACCTGGAATATGCGGACGAAGAAGAAGGTGGAGCAGCAGAAGTAGAAGAATATTTGGTGAAAAATGTTTCGTATATGCACAGTATAAGGTAGAGAAAATGAACATTGTGAGTTTGGAATGGCGTGCAGCTTAGTGGTTAGAACGTCAGAATCCCAATCGTTAGGTTGTGAGTTCGATTCCGGGACTGGGTGATGCGTTGTGTCCTTAAGCAAGACACTTTATTTCCTGTTACTCCTGTTGTCTGAGAACTTATCAACCCTTTTTATCGCATTAACAATATCGTAAACGCTAGTAACAGAAATGATTATCTATTGCTGCGACCAGGGTGAGAGGGAGCCATCCTCTTAATGAGGGCGAATCTTTAATTACTGAGTTGTATCAGATACATCTATCTATCTATCTATCTATCTATCTATCTATCTAAGGCGGTAAAATTCCCGAGATCCATGGACGAGTTCTCTCCAGCGGTCTCTGTCCCTCATTATCGCTGCCATGTCCTGCGTCTCCAACAGACCAGTGTCTGTCCTTAGGGCATCAACATACGTTAACCTTGATTACATAAGGCGTTAAAATGTTGGATAGAATGCGTTGTGGTATTTGTTTCGCCTCTCTACGCTCTGAGTTCAATTTCTCCATAGTCAACTTTGCATTTCATCCTTTCCAGGTCGATCAAAAAAGTACCAGACTAGTACTTGGGTTGGCTCTTCCTCTATAACTTTTTTTACTTCCTCTCTATTACACACTCTCTCACCATCGCTATCTCTCTCTCACTCTCTCTCTCTCACCATCTCTCTCTCGCTCTCTCTCTCTCTCTCGCTCACCATCTCTCTCTCTCTCTATGGAAGAAATCAGCTGTGTTCATACGTAGGAAACGCCGTGTGACACTACAGCTTTTTCAGGAATCCATGCATACATCATATATATTGTGCTACTGAATTCAACAAACCACCCGAACAAAAGAAATAGAGCGAAGAATATTTGGAAGAAAATTCTTGTGAATATATTTGCAGTGATAGAAAATAGATTGGCACTGGTTTTGAATAATATTCTAAAACCTCTAAACACAGTTTAATTCCTTCCTTTATATCATACTTGCAGATAGACAAATCATAAGCCATGATAACAACCAAAGTAATCTAATTTAATAACGAAATTACTTTCAATTAACTTGTTCTGAAAATTCAAACTAGAGTGACCCACAACTACGTTACACCATGAAAATATCAATATTTAAAATTTACAAACTACCATTGTGCATATCAGACTTAAATGCAGCATTTGTAATGATATTGAAATAACTTTTATCTAGAAAGAAGTTACTAATTCTAATGGATTCCTATAATATGCCTATCTGATATGTATATTCCCTTTCAAAGAGATGGTTATCCACAAGAACAAACTCCATGACTTTTACTGGCTCTTTCAGTACATCTCTCTCGTCATTCTGTCAGTTGAGACCATGAGACAGCAACAATAAAATAGATACAATTCATAATGTAAAGGAGACATTCGCTTATATTGATAGTAAGAATGGACCCAGTTCGACAATGTAGACCAAGAAAATATCTTGTACTTTGTAGAACTTTCAGGAATGTTGACACCCTAGGACGTTAAGAACTAGATGCTTAACGTTTAAAGGTAGAATGTGGAAAGAGAGAACCAAACGTAAGTCAGGGTGATTTTATAAGAGAAAGAAAGGGACGAAACTCAGTTTAGGTCTTTGTGAACGACGATTATGATGTGTAGAAGGCTTAATAGATAGAATAAAGAAGCTGAAAATCAAATGTAAACAACATATTTCACTTACTGTTCACGCAGATCTTCAACTTCTTCTTCAAGCCCTTCATTGCGGGAGTTTGCTTCTGCAAGTTGCTTATCCTTCTCTTCTAGCAGCCTTTTCAAATCATCCAGCTGCTCATCATACGCTCTCTTAATTATCTCAACGTTAAATTCAACCTTGGATTTACTTAAGAGTTCTTTAAGATGTCTGTTCTCAGCCTCCAAGTAACGTGTTTTTTCAAGGTGATTGGCAAGCTTACAATTCAAACCTTGCATTTCATGCTTTTCTCTGTCATTGCAAGATTTTATATTGGCAACACTTTGCTGGGACGATGTGGCCGCCACCCCAGCATGTAAACTCAATGGTGCGCTTCCCATGGAATAAGAATGTGCCCCTGTTGATCTCCTCGGATTTCCTAGACGAACAGATGGTTGTCTCGATTTCCGTCGACTACTTATGTTTATAGAAGACATTTTCGTAGTTGTTCTTTAAGCACTTGACGTCAAATAAAATACCAGAATGGGATGAAGTACGGTTCACTTTCTTGGAAATGAACTGAACACTGGAGAAAAATTACCAGAGAAAGATCTTACACCTGAACAAGTTTCCCGACACTGCTAAGTGGCCAATAAGAAGGCGTTACCTTCCTTATATATACCAACGAAGGGTTGTAGTGAGAGGTCCAGAAAGTGAGATGGAATGATTGAGTAAAAGAGTCTAGAGCGGTGGAGAGAGAGAGAGTGAGAGAGAGATCAAGTATCAGAAAAAGTAAGAGTAACGTGGGAGTGGGGTATGTATTTTATACAATATAACAACAAAAATTATTCCATTCATTTTCCTCTTAAAAAGAAAAAAAGAGACACCATTTAAAGAAAGTGGCACATCATGCTTCAGTGAACATTACGAATGAGCTCAGTATATTGTTAAGACAGCACCCACCTACGTTCACATGTTGCTAGCTAAGGATGCCGACATGCAGATCATATTTGTTGCTTAGATTCGCCTACAAACAATTCAAAGTTTCCTTTTGTAAAAATATATATTTATTTATCTATTCATTCGTCACACCATAATTTCTCGTCGTTAAATAATCTTTTGTCAAGACAGTTTAACTTGACAAACAACGTCGCCTGGCCGTATTTTATTATAGTCACGTCTCTCAATGGTTTGAGTTCAAATCCCTCCAAGGCTCAATATTATCGTTCGTTGTTCCGACCATGAAGAAATAATTGTTTCTACTTTAGGTACGAGGCAAGCAATTATCCCAGTGCATTACTGGTACTTTATTTTATCGACCCCGTAAGGATGAAAGGCAAAGTTAACCTCGGCGGGATTTGAACTCAGATCGTAAAGGGGCGTAACTATGCTGGAAAGCATGGCGTCCGACCCTCTACCGATAATGAAATACAGCCACCAGTCGGAGTTTTCACACCATCGCTGTCACTCTCTATTTGAGGTTATCTGCGTGGAGTATCTTCTGTTGAAAATATGGAAGCCAGGAAGGCGTGTTAAAGAAAACTTCCTCATAAAACTATCCTGCTTCATCCGAATGAATATGCACCACCAACACAACCTCCGCCAGTGAAACCACTGTCCTCACCACCGCCGCCACAACCGACCTCCTCCTCCACATTCCTTACAAGCTGCTGGTCTTGTGTCACATGTAGAAACAATTATTACTTTTGCCAAAAGCGGTAAATTGGCTGGATTACTTGAGCATCGGTATATATTCCACATTGCGGTGAATTAGCAGTCATTAGAACGTCGGATAGAATGCTTTGTGGTATTTGTTTCGGCTCTCTGCTCTCTTAGTTCAAATACCGCCGAGGTCAACTTTGCCTTTCATCCATTCGATAAAAAAAAGTACCGGTTTACTACTGGGGTCTATTTTTCCTCTATTTTGTATTCGTAATTGAATTTTTCATTTTCGTGGGTCTGCGAAAGTACCAGATTGATGACTGGCGCGAATAAGACCGTCAAAACTGTAATATGGAAAGAGATACGAAAGAGAACCATACCGCATCGTCCTTCGTGTGGGTTATCAAGGGTTGCGTTCAGGACTTAGGTAGCGGGACCAATTCGAAAAATATACCGCAAAAACTGGCGATGGTCCTGCGACCTGTCCTGGGAGGTATGGGATGGACGGACGAAGATTGCGTAGCTCGAGACCACAAAGAGGGTTCGGAAGTGAGCAAACCTTGACAACTGAAACCTGGAACATCGCAACTCCTTAAGGAGCAGAAACTAGTGGAGTGAAGATGCTACCGGCTAGATATAGTCGGTGTTTCCTCAACAAAGCTCCGTGGCTCTGATACTGTAGATTTGGATGGAGGATGGAAACTCCACTATTCAGGTTTGGTACCAGAATTGACTGCACAGGTGGGAGTGGGGATACTCACAAGGCCCCGGCTATCAGAATGCGTTATGAACTGGATCCCATTAGGTGGGAGGATTTGCCTTTTGAAACTTAGGTTGAGAAATAGGTCTGTGGGTGGTACAAGTTTATTCACCAAACAAGGAGTCCCAATACAGATCCTTCCTTTATGAAGTCACTGCTGCATTAGATGTAGTTAAGACTACAGAGTCATATCTCCTGATGAGAGTCTTCAATGCACATGTTGGCACTGATCACCTGACATGGAAAAGAGTGATTGGAAG
Source organism: Eledone cirrhosa (assembly GCA_964016885.1). Taxonomy (NCBI): domain Eukaryota; kingdom Metazoa; phylum Mollusca; class Cephalopoda; order Octopoda; family Eledonidae; genus Eledone; species Eledone cirrhosa. Next base: position 24,179,039 of record OZ024757.1, read on the forward strand.
GTAGGGCGACCCCAATCTAAATACGAATGGAGAAGCCTTATTAGACTTCTGTTCTAGCAATGGACTCACTGTTATGAACATCTTCTTCCAGTACAAACACTTCCATAAATATAATGGTATAAAGGGAATCAGGGTCAGAGATCAATAATTGATTTTGTTTTTGTCTCTGATCTCTTCGATTCTGTTTTGGACGTTCGTGTTAAGACAGGGGCTGAGCTATCAACTGATCACAATATAGTTATCTGTAACTTAGATTACCTAAAGCCAAAGAAGCTCACAAGACCTACAGGATAAAGTGTGAAGCGTTGGTGGATGAGGAAGTCAGAACCAGAAATGCAGATACTATTTATTACATTGAAATTCAGAGAACTCCCTGAGAAAACTGAAGGCGTTGAGACATAGTGGAAATTGTTCGACTCAGTAGTTTCTGCTTCAGCTGTTAATTGCTGCGGGCGAAATAGGTTTGGTGTGGCGCCGGATGGCAGGAAGACTACTTGGTTCAATCAAGAGTTCAAAGACGCCATCCGAGCAAAGAAGGAGACTTACAAAGCTGACAGTACAAGCTGGCACGAAGAACCGCAGCAGAGTCAGTAAAGGCGTCCAAAGTTCAGGCTTGGGAGGACTTTGGGGTTAAGCTAGAATCTGATTTCAGATCAGCAAGTAAAGTGTTCTGACAGATCATCCACCGACTTCGTAATACGAAGTCCACCTGCTATCAGGAACGCATGCAGGTTTCTCCTCTCTTCAGAGAAGTGCATCCTCGCGAAGTGGAGTAAATACTTTACTGATCTCCTAAACCCTATCAGGACAACATCTTCTGAAGTACATGAGGTGCATCTGAAAGCGGTGACTAATTTCTCTGATGCTGAAGTCACAAGAGTAGTTAAAGAGCTCATATGTGGCAAGGCCGTCGGGGAAGATGAAATCCTACTAGATATGTTAAAAGCCTTAAATAGAGAAGGTATTCTTTGGCTGACTCGTGTGTGCCGGGTGGCCTGGATCTCTGGAATGGTACCTAAGCAATGGCGATCAGGATTGATAAAGCCAATTTTCCGAGAGATTGTTCCAATTACAGAGGGATCTCCTTGTTAAGCCTCCCTGGTAAGGTCTATGCTAAGTATCTGGCAAAGAGATACAAGGACATTGTCGTGTACAAGCAAGCTGATGAATAGTGTGGTTTTCCCCCTGTACACAGCACAGCTGACCAAATATTCACACTACAGCAGGTATTCTAGAAATCGTGGGAGTATTGCCAAGAAGTATATTTTTGTTTTGTCGACCTTCAAAAGCATATGACCGCGTTCCTCGGGACCTGCTGTGGAAGGTTATGTAAGAGTATGAGATCAATGGTCAGCTTCTTGTTGCTGTGATGCCCGAGTATTTGTATTTGCAGACGACATGGTGTTACTTAACTCGACAGAAGGTGATCTCCGACTTTCACTCGATAGGTTTGATGCCAAGGGCTGCATGACTGGAAGGAAAATCAGTGCTGCGAAAACTGAGACATTTATCCTCTCAAGGAAGCCTGCGTAGTGCACTCTACTTATAAATGAAGTTCCACTGAAGCAGATGGAGAGGTTCAAATCTCTGTGGACCGTGTTGACGAGTGATGGAAGGCAGGAAGCCAAATTAAGTGTAAGAATTGTAGGAGCTGGGGCAGTAACGCGTCACCTTCAGCATTCTGTAATCAGAAGACGGGAGGTAGGTGTTAAAGCCAAACTCGCTGTCTTCAATTCGGTATTCGTGCCAAACCTAACCTGTAGCCATGCATCTTGGGAAATGTTTGAAAGAATTCGATCGCGAATACAAGCGGCCGAAATGGAGTTCCTCCAAATGGTGTTTAGAGTAACATTACTCGATTTAATGTGTGGCTCGGAGATCAGAGAGTCACTCCAGCTAGAGCCGGTAATTCTCTGAATTGAGAGATCACGGCTTGTCTGGTCTCGCTTGGGGATTCAGTCATATCAGTTGGAGACGGTTGCTTCTGACAGGACAAGCTGGAAGAAGTGTTTGAGCACTCTGCCCTATGAGCCTCTCAGGAATAAGTGGGTGAAGCAGAAGGAGATATGTATAGAAGATTTTCTTTAAATACACATCCGTGCATTTCCACTCGAGTGAGTACAAATAGAGGAAGAGAGAGAAAACAACATAGTTATGTATTTATATTTTTATTGCCCTTTTTTTTATACAATTCAAAGAAAAAAACATTAGGAAACGTATTTCAATGTAATAAATGAACACATAATGCACTCTTAACTGCTAGAAAACTTAATCATATATCGAAAATATTGCTGCCTATGTTTCTGGATTTTCTACTTCATAGATTTGCTATACGTATATCTTTGTGTGATTATATATAGCACACATACCAGTCTAACATGTTAAGGAGCAACATTTAGCAGAGAGCAGTCATGTTGTTGTCTTATCTCGATTCCTATATAAGCAGCCATTATGGACACCATGGTTACAAGTTATATCAAGCGAAAGCGTTTTTTAATATTTTATAATGAATCGTGTAGCAATGGCCCAGAAAAACATATAGCACTGAAAACTGAATGCAATCTTGTTCCTTATAATTCTTGCCTTAAATTTAAGAGAAATGCGTAACGTTTTTTTAAAAACATTTAAGTTAAATTTTTCAGAAGATTTCTTTAAAATTATGATTTTACGGGAAGTGTAAGTATTACTAATGTTATTTTTATGAAGCAATTTTATTATCAAAAAAGCTACGTTCTGAAACTTGGTGTTAACTTCAACAAACCAATGGATACTTCTCAGTGGAGAAAGAGGGCACACAATTTCACAGGTCAATCTTTAGTTCAGTTTGATGTTAAGGACAGCGATTTCCTGGAAAATGTATATTAAGAATCGAATAAGAAATACTGAGATCGATTAAGGTATTTGTGTGACAATAAGGTTTTCCAGCTTGTATTAAACTATTAACAGTCATACAGCGTGATTCAAAGTACACACACACACACCCTTACACATAAAGACACACGCACACACACACACACATACACACACACCCACACACACAGATACACACACACACGTATATATATGCGCGTGTGTGTGTGTGTGTGTGAATAATTACGAAGAAATGGTGGTATTTTTTCATATAATAATAAACTCAATAACCTGTTATAGACATTTCCGGATATGCCTATTGACCCTTACGTAATGTATTTCCAGCAAACAAGCCTTCATCAGACGGCTGGACTAAGACAATTTTATAAGTTCACGATTTTCCTTGAATGTCCGGTGCCTGTCTGTTTCACTTGCCCGAATTTGAACTATGATTTATAGTTATATTTTAATCTCATATTATCGTTTAGTGTTCTGTTGTCAGTCATTATATATCTGTGTGTGTTGCGTGTATAATGACAAAAGTGTGTTTAAGCAAAGAACTGATATATCTTACCTTCTGTTTGTCATCAAACAAAGTAATTGTCGATGGACTGGTCAGAGAGCTCCATTCAGTGACACTGTTAGATACAATACCACCTTTTCCTGCCTTACTGTTGTGTTTTGATCCCCATATCTAAAGATGGATGATGATGATGATGATAACAATAATAATAATAATAATAATAATAATAATAATAATAATAATAATAATAATAATAATGATTTCTTTATTAACTACAAGTGTTGACATAAAGTATAACATTAAGGACAGCACAGGACGGTACAGAATGGTGTAGAAAGACTACAAAAAGCCATGGCCACCCTGACCGCTAGGGCAAACACCTTCTCCCAGTTTTCCTCCTACGATACTACAGGAACACGCTCAGGACAGGTCCATTCACACGGGCCATTCTTTTTTCTCTTCCCCACCTTTGAACAAACTGGCTAATTTTCCTTTTCAGGTGAAACCTTAAAAAGTTAATGCGGGCGTCACTGAAGAGCAAAGTGCCCGTCTTCAACCCTTTCAGACGCGTCCACCATACGCCCTCTTTTACCATGACCACCAGGCAGATAAAAACTGCCTGCCCTTCCTGGTGAAAGGAGGGTGGCGGGACAATCTTCATGATGGACTCAGCTGATAGCCAGATCCGTCCCTCACGCGACAAATATTCGACATAAATCCACAAGTCAGCGATGCTCGAACACTGGACGAGTGTGTGCAGGACGATCTCGTCGCCCGACGCGCATTTCGGCAGGCTCGGCTGACGGCACTTCCATGACTGTAAAGTTTATCTCGGACTGGCAACGCTCGCCGATAACACTGCCAGGTCAGGGACTTCTGGAAGTTATCCATTGGCGCTGGATCGAAAGTCCTCCCGATGAGGATAGTTGACTTTCGTTTACACCTAGAGTTTCCCCAAGGACGTCGTCTTTCTTGCTTTTCACTAACCCTCTATAGCACGCCAAGGTGGAGTTTCCACCGATCGCATCGCCTGACTGGTCGTGGGCTGTGCGGGCCTGAAGACATTCCAGATTCCAAGCGCTTCCTCTCTGTCTTTGCTTGACCTAGGATTACATCTCCGTCAAGGAGACGAGCTGGGGGAAAACGTGTTTAGCAAACGGCGACCAAACGTGTTCACCGTTGTGGAAGAGGTGGAGATGCCGTAGCCTGCACGGCATGCCCAGCCCTCCACGTAGCGGGTGTTGACAGCAGATGGACAAAAAGTGAAAGAGTAGACGCTCCAGTGCAGTCAGACGTGGGCTAAGACAAGGCACGACGGCCAGGCGGTAGTAGATAGCTTCCCCTCGGCCCATTTCTGGGTGAGAGTAGCCACCTTGAACGTTAGCGCGTCCCTGCTTTTGTTCTGACTTAGGCACGCACAAGGCGAACAATGTTGGGGGACGGTAAAATCGACCCCAGTGCATTACTGTTACTTTATTTTATCGACCCGCCGAAGTTAGCTTTGCCTTTCATCGCTGCGAGTTCGATCAAATGAAATATCAATAACGCACTGAGGTCAATTAAACCGACTTCCCCACCCCCAAAACGGTTGGCCTTGTGCCGAAATCAACGGTGGATTGGCAGTATCGGTAGTGGGTCGGACGCCATGCTTTGCAGCAAAGAGTTACGGCCCTTTATGATCTGAGTTCAAATCCCACCGAGGTTAACTTTGCCTTTCATCCTTATGGGGTCGATAAAATAAAGTAGCAGTAATACCTTGGGATAATTGCTGGCCTTGTGCCAAAAGTAGAAACAATTATTACATTTAAAACCAAACTTACCTTTACGGATTTACCGGCAGAAAAGACATTGCCGTCGGAAAATGTATGGGAAATGGGTTTGTTACTGCCTACTTTTTGTGTCAATGCCCAGCCCTTCAGATTTGCTGTCTTCTGTAATTAGAAAGAATTCATACAGTATACCAGAGACAACAGGTAACAACGACTATGTATTGGTTGATGACACTGAACTGTGTGAATTATGTGTATGACTTTGTATGTTTTAAAGAGAAGATGGATGTGTATATATATATATATATATATATATATATATATATATATATATATATATATATATATATATATATAACATTTTAATAGTGAGTTAACTGAACAGGGTTGTGCAATCCCCACTCTAGTTGGTCAGCGGTGGAGAAGATACGATAAAGCGTTCAACATGTATAAATTGTCTAAGCTGGAGTATTAAAGAGAACGAAAGCCACATGCAGTTGTGTGTAACTTTATTTCTATATCCACGATATATATTTCGACGACGAAGTAGTGCTATTTCTACCCAATCTTTCACCTCGACCTCAGGAAGATCACTAACTTGTGGACCCCCCCCCCCTCCAGCGAAATATAAATTGTAGATATATAAATAAACTTATACACAACTGCATATGCAATTCGCTGTATTTAATAATATATTATATATATAACAGAAGTCCGACGAGCTTTTGATTCCAGAGTCGGGCCAGATCGAACCTTGAGCGTGCACACGCACGCACACACACGCACACATACGCACACACACACACACATATATATATATATATATATATATATATATATATATATAGAGAGAGAGAGAGAGAGAGAGAGAGAGAGAGAGAGAGAGAGAGGGGGGGTGGAGGGTGTATATGAAAACATATATAAACAAACAATAAACGTTACGTTTATTATACAATAAACATATTGGTAACTACGGGTAGCCTCACTCTTAAAGAAACATTTTTTTCGTAACGAAAACATTATTTTCCTCGATGAATGTATCAGCGAGTTGCCAAGTCAGTTTTGAGAATGTCAGACATCACTGTTTCACGTTTTTTTTAATCACTCTACTCGTGATACTCCTAATTTATTAATATATATATAGTGAAGTTGCAACTTCGGTTGTACTCATTATTATTATTTATTATTATTGATTGGCAGTATCGGTAGAGGGTCGGACGCCATGCTTTCCAGCATAGTTACGTCCCTTTACGATCTGAGTTCAAATCCCGCCGAGGTTGACTTTGCCTTTCATCCTTACGGGGTCGATAAAATAAAGTACCAGTAATGCACTGGATAATTGCTGGCCTTGTGCCTAAAGTAGAAACAATTATTATTATTTCATTCATCTATGGCGATGGATTGGCAGTATCGGTAGAGGGTCGGACGCCATGCTTTGACGCATAGAGTTACGGCCCTTGCCATTCTGAGGTCAAATCCCGCCGAAGTTAACTTTGCCTTTCATCCTTACCGGGTCGATAAAATAAAGTACCAGTAATGCACTGGGTATGTGCTGGTCTTGTGCCAAAAGTAGAAACAATTATTATTTCATTCATCTTGCTTTATGTTCATATGAGTTATCACCAAGTCACAACTAGTGACCTCAAGAGACAAGGTCCACCATGTTCAAGAAAGAACACACATGTATCTTTAGGTGTTTAGACTTGTGATGTACTTATATTGATAGAATCTTCCTTAGTATATAGGCAGTTCCCATTAGTACTATCTTTTGTATTTCTTCTATACGCGGGTTTCCTGGGATTTGGGATAAGTAATCATTAGACCCCTTAGCTATCATTCCTAGAGCGCCTACAACTACTGGTATTATTTTAGTTCTCAACTTCCACATTTTTCCAATTTCTATCTCCAGGTCTTTATACTTGCTCAATTTTTCAAATGTTTTTATAGATATATTCTTGTCTATAGGAACTGACATATCAATTAGCAGGCTTATCCTCTTTTTAAAGTATTATATCAGGTCTATTTGCATCTATTTTTCGGTCTGTTTGGATGCTAAAGTTCCACAAAATTGAGATGTGACCTTTTTCAAGTATGGGAGCTGGTTGATGCTCCCACCAATTCTTTTGATGGGGAATGTCAAAATGCTTACACATTACCCAATATATGTATTTTGCAGCTCTGTTGTGCCTGTTTAGGTATTCGGTTGGAGCTATAGGACTGTACATTGAAATTATATGATCAATGGTCTCTGGTTGTTTTTTACATATACGGCATAATGGGTTGCAAGTGCTTACAAATATATACAGCATACTAAAGATAACACTAGTAGGTACTGTATGTATATTATATAGAGTACCAACAGGACTTACAAATATATACAGCATACAAAAGATAACACTAGTAGGTACTGTATATATATTATATAGAGTACCACAGGACTTACAAATATATACAGCATACAAAAGATAGCACTACTAGGTACTGTATATACATTATATAGAGTACCACAGGACTTACAAATATATACAGTATACAGAAGATAGCACTACTAGGTACTGTATATATATTATATAGAGTACCTCAGGACTTACAAATATATACAGTATACAAAAGATAGCACTACTAGGTACTGTATATACATTATATAGAGTACCACAGGACTTACAAATATATACAGTATACAGAAGATAGCACTACTAGGTACTGTATGTATATTATATAGAGTACCACAGGACTTACAAATATATACAGCATACAAAAGATAACACTACTAGGTACTGTATATACGTTATATAGAGTACCAACAGGACTTACAAATATATACAGAATACAAAAGATAACACTACTAGGTACTGTATATACATTATATAGAGTACCACAGGACTTACAAATATATACAGTATACAAAAGATAGCTTAACTAGGTACTGTATATACGTTATATAGAGTACCACAGGACTTACAAATATATATATATATATATATATACAGTATACAGAAGATAGCACTACTAGGTACTGTATATATATTATATAGAGTACCACAGGACTTACAAATATATACAGTATACAAAAGATAGCACTACTAGGTACTGTATATATATTATATAGAGTACCACAGGACTTACAAATATATATACAGCATACAAAAGATAGCACTACTAGGTACTGTATATATATTATATAGAGTACCACAGGACTTACAAATATATACAGCATACAAAAGATAGCACTACTAGGTACTGTATATATATTATATAGAGTACCACAGGACTTACAAATATATATACAGCATACAAAAGATAGGACTACTAGGTACTGTATATATATTATATAGAGTACCACAGGACTTACAAATATATACAGCATACAAAAGATAGCACTACTAGGTACTGTATATATATTATATAGAGTACCACAGGACTTACAAATATATATACAGCATACAAAAGATAGCACTACTAGGTACTGTATATATATTATATAGAGTACCACAGGACTTACAAATATATATACAGCATACAAAAGATAGCACTACTAGGTACTGTATATATATTATATAGAGTACCACAGGACTTACAAATATATACAGCATACAACAGATAGCACTACTAGGTACTGTATATATATTACAGAAAGTACTATCAATACAATAGAAACAACATCAGCAAAAACTACACTGCACTTACCCTAGGCACACAGAGCTGTGCTCGATAAAGCAGTGATGATGCGCAATAAAAATAATAATAATAATAATAATAATAATAATAATAATTTATTATTACTATTATTATTATTGTTCTTTGAGTCTCAGTCATTGATGTTATTTAACTGGAAAGTTTGTTGAAATGAATATCAAGCCACTACCTGCAGCCTCAGACATTCAGGACGTACCGGAGGGTTCTTGCTGTTCCCAGCAAGCATGCCTTTTGAAGTGTTCCAAAAAGCGGGGCTGGACTAATCTTCTTTAACCATCCTTGGAAACTCTGTGATAGTGCCTAGTGCTCCTGTGACAATCGGGACGACCTTGATTTCATGGCAGTTCCAAATCCTTTTTAACTCCCACTTTAAATCTTGGTATCGGTTAATTTTCTCCCTCTCCTTTTCTTGCACTCTCGTGTCAAATGGGCAGGCTACATCTACAATCAGGCACGATCTTTTTTCCTTCTCCAAACCCACCAGATCAGACCCATTGTGTTCTAATTTGTTGTCCGTCTGTATCCTAAAATCCCATAGCACCTTCACCTGATTTTTTTCTATCACTGACTCTGGCTTATGCTCATACCACTTCTCAGAATGTGGTAAATTGTTTAGTTTGCATAGATTCCAGTGGATCACGCTGCCTATTACATCATGTCTCCAGCCTTTATAGTGAGTCTCGGATACAATGTGAGCCACAATCTCCTCTCTCTACAGATCCTACACAGTCAATATGGTGTTTCACCCACTCCGTTCTGAGGGCTTGCTCTTGCGCAGCCATTATCATTCCTTCTGTAGCTTATTTAAGGTCTCCTCTTTTTAACCAGTTCCATGTCTGTGGATCTCTAAATTCCGTTTTCTTAAAGAAGGTGCTATGAAGGGATTTTTCATGAAGGTTGTTCTACCTCTTTGTTGTTATTTCCATCCCTGGTCTATTGTCTTCTCATTCAGTACAAGTTTGAGCATTGACTCACCCCCTATCGGGGAATTTATTTTGTTATATTTATACATTGTTTATTTTATATTTTTATAATTTCATTGTTAAATTAGTCTTGCCATTGTGCACCTTTACTCGACCTTATTGTAAACCCCCACTGTCCCTGTCTTTGTATTGTCCCCTACATGTCGGCCCTTGTGGTTAATAAATGAAATCATTATTATTATTATTATTTAGGGCGGTGGAGTAGCAGTATCGATAGAGGGTCGGACGCCATGCTTTCCAGCATAGTTACGTCCCTTTACGATCTGAGTTCAAATCCCGCCGAGGTTGACTTTGCCTTTCATCCTTACGGGGTCGATAAAATAAAGTACCAGTAATGCACTGGGTAATTGCTGGCCTTGTGCCTAAAGTAGAAACAATTATTATTATTATTATTATTGGAGTCTCAGTCATTGATATTATTTAACTAGAAAGTTTGTTCAAATGAACATCAACCCGCTAGCAAAGAACACAGTACAATGAAAAATATATTAGCTTAACGGTTGATATAGTAGGAAACTGTCTACATTTATCGTGTAATTATACGAACATATGGCACTACCTGGTGGGTCCAACAATGGAAACTTTCGTGTTGGTGTTCCTTTGCAGTAGCGTCTTTATATTTTACTGTATCATATCATAATTATACCTGATTAACGTCTTTCT
>OZ024757.1:24194522-24202022 GCA_964016885.1 Eledone cirrhosa
AGGTAGACTTGTTCTCACCTGACTCTCATTTTTTACTGTGATGATATTTTCCAGCCACACTCCGAGAACTGTTTATGGTGGTAGGCTAAACTTGGTGAGGGAATGGACGCTTGGAAAGGCAATGGGCACCAGAAAACATTTCTAAAGTCCACCGAAACGGCATGATGCACTCAAGGTAAAAGAGTGGCACCCCAATGACTGGCCGCATTAATTACGGGAACTTAAATAATTAATAATTACTGGTATTTACAGAACATCAAAATTAAAATCTTCATTCAATACTGTAACAGATTCCATTCCTTACCAAACTCTGCACATGCGTGATAGGGAATTAAATTCATAGAGACTTTTATTTGCCAAATTGGAACAATCGGATTTAAGAGTGTTTAAAAAGTTGTGAACAACTTAGGAGTGAAAATAACTGATAATGTCATGGTAATTCTCTTTGAAAGAGAATCAAATACAGAAAGTATAAAGAAAAGCAACATTACAGCGGCATGGACATCAGTGAGGAAAGCAAGTTCGTCTTCCAGGGCTTGAACACGAGCAGTTTCGGCCAATCTTAGAGTTGTTTCGTTTTGCAATTTCTAAAGAAAAGATATGCAAATATTTTACTTTATCATATTTGTTAGAAAGACAGGAACGAACTAAATATGGAGAAAGAAGCTTATATTGTACACTTATATTTATAAGTCACTAGACCACCAGTGACGTTTAATTCAAAATATTTTTTAAAAATCATATTCACTTAAAAATAATTTTCAAATAATACACAGACATGTATATAATGTGAAATGAAACTGGAAGGCCCACATATATATATATATATATATATATATATATATATATATATATATATATACGTGTGTGTATGCATATAATATATAAATGTGTGTATCTATATGAGTGTGTATTTTATATATATATATATATATGGGTGTCTGTGACCTATATACACTTGTCATAGACACATACACACACACACACATATATATATATACACAACGACACCATCAGCTCTCTCTCACTCTCTCTCTCTATCTATCTATCTCTCTGTTTGTGAAGGTACCTGGAAAAACCCCATATCTCAGGAAGCCTGTGCTCCGATTTACGGGAAATTTGTTTTATTCCATTTGTATCCCCATTTCAGGGTCAACTTCCTTTCAAACTATTTTCCTATGATACGTCCTTTTCACTGTATTACATTACAGATAAGCAAGCAATCACAGCGTTTTAGCAGTATATAGATTAATCAGGTGTTTAGTTTCGTTTGTGATTACTGTATATTGTCTGTATTTATTTTAGAAATGTACTGTAGAGTTTGTAGAATATGTACCGTATTTCCCGACGCCGACGGTGCTTTGTCTTCGAGGACGCACCCTAATTTTAACATCCAAACAACCCTCGACCTGCAGGACGCATGGAAAAATTTTGAGACTTATTTTAGGGAAAAAGTAGCGTCTTCGACGCCGGGAAGTACTGTATATGTTTTCTACTAATGTTGCTGTACGAGCATATGAAGCCGACGTGAAGACATCTTCAGTTGACCCTGTGTGTTGTTGGATAATGTTATGTAATGAATCAACGATCTGCTTTGTTGACTTATTTATTTGAGATATGAAATCATCCGGGGATAACAAACAAACAGACGAAGTCTTAAAACAATACAAATGCAACGCAACAAATACAGGATGTATCAGGTTATATCTTTTTAACAAATGGCCATATAATCATGCGGTAACTTGTATATGTCTGAATATAAAGTTTTATTCTTTTTTAATAACTTTTATATATTTTTATAAAGTTATTTACATATTGAGCTTTTGTAAAAATTGTAAATGAAATCGGATGGTTCCTTTTTATAGACTCTGCATATTAAACAAAACACCTGTTAAATCCGGGGTCTCAAACTCAAGGATTCAAAAGGGCTATTACATCCTGGAGAAGAGTCACAGCGGTCCAAAATTGAAAAATTGAAATAATGTCTGGGAGCATGATTTCCCCGAGTTGCGAATCACTACAGCTAATAGGCTAGTTTATTTATCTATTTCAAAACACACACACACACACACACACACACACACACACACACACACACACACACACACACATACACACACACACACACACACACACACACACACACACACACACACACACACACACACACACACACACACACACACACACACACACACACACACACACACACACACACACACACATACATACATATTATGTATGTATGTATGTATATATGTAAAAGGTAAACAGAAATAACACAATCGGTACAGTATATGGAAGGAATATATTAGATTAACGCTTGAAATAGCTGAAAGGTCGCTAATCCTTCATCAGAAGAAAGAATGATAAATTAGATATTAGTTGGATTTTCAAATGGGATTTTCACTCTGAAACTGGATATACACTCGGAGTTTACCTGAACTTCCACCAGGAAATCTTTTCGTATCACTAATATTTTCTTTGCTTCTTGCAATAAATATATAAATTCGAAAGTTTATTAAAAAAAATATTTATGCAAATTAACATAGCATGATTGTTTAACGAAAGTGTGTAATCTGGCCAGTTGGGTTCGAATTTTAGGAGTCAGCGAAACTGGTCAAAGATGGAACTAGCGGTTTTGATCAAGGGGTGGAGCCTGGCTGATGGGTCACCACCAAGCAAAAAGATTGCGGAGACCCTGGCACAGATAGAGAAAAAGAGAAAAGAAATCGAGAAGGCCTATGTCCTCATAGCGCCACATATGGCGATGCTAAGCCGTGTCCTCAAGGAGGAGTAAAACGAAGAGAAAGGGGAAGAAAAAGAAAAGGAAGAAAGCACATGCATGGACCTGAAAGAAAATGAGATACCAGCCGCCACAGTCAGGGAGGGCAGGCCGGGCAACCAACAAGCAAAAGGTAAAGGTGAGAAGCGAAATCACCTTTCGAAGGAGAACCAAGCGCAGAGGGACCAGTGGGCAACTGTTCAAAGGAAGAACAGAAAGCACCGAGACACTGGGAGCAAGAAAACCCAAGTAATGTGCAAGCTTTTCAGGGAACGGGACCTGCTGGCATGGAGAGACAGGGATGGACTGAAGATTCGCCCACCCCAGGTTTCAAACGAACTATGCCCATGCTACTCGCGCAACATGCCCCAGCCAAAGCCGAAATAAGCCGCTCCAGAAGTATGCTGATGTCACGCGTGCCGCGCCAACAAGGAGAAAGCACGCACATGCCGACGAGATACAGATGGCAGCAGCAGAGCAGAACATTTTTTTAGTGATGGTAGAGAAGATTGTGGGACAGCTGACCTGGCTGCATCGTTTCCAGAGCCAGGGTCACCCATACCAGCACTCGAGACCACCACAGCTAAGGGACCCAGAGTGGCCACCGCTGACACCAGACCAGGTGTCATACTGACAGCCATTACTGGCACCCCAAAAGTCACACCAGTGCTGCTGCTGAATGTCAGAGGCCTGGTGAAACTCAGTAACATGAGTAAAATGTCCTACCTGGTAGACTTAGCCACAAGCAATCAAGCATTATGCATGGCACTAACCGAAACGCACCTGACAAGCAGTATAGCAGATGCAGAAATACATATACCGAAATATACTGTATTTCGTTCGGACAGGAAGGAGAGAACTCATGGTGGGGTTGCTCTGTATATGCGTGAAGATGTCACAATAATTGTACTGTTGACACATTCAAACTCAGTCTGTGACACACTGATAGTACATATGAAGCAACCACAGACAGTAATATGTGTCACATATCGGCCGCCCGATGCCCCCAGTCATGAGGGTAATTTGAGGATAGCCTCAGTAGGATAGAAGAGGTCCTTGACAAACTGGACCAGCGTCTCAACATTCTACTGCTGGGAGACTTCAACCCGCCAAAGGTCAAATGGCCTGAGGGCCACCTCATCCCTGGAATGACGTCAATAGAACAGAGACAGACGGAATCCCTGCTGGCCCTCACACGTAGGCTGTTCATGGAACAAGCAATACTCCTCCCAACAAGAGGCGAAAATGTCCTGGACCTCGGTTTTACAAACAACGAAGTGCTCGTCCACAATGTAAAGGTGACACCAACAATTTTCTCGGATCATAACTTAGTAGAACTAATGATATGTGGTCCGAGAGAACCAACAGAGACACAACCATCAAGAAGCACCGGGACGTTATCCAGCCTTAACTTCTACAAGGCTAACTGGAAAAAGATCAAGAGAGAAATCCGGAAGCAAACATGGAGCGAAAACACCTCCACACAAGACACCAACACACAATTTCAACACTTCATGACAACGATACACACTATATGCAAAAAGTTTGTCCCGGAGAAAAAGGCAAACAGACGCAAAAATCTTATTCCCAGAGATAGGAAAATACTTATGAGACGTAGAACCAAGCTCTCAAACCAGTTGAATGCACAACACGAAAACAAAAACAAGAAGGAACCCTATTTGAAACGTGCACTACTTGGCACCGAGATTGCACTCAAACTTTCCCATGAAAATGAAAGGGCAAAGAAAGAAAGCAGGGCCATAGAAAACATTAAAACAAACCCTAAGGCCTTCTTTAAATTTGCAAAATAAACTGCCTCGGTACACTGCAAGATTGGGCCACTCTTCCATACAGACGGTTCATTAACCGAGAATCCCCAAGAGATATGTGAAATACTGAACGAACAGTACAGAAGTGTGTTCACATGTCCACTGAGGCACATGCAAATAACAAAGCCAGAGGAGTTCTTTGATGCCACAACACTACATGAAGAAATGGCGACCATCAACCACATAGACATAACGGAGGAGGATGTGGTGCACGCCTTAGATGAAATTAGAACATACTCAGTTGTTGGACATGATGGATTCCCAGCAGTCCTCTTAAAAACATGTAAGCAGGCCTTAGCAACTCCACTGAAGATGCTCTTCAGAAGCTCCTTGGCTAGCGGTATACTCCCCAGGGAGCTGAAAGAAGGCACAATATGCCCTATCCATAAAGGAAGTAGCAGAGCGGAGGCCAAAAACTATAGACCAGTCTCCCTGACGTCGCATATCAGTAAGGTCATGGAGCGAGTCGTCAGAAAGAAACTGATCACTTTCCTCGAGGAAAATGACCGCCTGACTAGCACGCAGCATGGCTTCCGCCCAGGAAGAAGCTGCTACATCACTACGACTGGCTACTAAAAGAACTGCTAGACAGCTCACATGTGGACGTGATATATTTTGACTTTGCCAAGGCATTTCAAAAGGTCGACCACGGAATGATATGTCACAAACTACACGGACTCGGCATAACTGGAAAAGTAGGTGAGTGGCTGCATTACTTCTTAAAGGACAGAAGCCAGACAATCGCAGCAAACGGGGCCCTCTCAAAGGAAACACCAATAACAAATGGGGTGCCCCAAGGGACAGTCCTGGGACCACTACTGTTTTGGTGGCTCTCTCAGATATGCCCTCTGTAGTACATACAACAACATCCCTCACTAGCTATGCTGATGACACTAAAGTAGCACAGGCAATCAAAAACCCGGCTGACGCTGCCCTTTACAACAAGATCTGGATGCCATATACAAATGGGCGGAAGGAAACAACATGCAGTTCAATGCTGGCAAATTCCAAGCCCTACAATACAAACCTGCAAACACAAATACAGTACAACACAGTTACGCAGGACCAGGAGGGACCGATATCCCCGTGTCAAAATCGATACGAGACCTGGGTATAGACATGAGCGATGGTGCATCTTTTTCCTCACACATCATGAAAGTGGCGACAATGTGCTGACGACTCGCTGGTTGGATCTTGAGGACTTTCCGGACAAGAGACCGAGAATCCATGTTGACACTATGGAGGACATTTGTCCTAAGCCGTCTGGACTATTGCTCCCAGTTGTGGTCACCCCATAGTGTCAAACTAACCACGGAGCTTGAGGAAATCCAGCGAAGCTACACCAATTGCCACGATGAAGGAGATAAGCTACTGGGAGAGGCTAAAAGAACTGAACCTTTACTCCTTGGAACGAAGACGGGAGAGATACTCAATGATCTACATGTGGAAAATCCTGGAGGATCTAGCACCAAACTTTGGCATTGAGAGCTGGACCAACCGTCGAACAGGACGTCACTGTGTGGTGCCAAAGGTCCCGTCTTCCACATCTAGAATAAAGAGCAGATATTGCAATAGCCTGGGGTTCAACGGCCCTCAACTCTTCAACAAGCTGCCGAGGGATCTGAGAGATTTGTATGGTGTGGAGGTGGATGTCTTCAAGAAACATCTCGACACCTTGCTATCCAGGATCCCGAATGAGCCCACAGCAAAGCACGAGAGAAATCTAAGGGCAGCAGCAACAAACTCCCTCTTACAGCAGTGGCCTACCAATACAGGCTGGAGATAAAATGTGTAGCAATAAGGGCGGTGCACCAGCATGGCCTCAGTCGGATGTCTGGAATAGGTAAAAGAGTATACATGTATGTATATATTGTTCCGCTCATTTTTATAGTTCTGGTATCTCAAATTAGTACCATCGAACTACAACTATTATAAACACCATGCATATTTCTATAGGTACCTAGTGCATGTTGGAATATTCATACCCTTTTATAATTTTTCTCCTGGTGTAGAGAACAAAACGTTGTTTCGCGCTGCTATTTTTAGCGGCATGATCAGCAAGTTTATAATAACCCGCTTTTACTTGTAGCCTAATTTTGCGTGTGCGTCACTTCAACGGCTTGACCGCATGCGTCGGGCAGTAAGCGAAATATTGACTTTGGACCCTTATAGTATGGACATAGCTGTCTGAAGATCTAATTCTTTCCATTGGAAATTCTCTGAATTTCAAATCTTTTGGTTAGTGAAACCGTCGGTAACAGCAATAGAACAGGTGAATATTTAAATCGTTTCTTAATTTATTTAAAGGATTGTTTGATAATTGCTTGCTCCGCTCATTTTTATATGTATATATATATATGTATATACGTATATATATATATATAAATATATATATATATATATATAAATATATATATCCTCTTCCAGTGTGTTCATGTAGGGGCTCCCACAGGAGCACTGAGTACAACATCAACTCAGGATGTCGGTAAGCATTTCCAGCTAACCTCAGTCTCCTCTGTGTCACTTTTGAGCTGACTTTTGGGAGGCTCCCATACAGCTCTGAGTTTTTCATCCTCAGTGTATACTAAATAATGTTCAGAGCCATCCTCATCATTCTCGTGTAGCACCCATCCACCATCTGAGTGAGTTTCTTGGTAAGTGTCCAAGTCTCAGACCCGTACAGCAGCACAGACTCCACTACTGCAATAAAGAGGCGGATTTTCAGGTCTTTACGAAGGTCCGACTTCCACACCGATCTGAAGCTGTGGCACGCCGCCCAGGCTTTGCTCTTCCTCTCAACCACATCATCTTCCGTATTCCCAATCTTTGCTCCCAAATACAGGAAGTCCTCAACCAATTCTAGCGGCTTCCCGCCTACATTAGTGA
>OZ024757.1:24209522-24212022 GCA_964016885.1 Eledone cirrhosa
TATATACATATATACACACACACACGTGTGTGTGTGTGTGTGTATACAGTAATCCCCCGTTTATCGCAGGGGATACGTTCCAGAACCAACCACGATAAATGAAAAAACGCGATACAGAAAGACCATAAAGGCAACCGTTATTTTCATAATTTAAGCCCTAAGATATACGCTTCAATATCTTTACGATATACACTTCAATTACATTGAAATTTATTTGATAAGTTTAAATGTTAAACACTTTTTATTCAGGCGTACAGCGATAAGAAAATAGATATGTTCTAACGAAAAATCCGTGATATCGCGAAGATCACCGCGATAGGAAATTAAATACGTTCCAAAGAAAAATCCGCGATGTAACGGGACACAAAAAGTGACACACAATAAGATTTCTTCGTCTGAGTAAAGCACGCATTAGCAGATCCTGGGTGAAGAAGATGATTTTGCTAATGAGAACCAGTTCAGTTCAAAATGCGCATCCACGATTGTCCCCCTTGCTTCTTCTTGACACCGCCAGACGGTATTAGTCGCTGATGTTTTGGCATAGCTACGGCTCTCTAAATGTTTATTTTAAACATACCGTATTTCTTCTGAAATACAAACTTCCAATACATGTCTGTATACAACTATGCCTGAAGCTAAATTGTAATTCTATTCTATTATAAGTTGAGCCAACTTATACAGCTTCTTATGCAAATGAGATTAATCAGCTCATTTACACAGATGAGAAAACCATATATTCTCGCCTGTTTTCAAGTCCAGCAGTTGCTAGAGTGGGAGGGATCGTGCTGATGAGAAGCAGTTCAGTTCGAAATACATCGACGATTGTCCCCCTTGCTTCTGCTAGACACCGCCAGACGGCGGTAGTCGCTGGTGTATTGGTATAGCTACGGCTCTCTAAATGTTTATTTTAAACATACCGTATTTCTTCTGAAATAAGAAATTCCAATACACACACATATATATATAGAGAGAGAGAGATAGATATATATATAAACTAGTCGATGTAGTTCCTCATTATGAAGATGCATTGGTTGCGCTTGTAACGTCTGGCTCTATTAACATTAACTACGGAAGAAAGGAGAGCCAAAAATAACAAATGGGTGGAAACCTAAGAGACGATTCCATATTTCAGATACTGCTTGGGGAGCTCTGGTGATTGACATAGGATCCAGAGGGGTTGAATATGATGAAGAATATTTGGAAGAAAATTCTTGTGAATATATTTGCAGTGATAGAAAATAGATTGGCACTGGTTTTGAATAATATTCTAAAACCTCTAAACACAGTTTGATTCCTTCCTTTATATCATACTTGCAGATAGACAAATAATTGTTTCTACTTTTTGGCACAAGGCCAGCAATTAACCAGTGTATTACTGGTACTTTATTTTATCGACCCCATAAGGATGAAAGGCAAAGTTAACCTCGGCGGGATTTGAACTCAGAATGGCAAGGGCCGTAACTCTATGCGTCAAAGCATGGCGTCTGACCCTCTACCGATACTGCCAAGCCATGATAACAACCAAAGTAATCTAATTTAATAACGAAATTACTTTCAATTAACTTGCTCAGAAAATTCAAACTCGAGTGACCCACAACTACGTTACACCACGAAAATATCAATAATTAAAATTTACAAACTACCATTGTGCATATCAGACTTAAATGCAGCATTTGTAATGATATTGAAATAACTTTTATCTAGAAAGAAGTTACTAATTCTAATGGATTCCTATAATATGCCTATCTGATATTTATATTCCCTTTCAAAGAGATGGTTATCCACAAGAACAAACTCCATGACTTTTACTGGCTCTTTCAGTACATCTCTCTCGTCATTCTGTCAGTTGAGACCATGAGACAGCAACAATAAAATAGATACAATTCATAATGTAAAGGAGACATTCGCTTATGTTGATAGTAAGAATGGACCAAGTTCGACAATGTAGACCAAGAAAATATCTTGTACTTTGTAGAACTTTCAGGAATGTTGACACCCTAGGACGTTAAGAACTAGATGCTTAACGTTTAAAGGTAGAATGTGGAAAGAGAGAACCAAACGTAAGTCAGGGTGGTTTTATAAGAGAAAGAAAGGGACGAAACTCAGTTTAGGTCTTTGTGAACGACGATTATGATGTGTAGAAGGCTTAATAGATAGAATAAAGAAGCTGAAAATCAAATGTAAACAACATATTTCACTTACTGTTCACGCAGATCTTCAACTTCTTCTTCAAGCCCTTCATTGCGGGAGTTTGCTTCTGCAAGTTGCTTATCCTTCTCTTCTAGCAGCCTTTTCAAATCATCCAGCTGCTCATCATACGCTTTCTTAATTATCTCAACGTTAAATTCAACCTTGGATTTATTTAAGAGTTCTCTAAGATGTTTGTTCTCAGCCTCCAAGTAACGTGTTTTTTCAAGGTGATTGGCAAGCTTATAATTCAAACCTTGCATTTCATGCTTTTCTTTTTCATTGCAAGATTTCATATTGGCAACATTTTTCT
>OZ024757.1:24222022-24227022 GCA_964016885.1 Eledone cirrhosa
ATATATATATATATATATATATATATATATATATATATATATATATATATATATATATATATATATTTGTATATATATATTTGTTTATTTATATATATATATATATATTTGTATATATTTGTATATATATATATATATATATATATATATATATATATATATATATATATATATATATATATTTCTATATATATATATATATATTTGTATATATATATATATTTGTATATATATATATATTTATATATATATATATATATATATATATATATATGCATATTATACTTATATATATATTTCTATATATATATATATGCATATTATACTTATATATATATTTCTATATATATATATATGCATATTATACTTATATATATACCCTATTTCCCGGTGCCGAAGATGCATATTCGCGGAATCGTAAACATCTTCCGCGATCTTTTATGGCTTTTTTCGTGGCAATATTCATTTTGTAACGCTAAATTACTAATAACAATACACTGTATGTGTCGGCCTATTGGACGCCCATTCGCATAAGACGCTCCTTCCTCTTTCATAGTATTTTAAGTTATATTTTGATGTTTATAAGCATTTTTATGGACCACGGTTTTTCACCATTCGCGGGTGATATAGGAACGTAACCCCCGCGAATATCGGGGTACTACTGTATATGTATATTTATTGTCAGGTCGCTCTTGAGTGCTACTGGTAACATGTAACCCAGTACAACCTGTCGCATGGTCGGGTCGTCGGCGACTAAACCAGCAACTCCACCAAGCTTGTTTGGTGATTTTTTGACACCCTGCGGGACGAAAAACAAAACCTGATAAAGGGCCTAAGAACTCATAAAAGTCGACGGCCATCCAATAGTGTGTAAATATATATATTCTGTGTGGGTGTGTGTATGTATGGGACTGATTGTATACGTGTCTGTGTGTGCATATATGTGAAGGCTCAAATACCTTTTAGAGCCTGAGCAAAGTTAGATCAGGCGCTTCCAGGCCACCAGCCTGGAGATTGAGTCCCAATGAAAAATACCAGGAAGGTAAACCTCCAAGAAAGATGGAAAAACGAACTACCGGGCGCTTGGAAGTCCTAGCAACAATGCCTCCACCTATGGGCTAAATAGGATCTGTCAGTAGCTTAAAAATGGCTTGTGCAGTCCTGGCGACGCATTCTTGTATCCAGCTATCGAAAAAATGGACTATTCCTTGATTTGCTCCAGGGTTCAAGCTCCTGCCCTAGCTTATTTTCCTGAAATTCACACCTCATCCTCTGAGACTAATGATAGATCAGTCTTCAACCTGGACTCATCTAGGCAGACTGTTCTTGATAGAGCAGAAGGTAGATCAAAACCTCTCCTAAAATGTAAACATTCCGCTCGCTTTAGTACATTAAACGTCAATACCTTTGGTCCTCTTGGAAGACTTGATGAGCTAGAACTGAGCGCTAAATCCAACGCTATTGACGTCATCAGTCTTCAAGAGCATAGACATTTCCATCCAGATCTATACCTAAAGTTTACAAAACTGACAATTTCCAGCTTGTCGCCGCCTCTGCATACAAAAACTCCAATAACGCCACCATTGATGGAGTCGGTATGCTTCTCTCATCAAAGGCACGCGAGAACCTCATCATCATCGAAAAGTAAACGATATAATAATGGTTGCCGAGTTCAATTCAAATCCCAAACTCGCATTTATATCTTGCTATAGCCAAACAAATAACAGTAATGAAGAAACTGCCGCCAGTTTCTATCAGTCCCTGAGATCGGCGGTCATTGCAAACGTCCCTGTCCATAATTTCGTTACTATTGCAGGCGACTTCAATGCCAAACTAGGCCCTGACGATGTAAAATTCACCTTCAACACCGAAACAAACCGAAATGGTGGAATGCTTCTCCAACTCCTTGACGAATTTGAACTCTTCTCGTTTACAAAATGCTTCATGAAAAAGCAATCCAAGCTCTGGTCATTTAGTTACCCTAACGGTAGCTGAGCTCAATTTGATTATATCCTATTTCGAAAAACAGTACGCGGTTCTGAAACCTAATCCTCATTCACCAACGTGGGATCTAATCACAGGTTTGTCTCTTCCAAAGTTGCTCTTAGCCTTCGCGCTCCTAAGAAAGTCCCTTCTGAGCCTATGAAACAAATTGACTGGAGTTAGTGTCATCAAATACGGAGCTCTTCAGCCGGTATGCAATTAGTGTTTACAATAGATTCTCTAAACTATCATGTACTGATGATTGCATTGAGACTAAATACTCCAAACTAATTGTTGCAAATGAGGAAGATGCTTTTTCCAGCTTACCCAAAAGACTAAAAGGAAGCTCACGAAATTTAACTCACAGATCTTAGTATCCTCAGCACGCCAAAATGTGCAAAATCTTTCTTCTCGGTACAATTCAAATCCAACAAGTTTACTGAAAAGCGAAATGACCCAATGCAAAAAAGACTTTGATGAGGCGTGCAGAACTGCTCTTGCAGAGTATGTAGAAGGAAAAATAAACAAACTTAAGACACTTCATGTAAACAAACAGCACGCTGCCGCATGGGCTCTAGTCAACGAAATAAATGGCTGAAAAGAGCTACTATCCTAAATTTAAAATCAGAGAAGGAAGACTTTATTTTCACTGATAAAATAGAATATCACAGGGGTATATTTCAATGTCTCTGTGCTATTATTTATTCTGTCGCTAAATCCTTTGTCCTTTCGGTTCAAGAAATGCGACGGATACATAATAGGTTCACTGGTGGACAGGAATACAAACCTAACCCATAACGTCTTTGTAGATGACTTGAAACGTTATGCCAAGAGCATAAATGGGATGAAGAAAATCCTCGGCCTGGTTACGACGTTCTCTAAAGATATAGGAATGGAGTTTGGCAAGGATAAATGTTAATATGTATAAAGCGGGGAAAAACTTCAAGTCAATGTAACAACATTTTTATCAATAGCCTAAATGTTTCACCGATATCTGATGAGGACTGTTACAGGTACCTAGGGATAGATTATGGTATTTGTAACAAGGAATGTGTAACCAGGTAATATTGCACCTGAGTAAGAAAAATATGGTCATCTGAAATCTCTGTGCACAATAAAACAGTGGCTCACAATGTGCTTGATGTGCCTGTCCTAACACCAACGTTTGGGATACTTGATTGGACGATAGTCGAAATACGAGCTATTGATGTTAGAAACCGAAAAGTCCTAAACAACACCGGAAACTTCCACATCAACAGTGACATAGGCCATCTCTACCTGAAATGTAACCAGGGAGGCGGAGGCTTAATATCAGTCCAGACAGCATTTGAGCGTCGCATCATATCCCTCCAACATCTACGAACTTCCAAACTTCGGAGCCCATCTATTGAACAAGTCTGCATGAGACATATAATATCATGAGAGTTGGGAAGGAACTCTTTGAAAGATAATCCCTGCATGATAATCATAGATTAGGAAAGAGGAGAATATCTATGCGTAACTAATGAGGAATATGCAGATACTCAACCCTGACTATACCTTCAGATTTATACCTGTGATTATTGGGGCACTGGGATATGTTAGTAACTGCTTCAGTACAAATCTTGAGAAGCTGGGCTTCACAGGAACAGAAAGAACACAACTAGTTAGGAAATTACAAGTACAATCCATTAATGGAACTGTAAAACATTCTAAAGTTTCTCCATGTTATAACTGCATGTACTCATGTACAAATACAAAGCATATGGACATGCACACATATAACTCAAAACATACACTTCCACAGATACAATAACATCCAAACCTGTATGCATGCATACATATCTATCTAGTTGATGTTGTGTAAATTCCAATGGGAGAGTCAGGTATCTATGTTAGAAACCGGCTCTCTATTGGTAAAAATTTATAAAATTATGAACCAGAAGAACGAACAAACATACATACATACATACATACATAATGGAACAGTAAGAATATGTAAAACATTCCAAAAATGTTGCATCTAATAACTGCATATACACATGTACAGATACAAAGCATGCACACATACAACTCAAAACATACACATCCACACATCCATATCTACACATGCATGCATACATATCTACCTAGTTGTTGTTGTGTAAATTCCAATGAGAGAGTTTTGTGTCTATGTTAAAAACCGATTCTCTCTCTATTGGTAAAAAAAAAGATTTGTGAAATTATAAAACCAGAAGAACATACATACATACATAACGGTTTCTACTTTAGGCACAAGGCCAGCAAATACCCAGTGCATTACTGGTACTTTATTTTATCGACCCCGTAAGGATGAAAGGCAAAGTCAACCTCGGCGGGATTTGAACTCAGATTGTAAAGGGACGTAACTATGCTGGAAAGCATGGCGTCCGACCCTCTACTGATACTGCCAATCCACCGCCCTTCATACATACATACATAACATACAAACAAAGTCAACGCGATCAGTCGCAAATTTTGGCGTAGGAGACTATTCATTAATTTTATGATGAATACTATCTCCGACAAAAATGCCATAACTACCAATCATGTTGAATAACTGGATATTCTTCTAACTATATCCACTGAAGACACCTTTTATTCGAATTCGTAGAGATATCCGACGAAATACATAATTCATTTTACAAGGATTTGCTAGAAACAGTAGTGGAATACCGAAGAAAAACACCAACGAGAAAGGTAAACAAAATGTATTCAGTTGTAGCTACAGAAGAAACCGAAATTATAAATCGCATTTCTCTTGGATTTTCGAACTTAATGATGATTTATTTAATTGTTATAAAATGGAAAAAAAAAATCCCTCCATTGGCTATGAATAGAATGAAGCACACTGGGACGAAATACACCAAGAGCTAAATTATTTCACAGCGAAACAATTACGCCAACAAGCGACATTTGTTGAACGTAAGAATAAGATAAATATTAATACTTGTAAGTCCCCCAGAACAAACATGGAATCAACAACACGTGCTACAGGTCGCCTTGCTACTAGACGTCCT
>OZ024757.1:24232022-24237022 GCA_964016885.1 Eledone cirrhosa
GAAGATCTCTCGTCACCCAATGTTCCACAGGGAGAAAAAGGGACTAAAGAAGACAGAGTGATTGAGTAAAAGCAAGAACTGGAAATTTTACCGCTTTGTTTTCGTCTTTAAGGACAGTCTTGGAGACAACAAGGGAATTTCCCCATTCAAGGATATTGCTGGCCACAACATCGTTGGACTTCTTAGCATTTTGGGAGTGTTTTGAACCCCATATCTGGAAAATAAGATAAGTACATTATATTTTGCCTTGTTTTGTTGTTTATGTTGTTGTTGATGACGTTGTTATTATTTTAAATGAAAACCTTTCATTTAATTTTCTTAAACCATGTTCGAAACACGAGTTTTATATACATTAACATTTTTTATATGTTCCAAATACAAACTTTGTAATGAAAACCTTAGTTCCTTACTAATCACTTCTTCACACTTTTTTTTTTCAATATTAATTACAATGTTCATATTTGAATTAAAACTTTCCATCATAATTTTCTGTAAAACCGTTTTGTTAAATTATGTTCCAAATTATTTGACCAAATCGTCTGACAGGAACTTGTATGGTCATTAGAAATATGGTTACAACAAGTTTAGTTATATAATTCCTATGCCTTTTCCTCCTTCAGCCTTTCATCTAGAAAAATATTACACAAGATACTTAAATATTAATTATAAAAGATACTTTTAACTTAATAGGACAGGGCATGGCTTACCTTAAACTGGCTTTAAACTTAGTAGGACAGTAAATGACTTACCTTAAACTAGTTGTTAAATTTATAGGACAGGAAATGGCTTACCTTAAATTGACTTTTAACTTAGTAGGACAGTAAATGACTTACCTTAAACTAGTTGTTAAATTTATAGGACAGGAAATGGCTTACCTTAAATTGACTTTTAACTTAGTAGGACAGTAAATGACTTACCTTAAACTAGTTGTTAAATTTATAGGACAGGAAATGGCTTACCTTAAATTGACTTTTAACTTAGTAGGACAGTAAATGGCTTACCTTAAACTAGTTGTTAAATTTATAGGACAGGAAATGGCTTACCTTAAATTGACTTTTAACTTAGTAGGACAGTAAATGACTTACCTTAAACTAGTTGTTAAATTTATAGGACAGGAAATGGCTTACCTTAAATTGACTTTTAACTTAGTAGGACAGTAAATGACTTACCTTAAACTAGTTGTTAAATTTATAGGACAGGAAATGGCTTACCTTAAATTGACTTTTAACTTAGTAGGACAGTAAATGACTTACCTTAAACTAGTTGTTAAATTTATAGGACAGGAAGTGGCTTACCTTAAATTGACTTTTAACTTAGTAGGACAGTAAATGGCTTACCTTAAATTGGCTTATACCGCTGGAGAAAATGACGTCATCTTTAAATGTATGGCTGTATAGAGTTCCCCCTTCAATCTTGCGTTCAAGAGTCCATCCTTTAAGGTTTGTTTGCTGTAGTAGTGAGCCGAAAGAGTAGAGATTAATTTAATGTACTACAATATTAGTATCATTATTTTTGTAATAAAGAAAGCATTAATTTTGATATATTTTTATATATTTTATTTTTATAATTTTTCAATGTTAATTGTTTTTGCTATTGTGTATTTTCATTCAATCTTATTGTAAACCTCCATTGTCCTTTGTCTTAGTATTGTCACTTATATGTCGGCTCTTGCGGTCAATAAATGAAACCATTATTATTTGGATTGGCAGTATCGGTAGAAGGTCGGACGCCATGCTTCGCAGCATAGAGTTACGGCCCTTTATGATCTGAATTCAAATCTCACCGAGGTTAACTTTGCCTTTCATCCTTACGGGGTCGATAAAATAAAGTACCAGTCACACACTGGGGTCGATTTAATCGAATCTTCTTTAACCATCCTTGGAAACTCTTTGAGATAGTACGTAGTGCTCCTGTGACAATCGAGACGACCTTCATTTCATGGCAGTTCCAAATCCTTTTTAACTCCCACTTTAAGTCCTGGTATCGGTTAATTTTCTCCGTCTCCTTTTCTTGCACTCTCGTGTCAAATGGGCAGGCTACATCTACAATCAGGCACGATCTTTTTCCCTTCTCCAAACCCACCAGATCAGGCCCATTGTGTTCTAATTTCTTGTCCGTCTGTATCCTAAAATCCCATAGCACCTTCACCTGATCGTTTTCTATCACTGACTCTGGCTTATGTTCATACCACTTCTCAGAATGTGGTAAATTGTTTACTTTGCATAGGTGCCAGTGAATCACCCTGCCCATCACATCATGTCTCCAGCCTTTATAGTGAGTCTGGGCTGGGTGTTTACACTCGGATACAATGTGAACCACAATCTCTCTATTATTATTATTATTATTCCCGCCGAGGTTAACTTTGCTTTTCATCCTTATGGTGTCGATAAAATAAAGTACCAGTAATGCACTGGGTAATTGCTGGCCTTGTGCCAAAAGTAGAAACAATTATTATTATTATTATCATCATCATCATCATCATCATCAGGGCGGTGGATTGGCAGTATCGGTAGAGAGTCGGACGCCATACTTTGCAGCATAGAGTTACGTCCCTTTATGATCTGAGTTCAAATCCCGCCGAGGTTAACTTTGCTTTTCATCCTTACGGGGTTGATAAAATAAAGTACCAGTCACGCACAGGGGTCGATTTAATCGACTTACCTCTCCCCCAAAATTGCTGGCCTTGTGCCTATATAAGAAACTATTATTATTATTATCATCATCATCATCATTAATATTATTTTACGCATTGTCACTGCATTACTGAGCACAGCTCTGTGCACCTTGGGTATGTGCAGTGTGGTTTTTGGTGGCGTTGTTCTATTGTATTGTTAGTACTCTTCGTAATGTGTGCAGTGCCTAGTAGCGCTAGTTTCTGTATGCTGTATATATTTGTAAGTCCTGGAGTTTTGGTTATGTATCTGTCTGTGTGCATTTTTATTATTCCCAGAGCACCTATTATTATCATTGTGGCGGATTGGCAGTGTCGGACGACATGCTTTACGGCATATAGTTACGTCCCTTTACACTCTGAGTTCATATCTTGCCGATGTTAACTTTGGCTTTCATCTTTACGGGGTCGATAAAATAAAGTACCAGTAATGCACTGAGGTTGATTTAATCGACTTTCCCCTCTCCCCAAATGGTTGGCCTTGTGCATAAATCAGAAACCATTGACCAGTCCGGCGATGTTATCAGTGGAAACTCCACTTTGGCGTTCTATAGAGGGTTAGTGGAGGGCAATAACGACGACGTCCTTCGGGAAACTCTGGGTTTCGACGAAAGCCAACTAGCTATTCTCTTTGGGAGGGCTTTTGGTCCAGGGCCAATGGATAACTTCCAGAAGTCCCTGACCTGGCAGTGTCACCGGAGAGCGTTGCCAGTCAGTCCGAGATAAACTTTACAGTCATGGAAGTGCCGTCAGCCGAGCCTGTCCGAAATGCGCGTCGGGCGACGAGATCGTCCTGCACACACTCGTCCAGTGTTCGAGCATCGCTGACTTATGTCGAACATTTGTCGCGTGAGGGACGGATCCGGCTATCAGCTGAGTCCATCATGAAGATTGCCCCGCCACCCTCCTTTAACCAGGAAGGGCAGGCAGTTTTTATCTGCCTGGTGGCCATGGTAAAAGAGGTTGTATGGTAGATGCGTCTGAAAGGGTTGAAGACGGGCACTTTCCTCTTGTGTGAGACCCTCATTAACTTTTTCAGGTCCCACCTGAAAAGGAAAATCAGGATGAAGAGGGGAAATGCTGCCTTCCAGCCAGTTTGTTTAAAGGTGGGTGAAAGAGGCAAGAATGATCCGTGTGAATGGGCTAGCTCTGGGCGTGTCCCTATAGTATCGTAGGAAGAAAACTGGGAGAGGGTGCTTGCCCTAGCGGTCAGAGTGACCGTGGATTTTTGTGGGCTTTCTCCACGAGTGACCTTTGCATTACTGAGCACAGCTCTTTGTGCCAGGGAAATTGTATTATTGTTTCCCAGTTTATTGAGAATATGTTTTACTGAGTCACGTTGAATCTCCCTTAGAACTATGTTAAGGGTACACGTCTCTGTGGAATACTGTACAAGACTTGCAATCTAATACAAGATGGTCTTTTACATGTAGCTTAAAGGTCCAGTCTTGTCACACATTGTTTCATGCTGAATCTCCCTGTGAACTGCGTTAAGAGTACACGTGTCAGTGGAATACTGAACCACGTATATTGTAATACACTATGGACCGTACCTGCAGTTCAAAGTACCAGAATGCTCAGCCACTTGCACGTTAATTTCATGAGCCAGCAGTTGCAATCAACAGAGGCCATGCACACACGTTCGGTTCTAATAAAACATGGAACTCGGAAATGAAAACTGATGAAACAAAAGCTTACTCTTCCTATTTTACGACCGGCTCCACTTTCTTCCAGTAAAATGTAGTGTCCCTTTTCTTCGACTTCCAAGATCGAAACTGGTCCGGAGGATGATCGATTGATTGTTAAACGACCTTGTGAGCCGCTAGATATGCCTGTAACGACAGAAATAAATAAAATAAGACCAGAAAGAAGAGGCATGAAGGAAAAAAAATAGTCATTGAGGAGGTCACAGAATGTGTGACAAAAGAGATTTGACGAACTAACTAATCTATACAATTAAGTCGAATCGTGTCCGTGTGTCAGTCCACCGATGGAAGTGGGATGGTGAACATTCTACGCCGAAAAAATAATCAAACAGCGTTTCAAATCTGTGTGAGTATATCTGTGTGCGTGTATGATGATTATGTGAATGTTTGTGTGTGTATGTATGTATGTATGTATGTATGTATGTATGTATGTATGTATGTATGTATGTATGTATGTATGTATGTATGTGTGTGTCAGGTCACCAGTTGGTGCTATTGGTAACATGTATCCCAGTACAACCTGTCTCATGGTCGGGTCGTTGGCAACTAAACTGGCAACCCCACCAAGGTTTCTTGGTGAGGAGGGTGGCTTTGGACAAACCTGTCAAAAGGCAAAGGGGCTC
>OZ024757.1:24260236-24262736 GCA_964016885.1 Eledone cirrhosa
AAAACAACTACACTGCTACTTACCGTTTCATAGACATCCCTCAAGAAGTTGAGTTCATCTTCCAAAGCCTGGGCCCGCGTGGTTTCTGTGAGACGGTTAGCAGTCTCTTCTTGCAGGTCCTACAATGAGAGATAATAAGATATTAGACACCATGCTTCGTAGCATAGAGTTACGGCCCTATACGTTCTAAGTTAAAATCCCGAGGTCGATAAAATAAAACATCAGTAATGCACTGGGGTAGATTTTATCGACTTCCCCTTCCCCCAAAAATTGCCGGCCTTGTGCCTATAGAAGAAATTATTATTATTATTATTATTATTATTATTATTATTATTATTATTTGACTATTTATAACGACCTCTTTGATGTTTGTTTGGGTCAGTTATTTTAGGGGATACCAGGCTACAACTAGTAACCTAGGGTAACTCCAACATTCTCATATCATTCCCTGTCATTTCACTATTGCTGGTAGTCCAGTACCACACCCCAATATTCAAGCTGTTCCCACTTAGGTTTGACTTCTGGAACAGTTCAATCTCTTCTGCAAAGTCTATTTTTGACAGGTAGTTTTCAAGGTACTTTGTCACCATACCAAGAGCACCAATGACCACTGGTGTCAAAGGGGCACGCTACATCTGAGGGTATACTTTCTTTCCTTCTTGTCAATTATAACAATATCTTGTCTGTTGTGTTCAATCTTCAACAGCAATATATTATCATTATTATCATTATTATTATTATTATTATTATTATTATTAGGGCGGTGGATTGGCAGTATCGGTAGAGGGTCGGACGCCATGCTTTGACGCATGGAGTTACGGCCCTTGCCATTCTGAGTTCAAATCCCACCGAGGTTAACTTTGCCTTTCATCCTTACGGGGTCGATAAAAATACAGTACCAGTAATGTACTGGTTAATTGCTGGCCTTGTGCGAAAAGTAGAAACAATTATTATTATTATTACTCCACTAATAGTCAACCGCTATTTTTGGCCCCCAAAATCTGAAATTTTCCATTGACCTTGTAGAACGGTCGACCCTAGTATTTCACTTTTATATACGGTATTTATCGATAAAATAAAGTACCAGTATCGTACAGTGGTCGATTTATTCAATTTCACCCTCCCCCAAAATTGTAAAGGTTATTGTTGTTATGTGTACAAACATATTAATAGAAAATCAATATATATATATATATATATACAAAGGTTATATTTAATTTGTTGGAATTCAACAAACTTAAAATGTATGTCAACATTTTTATAAAACAAATTTTGTATTTTATCTGAAGAAAGCGCACCAAAATTTCCCTTGGTTGCCCTTGAAATATATATAATAAAATAATTCTGGTTTTATAAATATAGTTTCCATTTATAAATATAATGTGTATATATATATATATATATATATATATATATATATATATATATATATATATATATATATATATATATATATATATATATATATATATATATATATAAGCAAAGAGTTATTTAATTTGTTGGTTTTTCAACAAATTTATTTATAACAGATTCGAAGCACTCTACAGTATTCTTCTGTAGTATAATATCAATGATATTAATAAATGGAAACTATCTATAAAACCATATTTTTTTCTATTATATATATTTCAAGGGTACCCAAATTTTTTTGGTACGCTTTCATTCTTGTTCTTGAATATGTCACTATCTATAAAACAACTTTTGTATTTTATCTGATGAGAGCGTACCAAAAAATGTTGGTACCATTGAAATATGTATAATAAAATAAATATGGTTTTATAAAGATAGTTTCCATTTATTAATATGATTGTATTGGCAGTATCGGTAGAGGGTCGGACATGCTTACCAGCATAGTTACGTCCCTTTTCGTTCTGAGTTCAAATCCCGCCGAGGTTAATTTTGCCATTCATCCTTACGGGGTCGATAAAATAAAGTACCAGTAATGTACTGGGGTAATTGCTGGCCTTATGTCAAAAGTAGAAACAATTATTGTGATATATATATATATATACATATATATATATATATATATTGCAAGTTTCTTTATGTGAAATCGTGAAAGAGATATACTTTGGGACGATCATTCTGCCAACAAAACACACATCTCTCTCTCTCTCTCTCTCTCTCTCTCTGAAATTGAAAGGACTGACGTAGGGAGAGTGTAATGTCCGGCGCTCTACCAATACTTCCAAATCACCACCCTCATCCAAGCCTGAGAGACAAACTATGGAGTCCACTTACAATTCTCATAGCCTGTAGTTGGGTGTCAAGATGACCATATCTAGCTTTCCAGTCTGCCAGTTGTTTTTCCAGTTCTTGTACCTTCCTTCTCAACATATCGCAATCACCCACACGACGCGAGATTTCGTCGTTTAGGTTTTCAATGGTGTTTTGTTGTTGGTCGTTGACATCTTTCAAGTGACGTACTCTGTCAAAATGAAAAATAAAAAATAAACATTCTTGTATTGATGCAAAGAATATTTTTCTCGCAACATTA
>OZ024757.1:24267736-24275236 GCA_964016885.1 Eledone cirrhosa
AAATACCTTATCCCGTGCAACGCCGGGTACCATTGCTAGTATTTATATATGGCTATGGCTCCGTTAGTCTATCGTGATATATATATATATATATATATATATATATATATATGCCGTTGAAACATGTTGAGCTCAGCCGTTGGGCACACTAACTATTCGCTATACATACACTCTACTTTCCCAAGTATCGACTACTTGGTTTTATTTATGGTCTTATTTATCTAAATTGTATATATGTATATATACATATATATATATATATATACATATATATATATACATATATATATATATATATATATATATATATATATATATATATATATATATATATATATATATATATGTAGGAGGTGAGTTTTATTGTAGTACAATAAAGCAATGCAGATATCGGATAAGAAGCACTCTACGGTTTGTAGGACTGGAGTATACATAATATATAAGATCAAAAGATGGTTAAAAGAGTTCCGTGTATTTTATTATGCGCATTTCAAAAACAAATATCATCATGCAATAATATTTGTGTTTTCATCAGATAAAACAGGAAGACATGATATGAAGGTTAAAAACACTTGTGGATAGTGCAGTTTTAAATCAACATATCAGTGTTTTTAACCTTCATATCATGTCTTCCTGTTTTATCTGATGAAAACACAAATATTATTGCATGATGATATTTGTTTTTGAAATGCGCATAATAAAATACATGGAACTCTTTTAACCATCTTTTGTTCTTATATATTTTATATATATATATATATATATATATACATATATATATACATATATATATATATATATATGTATCACAAACAGGGTGTCACAAACATGTATCCACAATTCAACAGCATTCTAATAAATATATGTATTATATATTTTTCGGGGGGGGGGGGGGGCTGTATATACATATATATATATATGAGAGAGAGAGAGAGAGTCTGCGGTGCTGAGACCGAGGAGACCACTAATAATTGTTTCTACTCTTGGCACAAGGCCAGCAATTGCCTAGTGCATTACTGGTACTTTATTTTATCGACCCCGTAAGGATGAAAGGCAAATTCAACCTCGGCGGGATTTGAACTCAGTATGGCAAGGGCCGTGACTCTTTGCTGCAAAGTATGGCGTCCGACCCTCTAGCGATACTGCCAATCCACTTGGAGACCACTAATAATGGGAGTAATCGATACACGGGGAGATATAGAATTGCTGTACAAATAAGTAAAATGCCAACCTTGCTGAACACACAAACCGAAACTGCTTGGCGCAGTGTTCGATCTTGAAAAGACATATGACCGCGTTCCTCGGGACCTACTGTGGAAGGTTCAGCAGTAGTATGGGATCGATGGTCACCTCCTTGCTGCCCTGATGTATCTATACGAATGCCCGAATATTTGTGTTCGGATAGATGGTGCGTACAATCACCTCTCCTGTTCATTATTTACATGAACAGGTGGATTGGCAGTATCGGTGGAGGGTCGGGCGCCATGCTTTCCAGCATAGTTACGTTGCTTCTGACAGAACCCGCTGGAAGGAGTGTTTGAGGACTGCCCCCACGACCTTCTCGGGAATAAGAGGGCGAAGAAGGAGGAGTAAGGAGTGAGAGGATATGTATGGGTGCGAGTTGTGTGTGTGTGTCTTTCTCTCTACCACTGCCACCCCGCACTAATCACATCTTGGGTTCGATCCCACTGCGTAAGGTAAGGGATTTTTAATCATAGCCTCAGGTCGACTCGAGCACTTACTTGAAATTTGGTAAACGGAAAGTATGTTGAAGTTTGTAATTGGGTGGACAGCGTATACTGTGTCACGCTGATCCTACCCTGAGGTTTCCGTTAACGTTACACGTGTCTGTGGAATGATCAGTCACTTACTTACACGTTAATTCAATGAGCAAGTAGTTTATTTATTTGACCAACTGAAGCACTCATCGTGGATGACAGACGGAGGATCCTTCCTTCTACTAAACGTTATTTTCAAACATTTCAGGGAGCAAAGTGATGGGGGAAGGGGATGGAGGTGCTACTGGAGTCGACCAACTTGAATACTCATCGTGAATACCGACGGAGGACCCTTCTTCTGTTAGCCTCCATATTCCGTCAGACATTTCAGGTGTAAAAGGGACAGAAGGGGGGTGTTACTGGAGAGAGGAGTAGTTAACAATAAAATATATAAGACCAGCTGTTGTTGACTTAAAGCAAATATCAATATAGCATTCCATCACAGATACTTATGTACATAGCCTGAAAAACGAGAAGTGACCTGTTTGATAAGAAAGGTGTATGGAACATTCATACAAAGTCCCGTATGCCGTCGGGTATAGTTCGTAGAAGTCCGTATGCCGTCGGTGTAGTTCGTACAAGTCCGTATACTATGGAGATGAGTAAAGAAGAAAAGAATACGCTGACGTTTCGGAACACTGATATTTCGTCTCTGACGGTCTCTCTCTCTCTCTCTCTCTCTTTGTGTATGTCTGTGTGTTAGTTGGTCTGTGTGTGTGTGTGTGTGTGTGTATGTACAGATCCATAGACAATTACATTCCAACCAACCGGTCGTAAGTCATATTTACTGAGCTACGTAATGAATACATTATATTTTATCTGATAAGGGCGGTGGATTGGCAGTAT
Source organism: Eledone cirrhosa (assembly GCA_964016885.1). Taxonomy (NCBI): domain Eukaryota; kingdom Metazoa; phylum Mollusca; class Cephalopoda; order Octopoda; family Eledonidae; genus Eledone; species Eledone cirrhosa. Next base: position 24,270,361 of record OZ024757.1, read on the forward strand.
CGGTAGAGTCGGACGCCATGCTTTGACACATAGTTACGTCCCTTTACGGTCTGAGTTCAAATCCCACCGAGGTTAACTTTGCCTTTCATCCTTACGGGGTGGATAAAATAAAATACCAGTAATGCACTGGGTAATTGCTGGTCTTGTGCCAAAAGTAGAAACAATTATCTTTTATCTGTTTTAATGTATTATTTTACTTATTGAAGAATGACATGATGCTGAATGAAAACAAAAGCAATATATACAAACACACACACACACACACACACACACCGACCACAACTAAATATGGAGTGATATGCGATGGGGCCCCGGCGGTCAGAATGGAGAAGGCGTTTCCCCGGAGGACAGCAAGGGAGACGCGCTGGAAAAGCCACTCCAACTCGCGGGGCTCACACCTGCGGCTGGCCAGCTCAGCGCCAATGGTGGTGAGTAGGGAGGTAGCCCTAGGGCCAAGGACACCAGAAGTCTCTCACTGCCAGGGGTACAACAGCAAACCTGTCGGAGAGCGACCGGTATTTGAGGAGTTTAGCCTCCTCAGCCCGTGTCGATAGATTGGTAGAATCATTAGAGCGTTGAATAAAATGCTTTGTGGCATTTGAAGAATATTAAACAGATGAAGGTTAGAACGTTGGATATAATGGTTTGTGGAATTCGTTTCACCTCTCTGCTCTCTGAGTTCAAATCCCGCCGAGGTCAATAAATAAAAAACTACTAGTACTGGGGTCGATTCTTCCTCTATATCTCTTTCTCACTTCTACCCCCTCGCCCTCTTTCATTCCCTGAAAGAAAGCTTTGTGAGGGGATGGGCCCCACCAGGTTTTAAAAGTGCCCCGAGAAACGCCCTATGACAATATGTCGCTCCATCGACTCCCACGGGTGTTACGGGTCCACACCATACCAAACAAATGAAGAGATAGATACATTATGTTAAATAAATTGGTTTGAGTGTAGCACTTAACTATCGCAATATCGTAGACTTAATTTCAGGGCCGGGTTGTGCAAAACACTTCATTTCACATTGCTCCAGTGAAGTCGACTGGAAATTAGTACCAGCAGTAGCTGGAGGTGGGGTTGACTCTGTGACGGACTGGTGTCTTGTCCAGGGGGAGGTTTTGTACTCCCAGTCGCTTACTGTGAGGGAAACTGGAATAAGCACCGGTCCGATGAGCCTCCAGGTTTGGGACAAACTTTAACCCTACGATGGACTGGCGTCCTGTCCAGGGGTAAGTTTTATCATCTCAGTCGCCTAATGCCGATGAAACCGGAAAAAGCACCGGACTGATGAGCCTCCGGGTTTGGACAGACTATAGATTTTAGACAAACTTTTACTGGTAGAATCGGTAGAGCGTCAGACAAAATGCTAGGCGTCATTTCGTTACGGCTCTTTACGTTCTAACTCCAAATCCTGCTTTATCATACACTACGTCACGTTAAGTATTCCTAAGAATTATGTTAACGAGTAAGCCGTTCGCTCCGTTTATGGAACAACTGGCGCGCTCATCGTCGAAATCAACGGAGGTCCATTTACTTTACTTTTATATTATCCAATATTAATGTTTGATAACTAGAGGGGGTACCATAGACAAGGAGGGGTATTCAAGGCGTGGTTGTAACTAATTGAAAACTATCTGAGAGAGATTTCACATCTTAGAGGCTTCTCATTGAGCTCAACAGCAAACAGTTGCTTGTTAACCCTTAACGTCCTGTACCACATGAAGCCACATTAAGAAGGCATTCTTGAAAAGTAAAACGGTATTGTGACTGCCTCACATTAAAAATTATAATCTTTACTATAATACCACAAATGTTTACAACTTTCTTTCAACTAGTAAAGATACTATAAATATTTGCATTAGCAAAACTGTCTTTCAATACTTTCTGCTAAATCATTACAGGTTAAGAGATGATACAGCAGTTTTTACAACGATCTGTCCGCTAGTAAAAATACTAAAAATATTTGCATTAGCAAAACTGTCTTTCAATACTTTCTGCTAAATCATTACAGGTTAAGAGATGATACAGCAGTTTTTACAACGATCTGTCCGCTAGTAAAAATACTAAAAATATTTGAATTAGCAAAACTATATTGACATACGTTATGTTAAACCATTTCAGGGGATATTACAGAGTTAAAAAATATATTTACTAAGTCATTAGCAAACTCTCAATGCGACAAACGCTGTTAAAAACATGTCAGTGTAGATATACTCTCTATATTTATCATAACGAGTTATATATTTTGGCCTTGTCCATTTAATAAATCAGTTTCACGGCAATCACTGACATAATTCAATATAAATGTATAGAGAGAGGAAGATCAAAATGGAGGTCAAAATATAGATCGAAGCATATACCGTATTTCCCGGCGTCGAAGACGCTACTTTTTTCCTAAAATAAGTCTAAAAAATCTACCATGCGTCCTGGAGACCAAAGGCTGTTTTTTTTTTGTTTTTTTTTGTTTTTTTGGTTGTTAAAATTAGGGTGCGTCCTCGAGCGAGAACGAAGTGTCTTCGGCGCCGAGAAATACGGTAATCTATCAAAAGAAGTGATCGAAATAAGGAAAGCGAAGAACACGATATATTTGGCTATGTTGACAATAAACAGAAACTGATACGATGTAAGAGGGAAAGCTAGAGTAGAGTACAATAAGGTATTAAATAAGTTAAACTTATTCTATCATTTTCTTCGGTTAGATATGTTGTCTGTTTATGTCTAACTTTCTGTATATTTTTCATTAGAAGTATCTCTCATTTCTTCCAACCATAACTACATAAACACATTGAGCTTTGCATAAAACTATTTGGCAATATATACTCTTCTATATAGCTCTCTATATAAATATAGTTATATATTTTTGCCTTTGCAATATATATATATATATATATATATATATATATATATATATATATAAGTCTAAAGTCTGTCTCAAGCCTGGAGGTTCATCAGTCTGGTGCGTATCCGGGTTTCAAGGCGTTAGTTGACTGAGCGTACACTACTCCCTCCTGGATAGAACGCCACAATACGGAGTATTCACAACCTCTAACTGGATTACCTATAAGGATAACTTGTTTTCCCTTATATATATATATATATATATATATATATATATAGGAAAAGAGTCAGGACCCTGACGGCTAAGCTCCGGCCGTTTCAACAGCTAGATCTGTCGAAACGGCCATAGCTCAGCCGTTGGGGTCCTGACTCTTTTCCTATTACCCACTCTACTACCTTAACTATCGAGTACTCTGGTGCGTTATGGTCCACCTGGTATCTTACCACACCTTCTTTGTTATATATATATATATATATATATATATATTGAGTATATGTTCGTTGTATACCGACACCTCAGTATGCAGATTGGAGCACTCGACGAAGTACGCAGGTTGGTTTGGTTACTCCGGAATAATGTAAAATAAAATAATTAAGTCAAATATTTAAAATTTGGCTCCGTTTATTAAAGATGTACTGCTATATATATTTCGGTGACAGCCATCATTGGCTGTGACCTCTTCAGGCAGTCCGAACTGGTGTGGTATAGAAATAACAACCCAACCAAGAGCTCGGCATATTGGAGTATTGACGGAGTAAAACACTTTAACAACATGTGTACCTGTCTCAACCACACCAATTCGGATTGCCTGAAGAGTTCACAGCCAATAATGGCTGTCACCGAAATATATATATAGCAGTACATCTTTAATAAACGAAGCCAAATTTTAAGTATTTGACTTAATTATTTTATTTTATATATATCTATCTAGGGCGGGTAAAATTCCCGAGATCCATAGACGAGTTCTCTCCAGCGGTCTCTGTCCCTCATTATCGCTGCCATGTCCTGCGTCTCCAACAGACTAGTGTCTGTCCTTATGGCATCAACATAACATACGTTAACCTTGGTCTTCCTCTTCCAGTGTGTCCATGTAGGGGATCCCACAGGAGCACTGAGTGCAATGTCAACTCTGGATGTCGGTGATGGTGGATGGGTGCTACACGAGAATGCTGAGGATGAAAAACTCAGAGCTGTATGGGAGCCTCCCAAAAGTCAGCTCAAAAGTGACACAGAGGAGACTGAGGTTAGCTGGACATGCTTTATATATATATATATATATATTTATATATATAATGAAGCTAATTGTTTATAATCCGTTTAGCCACGGCCGTTATCTGCTCACTCAATGATTTTACAAGAATTTCTAAATTAGAGTGAACAAATGTCGTTTGTTTGTAAATAAAACGACTTCGAGTCGTTAATGCGTATAAACACGTAATATGTATAAATACGTTAAATATAACCGTGTGATGTTGACGAACGTCGGAGTGACTACTGAATACCGAAGTTGATGTACTAATATTATGGAATTGGCAGTATCGGTAGAGGGTCGGACGCCGTGCTTTCCAGCATAGTTACGTCCCTTTACGGTCTGAGTTCAAATCCCGTCGAGGTTAACTTTGCCTTTCATCCTTACGGGGTCGATAAAATAAAGTACCAGTCATGTACTGGGTAATTGCTGGCCTTGCGCCAAAAGTAGAAACAACTAATATTATGACGGCTAAAAGGTGAGATTTGTCACTCTGGCGTTTCACCTGTGTACCCACAGCTTCATCTGACGAGATTCTTCTCAGATGATCGTGTGGGTACACAAATGAAAGCCAGAGTGACAAGACTCATCATTCAGCCTTAATATAGAATGTGTGAAATAATCCATTCTTATTTTGGTAAGGTAGGATAAGCTCAATGCATTAATAAAATCAACGACATGCAGAAATCCAAACAAAGGTATATCCCTATATATATCTAAACTCTAAAGTCTGTCTTAAGCCAGAAGGTTCATTAGGCCGGTGCTTATCTCGGTTTCATGGCGTGAAGCGA
>OZ024757.1:24282736-24287736 GCA_964016885.1 Eledone cirrhosa
TGCCTGTGCCGTGAAGCTTTTATAGTGAGCAAAGGCACTGCACAAAGCCAGTCCCACTCTCTTAACCAAGATGATATTTACCAAAAAGAAGAACAAGTCAACATCATTGGATACCATCAGGGTTGCAGGTGTTATATCAGAGTTTTCCTTCTCCTAGAATTCTGCCTTGACAAAGGCTAAGGGGTCATCTCTCCCAGTGATTTTGGATGGCCATTGACTCTTAAGAGCTCCTTTGCCCTTTGACAGGTTTTGTTTTTAGTCCTGCAGGATGTCCAAAGTCACCCTCCTCACCAAGAAACCTTGGTGGGGTTGCCAGTTTAGTCGCCAACGACCCGACCATGAGACAGGTTGTACTGGAACACATGTTACCAGTAGCACCAAGTGGTGACCTGACATACATACATACATGAATACACACATACATACATACACACATACATACACACATACATACATGAATACATACACACATACATACACGCAGACATACACACATATATACACACATACATACACACATACATACACACACACATACATATATACACACATACATGAACACATACATACATACATACATACATACACACATACATACATATATACATACACACATACATACATGAATACATACATACACACATACATGAATACATACATATATACATACATTCATTTCAATTCGAGAATAATAATTGTTTCTATTTTAGGCACAAGCCCAGCAATTTAAAGGAGAGGGGAAATCGATTAAATTGACCCCAGTACATTACTGGTACTTTATTTTATCGACCCCGTAAGGATTAAAGGCAAAGTTAACCTCGGCGGGATTTGAACTCACACCATAAAGGCGTGTAACTCCATGCTGCAAAGCATGGCGTCAGACCCTCTACCGATACTTCCCTTAATAATTGTTTCTACTTTTGGCACAAGGCCAGCAATTACCCACTACATTACTGGTACTTTATTTTATCGACCCCGTAAGGATGAAAGGCAAAGTCAACCTCGGCGGGATTTGAACTCAGATCGTAAAGGGACGTAACTATGCTGGAAAGCATGGCGTCCGACCCTCTACCGATACTGCCAATCCACTGCCCTTAATAATAATAATTGGCCAACAGGGTCTGAGTCTTTGAGGGCAGTACAATGTTGAAATCCCAAAGAAAACACCAAACAGGAATTGTAATGTATGTATGTATGCATGCATGCATGTATGTACGTATGTATGTATGTACGTATGAAGGAAAACTCTGATATAACACCTGCAACTCTGATGGTATCCAATGATGTTGACTTGTTCTTCTTTTTGGTAAATATCATCTTGATTAAGAGAGTGGGTCTGGCTTTGTGCAGTGCCTTTGCTCACTATAAAAGCTTCACGGCACAGGCATTGCTTTATATCTGGAGATCTCTCTGCACTTGTCGTCACATGGTACCATGGGCCCAGCACTATGTGTCAGTATTTGTCACATGTGTAGTGTTTGCACCAGAGTTTTCAAGTTGCTGGCTGGACTGAAAAGTCACACTCGTTCAGCGCATCGGTAGGGGTTCTCCTACATGGATATAAAGTAGTGGCCGTACTCGAAAACGAGTTGGCAGCCACCATGTATGTATGTATGTATATGTACGTATGAATGTATGTATTTATATAGAAATCATCAAGACTGGTTTGATGGGAGCGACAAAAAGGTTCAGATGCTTTTAAATGAAAGGAACATAGTGATAACAAAAGTGCTAGATGATGGACCGGAAATGAGTAAGATTGAGGACGTGCTCAGTGTGGTGTAGTGTAAAGTGCGGCGTAGTCTTCGTAGCATGTACCATAAGTGGTGGAGGAATAAAGCAGCGATTCAGAGGGCGTTTGACTTCAACAACATAAAGTCGTATATTCTGTTGCGGGAAGTGTATGGGCCATTGTCCTCTCCAGTTGCACCTCTTCACACTCAGGACGGCAAATAATTGCTTAGGGATCCAAAGGAAATTCTTGTCAGGTGGCACTAACCCTTTGACGGACCTTTGAATAGACCTTCTGAGGTTGATGTCGAGTTTGTCAACACCATTCCCTGCAGACCCACCAAATATGTAATGGCAGAAACTCCTTCGAAAAATCTGACTAGTCGTAAGTCACCTGGGATGGAGGGTCACTGTGTTGAAATCTTCAAATGTGGAAGTGAAAACCTACTTCGTCGCCTAACTACCTTAATCCAAAAGGTTTAGGTTGAAGAGAGTGTTCCATATGACTGGAAAGATGCACTAATGGTGATTCTCTACAAAGGCAAAGGTGGAAGAGACGATTGTAGCAATTACCATGGAATATCCATTCTGCTGTTGTAGGCAAGGCCTTCTGTAGGATCATACTGGACAGACTCCTTGACAACATCGCTGATGAAATCATTCCTGAATCTCAGTGTGGCTTTACGGTGAGACAACTGCAGGAGAAATGCATTCAGCACAGGCTGGACCTCTATCAGGTGTTTATCAATCTGATAAAAGCTTTTGATACAGTCAATAGAATTGCCCTGTGCAAGATTCTCAGGAAGCTCGGGTGTCCTGATAAATTCGTCCGTGTTGAGGGGTTCCCATGGTGGAATGAAGGCAAGTGTTAATATAAGTGGTAAGCTCTCTGATCCCATTGTGGTTGAAAATGGTGTTAAGCAAGGAGATATTCCGGCACCGACTCTGTTTGCGTTGTACGTTGCTATGGTTTTCTTGATGACTTTTCAAGGTTGCTCACATGGGCTCTACATTAAATATCGAACAACAGGTAAAATGTTCAATATCAGAAGGTTTGCTACCAAATCGAAGATATTTACATCGCTGATACACGAATTCCTGTATACTGACGACTCTGATCTTGTCGCTCATTCTGTAAGTGACATGCAACATCCCATGGATTCTTTTTCGAAAGCATGCAGCGCTTTAGGCCAAACAATCAGTCTGGAAAAGACTGTGGTGATATTAACAGCCTGCACCAGGGAAAGCTTACTCTACACCAAAGATATGGCCAGAAATTGAAAGTCGTGGATAAGTTTGTATATCTAGAAAGCATTGTGAATATGACCAATAATCTGGATAAAAATATCTCTGCCCGAATCAAGAAGGCAAGTGATGGTAAACTGCATGGTATTTACATTGAGACAAAGTTAAAAGTGTATAATACTTCTGTGTTGTCCTCTTTGTTGTATGCATCTGGGACTTGGGCCATTTACCGAAGACATCTCAAAATGTTGGAGCACTTTCACCAACTGTGTCTTCAACGTATACAGGGTATCCACTGGAAAATGTACCTGAGTGACACTTACGTTCTTGAACGCAGTCGGTCTGCCAGTATAGAGTCTCATATTTCAACATCGATTAAGATGGAGTGGTCATGTAGTGAGAATAGACGGTGATCGCATCCCTAGACAGTTCCTGTATGGTGAGTTGGTCGAAGGTAAACGACCGGCACACAAACCAAAATTGAGGTACAGGGAGTGCATTAAAAGTACACTGGGGAGATGAAAATATCAGAGAATGACTGGGAGAACCTCGCTTTAGATAGGCTTTCCTGGAGGAAGGGAGTGCATGATGGGAGGAGAGAATTTAAAAGAAACCGTGTTAAGCATGAACAGCTCAATCGGTGTGCTCGTAGGAGCCTTGAGTCTGGTTTGTCTAAGTATCTTGGCATGCAGGGTGATTTAACCTGTAAAGAATGTGGCTGGTTAATTCTAAGTAGGACGGACTTTGGTAGTCATCAGAGAAGCCACGTACACGGGGTCACTGTCAACTGTGCATTGTATGACATTTCTGTTTGTGAGGAGTGTGAAGGAATGTGCAAGAGTGAGCAAGTCCCTAGCGGGACTAAAAAGCCACATCCTTGCTGCTCATGCTTAGGTGTCAAGCGATGGCATTACTCGAAATCGAGTTTCAGCCATCGCGTGTGTGTATGTGTGTGTCTGTGTTTATATATATATATATATATATATATATATATATATATATATATATATATGACAGTCGATCGACTTTCGTCAAATCGGACCAAGGGAACAATGTTTCCGTTGGTCTTTCCAATTGCTAATACTATCTATCGGTCGTAACTCCAGGTAGAAGGAGCAACGTGAAATAAAGTGTCTTGCTCAAGGACATAACGCATCACCCGGTCCAGGAATCGAATCACAACTTCTCGATTGCGAATCCGATTCTCTAACCACCTAGCCACACGCCTTTACACCGTGTGTGTGCGCGCGCGTGAATGTAACTTTTCTAATCAGTAACATGTGCAATTTCTGATTAGCATTAACTAACTTTGATTAGTCTTCATGCCATAAAGTAATCGATATAATAGAACATAAACATGATCATTTGACCGGCTAGAAATAGCAGGCAAATCATCCTCACACGACATTTTATGTAGTTTTTAGAAAGGACGCTTTGAATAGTGTATATCCTAATGGTTAGGGTTAGGGTTGTACAAAACATAAACTGATCAACGTATTAGAAATGAATTTATACGGAAACTTGGTCAACATAACTACAATTTCTCAAAGACGGTTAGGAGTTTCAAGATATTACTGGTGAAGTAAGCAGGAAGTTACACACAAACCTCTATTGTGGAGACCAACTCACGGGAGATGCAGTAGAGGAAGACCTGCTTAAATATTCATCAATCAACTCTCAGACGATACAAACCTCCCCAGTAAGAAGCAGTTACCAGAAGCAATGGAAAATCGTGAATAGTGGAGAGACTTTGTCAGGAATGTTGGACAGCGGTTGCAAATGATGATGATAATTAAATCCAAAAATACTATGGCTGAAAAAATGAATGGGCACGGCTGGATTGCACTGACCATCGGGTTTCTTGAATTAACTTCGAGTTAGAAACTCCAATGCAGGGTTGATTTTTGTTGTTGTTTTTCTGTGAAAATAGTCCGACATGTTGGGCATATAAGGAAACCGAAAATACGTACGATGAAGTTCCTAGCGCTAAGTTAATTCCAATAAAATACATATCCACTGAACGT
>OZ024757.1:24292736-24305236 GCA_964016885.1 Eledone cirrhosa
CGCCTTGTTTTAAAATATAATTGACATAATTTTATTTGTTGAGTGATTGAAATGAAATGCTTACAATAGTGGTCACATAAGGTTCCCAAGGTATGTTCTGGACTATATTCCCATCTCAAATGATCATCATGAAATTGTAATCCTTGTTTATGACATCCTGGGCGGTGCTGCAACATTGGAAACTGAAATTTAGCGTTGACGAAAGGTCAAACTGACAGAAGAACGGATACCACACACATACATACCAACAACAACAACAACAACAAGCATACGTACAAATACGGGCATATATTTACATAGACACACACACATACACACATATATATACACTATATAGAACATATATGTAGTTTATATAAAGATATATATATATATATATATATATATATATATATATATATATATATATATATATATATATGTGTGTGTGTGTGTGTGTATATAAAAAATAATATATGTGAGTGTGCGTGGCGTGTGTATGTATATGCATGTATGTGTATGTATATATATGTACATTTACATACATACGTATATATACTTATATACGTATGTAAAAACATATAAATACACAATATTGTCTGTTCAATTTGTTCTCTAATTTCCGGAAATGGTTATTTCAGCAGTTTGTCATGAAGTTGTTGTTGTTGTTTCAATGGAAATCTCAAATGGGTGTCAAAGCCGCAGAATCAGTTCTAAACAACAGCCGCCATTACAAATGTTAACAATTGTCGCCATTACGAATGTTATTCACCCATTTTTTTTATTATTTTATTTATTTATTTATTTATTTATTTATTTTTTAGTATCGTTGTTGTTTCGCTCCATCTCATTTACGATCGCTTCTTAACTCTTAATATCCTGTTTTCAAAACTATCTTTTTTTTCTTTTTTTATTTTCACGGTATCTTTACTAGTGCACCGATCTATGTTAAAGATAGCAGCATTGACATAAAGATTTTAATTTTTAATGCGAGGCAATCATTTACGATCGCTTCTCAACTCTTAACATCTGCAGTGATTTTGTAGAAAAATGTTACAAAAATGGTTATTTCTTCATATATATACTAGTTATATCTTTACTAGTAGACAGATCGTTGTAAAAAATTACATTATTTCTTAACATTTCGCATTGAGTGGTGGAGTAGCAATATCAGTAGAGGGTCGGACGCCATGATTTGCAAGCATGGAGTTATAGCCCTTTATGAGCTGAGTTCAAATCACGCCGAGGTTAACTTTGCCTTTCATCCTTACGGGGTCGTCGGTAAAATAAAGTACCAGAAATGCACTGGATAATTGCTGGCCTTGTGCCAAAAGTAGAGACAATTATTTCTTAACAGAAAGTATCTAAAAATGTGGTTTGTTAGTTCAAATGTTTATAGTATCTTATGCACAGATCTATGTGAAAGTTTGCAGTATTAGAGTAAAGACTTTAATTTTTAATGTGTGGCAGTCACAATGCTGTTTTCTATTTTTCAAGAATATCTTTGAGTGGATAGATCATTGTAAAAAGATTACAGTAAACTAGATTTTAATGAAATGCAGTCAGTAGTGGTGTTTTGTAAAGTTTTAACGAATATCTTCATAATTGTTTCTATTTTTGGCACAAGGCCAGCAATTATCCCAGTATATTACTGGTACTTTATTTTATCGACCCCGTAAAGGATGAAAGGCAAAGTTAACCTCGGCGGGATTTGAACTCAGACCATAAAGGGCCGTAGCTCTTTGCTACAAAGCATGGCCTCCGACCCTCTAGCGATACTGTAAACATTTGTCCAAATCACATGAAACCCTGTGGATTGCCACAGGGTTTCATGTGATTTGGACAAATGTTTACAGTATCTTTACTACTGAACAGATTATTGTGAAAATGTTATAGTATTAAAGGAAATATTTTAATTTGTAAAGTGATACAGTAACAGTGTTGTTTTGTACTTTTCAAGAATGTCTTCGTAACGTTTACAGTATTTTTACATCGTGAAAATTTGAAATATTAAAGTAATAGATTTTAATTTTTAATGTGATGCGGTCATGGCATTTTTTTTTTTTTTTTTTTTTTTTGGTATATTTCAAGAATGGCATGCTAATGCGGATCTATGTGGTATAGACGTTAATAGTTAAAGGCGTTGCTCTCTCGCACTGTCTGTTACACCAATCCAGTCAGCTGTCAAAAATTAGTTGTATCTATATATAAATTTGAGCGACTTCCGTCCGTCACACACTGCGGGCGTTTGTGTAAATGTGTGTGTGTGTCTAAATGTGTGTGTAAAAGGAAGGAAGGAAGGAGATGGTGAAAGAACTATAGCAAAGCAGCGTCTAGCGTTCCGTTTGCTACGCTATGTGTGAGTTTGTGGGAAATGTATGTCTGTGAGTGTGTATTTTTGTAAGTGTGTCTGTGTTTGCGTGTTTATATTTATATACTCACACATATGAATATATGCACATACACACACGCACACACATATACACATACGCATCAGTGTATTTTAAAAAATCCTAGTATATATATATTTGATTATGTTACATAATTACGTGACATGATTAATTATATTGCCTAATCATAGTATATTATAATATTTGTCTTAACACCATATTTCCATTTGCACCTTTGTATTTTGTTGTGTATATTTTAAGTACATATTATACATACATACGTATATATATATGTGTGTGTATATATATATATATATATATATTTACGTACATATATACTTACATACATACATATACATACATATATATATGCAAACATGCATATATACATGTTTGCATGTATATATATATATATACTTGTATGCATACATATCATGTGTAAGCATATATATATATATATATATATATACATGAATGCTTGCATATGTATATGTATGTGCATGCATATATATATATATATATATATATATAGGAACCAGTAAGACCCCGACAGCTGAGCTCAAGCCGTTTCGACGGCTAATTCTGGACTAAATGAAAATTTTTGGGGTCTTACTGGTTCCTATTACCCACTCTACTACCTCAAGTATTGAGTACTTTGGTGCGTTATGGTCCACCTGGTTCCTTACCACATTTCCTTCGTTATATATATATATATATATATATGGATAGAAAGATGCAGGCGTACATACATTGCACATAAATACATACATGCAGACATTATATACGCATACCTATACGCATTCACTGGGCATATTACCACCCACGAACGCTCACACGCACTCATAGAAAAAAGGAGTGTATGTTTTTTCTTTATATTCACCTATGCGCGTAATATATATATAATGGGTGTATATATATATATATATATATATATATATATAAAGTGTGTGCATACATACATACATACATACATACATACATACATACATACATACATGCATATATACATGAATGCATAGAAGGCAATTCAGGGACATGGACCAAAATTCACAAGCACACGCACAAAAGGATATTTATCTATGCGTATATACATACATATATATATATGCATGTATATATATGCATATATTATATATATATATATATATATATATATATATATATATATATATATATATGCATAGATATACTTACATTACCACAATACTACACAAATCATTTGAAGTAATTCAAATAATTGGTTGTAGACAGGTTGAACCTGTTTGCTTTTCATTCTTCTTATTTCATTCTTTCTATGAGACACACATATAAATGTGTGTGTGTATATGTATATATATATATATATGTATATATATATATATATATATATATATATATATATATATATATATATATATACACACACACATTTATATGTATATATATATATACACATTCGTATCATAAAACATGGGTATATAATTATACACGAAAATCGAATGACAAAATTCAACCTTCTATTAAAAGAAGTAACATCTAAATTGTGTGTGTGCGTGTGTGTGTGTGTGTGTGTGTCAGTGGAGTAAGTCACGTGTTAGCACACCTGAAAGTTGGGAACACTATATATGGTCGTCTGCTTGCTGGATGAGTTGAAGTGGCGTTTTCTTGGCGTGAGAGAGAGAGAGGAGGGGGGGGGGTAAGAGAGGGAGTCAGTCAGAGAGAGAGAGGCAGAGAGAAAGAGGGGGGCGGGAGACATAGTGACAGAGACTGGAGAAGAGAGGGAGGCAGAGAGAATCAGACTGACAGATAGAGAGACACACAGACTGAAAGTCATATAGACAGACAGAGAAAGACAAAGGGAGTTAGTCGGATAGACAGAGAGTGAGATAAAGTGAGAGAGAAAGGTAGATAGAGAGAGAGAGCGAGAGAGAGAGAGAAAAACCAGCTTTTTGTGGCTTTCTTTTCTGACCTGACCTTTCCGCAACCAATCCCTGGTAGTCAATGTCCAGCGTTCGACCTCAACCCTTAACCTCTTAACTACATCTCCCTGAGAAACTGATACAGGTATGTATAGTGCCGTAACACCTGATAGAATCGTATGGACACTGTATTGACATGTTGGCGTTTCTTGAGCATTTTACGCCTGTCGGAGCCCATTCCTCTCCAGGTCTGAGTACAGCAGATTTCTTGGGCATTTTAAGTCTGTCGGAGCTCATCTCTCTCCAGGTCTGAGTACAGCAGATTTCTTGGGCATTTTAAGCCTGTCGGAGCCCATCTCTCTCCAGGCCTGAGTACAGCAGATTTCTTGGGCATTTTAAGCCTGTCGGAGCCCATCTCTCTCCAGGCCTGAGTTCAGCAGATTTCTTGGGCATTTTAAGCCTGTCGGAGCTCATCTCTCTCCAGGTCTGAGTACAGCAGATTTCTTGGGCATTTTAAGTCTGTCGGAGCCCATCTCTCTCCAGGCCTGAGTACAGCAGATTTCTTGGGCATTTTAAGTCTGTCGGAGCCCATCTCTCTCCAGGCCTGAGTACAGCAGATTTCTTGGGCATTTTAAGCCTGTCGGAGCCCATTCCTCTCCAGGTCTGAGTACAGCAGATTTCTTGGGCATTTTAAGCCTGTCGGAGCCCATCTCTCTCCAGGCCTGAGTACAGCAGATTTCTTGGGCATTTTAAGTCTGTCGGAGCCCATTCCTCTCCAGGCCTGAGTACAGCAGATTTCTTGGGCATTTTAAGTCTGTCGGAGCTCATCTCTCTCCAGGTCTGAGTACAGCAGATTTCTTGGGCATTTTAAGCCTGTCGGAGCCCATCTCTCTCCAGGCCTGAGTACAGCAGATTTCTTGGGCATTTTAAGTCTGTCGGAGCCCATTCCTCTCCAGGTCTGAGTACAGCAGATTTCTTGGGCATTTTAAGCCTGTCGGAGCCCATCTCTCTCCAGGTCTGAGTACAGCAGATTTCTTGGGCATTTTAAGCCTGTCGGAGCCCATCTCTCTCCAGGTCTGAGTACAGCAGATTTCTTGGGCATTTTAAGCCTGTCGGAGCCCATCTCTCTCCAGGTCTGAGTACAGCAGATTTCTTGGGCATTTTAAGTCTGTCGGAGCCCATTCCTCTCCAGGCCTGAGTACAGCAGATTTCTTGGGCATTTTAAGCCTGTCGGAGCCCATCTCTCTCCAGGTCTGAGTACAGCAGATTTCTTGGGCATTTTAATCCTGTCGGAGCCCATTCCTCTCCAGGTCTGAGTACAGCAGATTTCTTGGGCATTTTAAGCCTGTCGGAGCCCATCTCTCTCCAGGCCTGAGTACAGCAGATTTCTTGGGCATTTTAAGTCTGTCGGAGCTCATCTCTCTCCAGGCCTGAGTACAGCAGATTTCTTGGGCATTTTAAGCCTGTCGGAGCCCATCTCTCTCCAGGCCTGAGTACAGCAGATTTCTTGGGCATTTTAAGTCTGTCGGAGCTCATCTCTCTCCAGGCCTGAGTACAGCAGATTTCTTGGGCATTTTAAGTCTGTCGGAGCCCATCTCTCTCCAGGCCTGAGTACAGCAGATTTCTTGGGCATTTTAAGCCTGTCGGAGCCCATCTCTCTCCAGGTCTGAGTACAGCAGATTTCTTGGGCATTTTAAGTCTGTCGGAGCCCATCTCTCTCCAGGCCTGAGTACAGCAGATTTCTTGGGCATTTTAAGCCTGTCGGAGCCCATCTCTCTCCAGGTCTGAGTACAGCAGATTTCTTGGGCATTTTAAGTCTGTCGGAGCCCATCTCTCTCCAGGCCTGAGTACAGCAGATTTCTTGGGCATTTTAAGTCTGTCGGAGCCCATCTCTCTCCAGGCCTGAGTACAGCAGATTTCTTGGGCATTTTAAGTCTGTCGGAGCCCATCTCTCTCCAGGCCTGAGTACAGCAGATTTCTTCCAGAGAAAGATAGAAAGTGAGAGAGAGGAAATGAGAAAGAGATATAGAGGAAACGAGAAAGAGATATAGAGGAAGAATCGACCCCAGTACTAGACTGGTACTTTTTTTCTATTGACCTCGAATGGATGAAAGGCAAAGTTGACCTTGGCAGGATTTGAACTCCGAGAGCAGAGAGCCGCAACGAATGCCATAAAGCATTCTATCCGCCGTTCTAACGACTCTGCCGCCTATATTTGAACATTCACCAAGGAAATCAACGAAAGAAGGAAGACTTTAACGATGTTTACCGACATGCTAGAAATAGCAGCCAAATCTTCCTCTTTGATAAAAAAAAAAAAAAATGGATGACATTAGATATTACAGTCCTACTTAAACATGTTCTTAAGATGCTTATTACTAAAATCAATAATTGGTGATTGATACTAATTAATAAGATCGATGGTTTGCGTCGTTATCTTATATATCGTTTAAACTAGCAAAAAATTGATGTGCTGAACTGATGTTCATAGAGCTTTTTTTATTGAGACACATAATCTATAACCGATATATATTTATTTGCTTCGATTAAATCTCTCTCTCACTCCCCCCCCCCCTCCTCTTCTCTCTCACCTCTTCTCCCCTTCCCTCTCTCTCTCTCTCTCTCTCTTTCTCTCTGTATTTAATAGGCTACCTACTCCCTGAATAACTATCAGAATTTAAAATATAATTTTGGACCCAATTCCTATTACGAATATACACAACAACCAGTTTGATGTTTAATATATTCGACTGTTCTCAAATCTTTTTTAATTTCTAACTTTTAATTTTTGAAATTTTAAGTTTTTAAGTTTAAATTTAAAATTTTTAATTTTTTTATCTGTAACTTTATTTTCCAGTGAGGATTTGTATTAACCATAGATTTAATTTATATTCTCACTTTGTCGTTATTGGTCAGTACATTGTCCATAACCGGGTAGTGGTGGTGGTGGTGGTGGTGGCACACGTACTCAAACACAGAATTCTATTGGACCCCAAAGCTTGCAGCAAACAATTCGGTGGCTGAATTGAACTCTCTGTGACCGTATCGTGTTGCTAGCTGAGGTGGTGGGGGATTGGTGGCTGGGAAGAATCACCTAAGGTCGTATTAATCTGGGTGGTGGTTAAGTGGTCAACTTCCGCCACGTCTACGCAAAGCTGTTGGGAAGTTCTGAAATTTACAAGGGAGCGGACAACCCCATAAAAACATTTGTGTGTGTGTGTGTGTGTACTGTGGGTTTACCTATATAAACCACTTTCTCTTTTTCCAGCCCACACCAAAAACAAATTGTTGGCCTTGTACCAAAATTGGAAATATAATACTTGTTTCTACTTGTGGTACAAGGGCAGCAATTATCCCAGTGTATTACTGGTACTTTATTTTATCGACCCCGTAAGGATGGAAGGCAAAGTTAATCTCGACGTGATTTGAACTCAGACCGCAAAGGGACGTAACTATATGCTGAAAAGCATGGCGTCCAACCCTCTACCGATACTTGTTTCTACTTTAGGCACAAGGCCAGCAATTATCCCAGTGCATTACTGGTACTTTATTTTATCGACCCCGTAAGGATGAAAGGCAAAGTCAACCTCGGCGGGATTTGAACTCAGATCGTAAAGGGACGTAACTCTATGCTGAAAAGCATGGCGTCCAACCCTCTATCGATACTGCCAATCCACCGCCCTTGAAAATGTATTAATACGGTTATTTCTGCGTTAGGTCGACTACATTTCAAATTTCAAAATTTTCCCAATGTTTCCGAAGTCAACAGTTGTTTTGTTTGATGTTGTTATTTTCATAACACAAATTACTCGCGTATTTCACAGTTAAAGGTTTAACAGACCCACATCTACTGACATTTGTTTAACAATTTCAAACCCGCTGTAAATGTTGGCTGCTCTTAGATTTCAAAAGTTAATAGAGCCAACTTAGTGATTCAAATAACCAACTGGCTCAGTCAAAAATAGACGAATGACACTTTTATTTTTTGCGTGGCAACGAAGAACGCCATGCACACACACACACACACACACACACACACACACACACACACACACACACACACACACACACACACACACACATATATATATATATATAAATGCGACACACTGCCTATCTCTTTCTCTCGTCATATATAAATATATAGTAAATACTTTCAAACAATACTCCATCTCATTACTCTCTTTCTTTAATTTGCCATCCTATTTTCTGATGAAGGACTAGCGTCCAAAACGTTAAGACTCTTTTTATTTTTTGCGTGGCAACGAAGAACGCCATGCACACACACACACAAACACACACACATATATATATATAAATGCGACACACTGCCTATCTCTTTCTCTCGTCATATATAAATATATAGTAAATAATTTCAAACAATACTCCATCTCATTACTCCCTTTCTTTAATTTGCCATCCTATTTTCTGATAAAGGACTAGCGTCCAAAACGTTAAGACTCTTTCCCTACTATATCAAGTGTAAAACAAATATATTTCTTCATTGTACTGTGCCAATTGCTTTGTTATTTCTGTTTACCTTCTGCATATATATACACAGGGTGTCCCCCCAAATTGTTTACAAACTTTGATTAGAATGCTGTTGAAGTGTGTATACATTTTTTGTTGACACCCTGTATGTATATATATGTATGTATATATATATATATGTGTGTGTGTGTATATATGTGTGTGTGTGTATATATGTGTATATATATATGTGTGTATATATATATGTGTGTATATATATATGTGTATATATATATATGTGTGTATATGTATATATGTGTATATATATATATATGTGTGTGTATATATATGTGTGTGTGTATATATATATATATATATATACGTATGTCTTTATATATATATATATGTATATATATATATATATATATATATGTATATATATATATATATATATATATGTATGTATATATATATATATATATGTATATATATGTATGTATATATATGTATATATATATATATATATATGTTGTTATACTTTGGGAGGGTCATGTTGCCAATAAGAAACACACGCACCAGTTGCTTTCACTTCAATTTATTATAATAAATTTATAAATTTAGGAATTTATAAATTTCCGGTTGGTGGGTTGGTTCCACAACCAGATGGTGGTTTATATATTGTCAAAGTTCTTTCGTCACACATTCTGTGACCTCTTCAGTGACTGGGGATTCTTTTCTTTGTTTTTGTGCCTCTCCTTTGTTCTGTCCTACGCCATCTTGGCGTAGGACAGATATATATGTATAACCTGTCTCATGGTCGGGTCGTTGGCGACTAAACCGGCAACCCCACCAAGATTTCTTGGTGAGGAGAGTGACTTTGGACATCCTGCAGGACTAAAAACAAAACCTGTCAAAGGGCAAAGGAGCTCTTAAGAGTCAATGGCCATCCAAAATCACCGGTGATGACCCCTTAGCCTTTGTCAAGGCAGAATTCTAGGAGAAGGAAAACTCTGATATAACACCTGCAACCCTGATGGTATCCAATGATGTTGACTTGTTCTTCTTTTTGGTAAATATCATCTTGGTTAAGAGAGTGAGACTGGCTTTGTGCAGTGCCTTTGCTCACTATAAAAGCTTCACGGCACAGGCATTGCTTTATATCTGGAGATCTCTCTGCACTTGTTACATGGTACCATGGGCCCAGCACTATGTGTCAATAATTGTCACAAGTCTAGTGTTTGTACCAGGGTTTTCAAGTCGCTGGCTGGACTAAAAAGTCACACTTGTTCAGCGCTTCGGTAGGGGTTCTCCTACATGGATATAGAGTAGTGGCCGTACTCGAAAACGAGTTGGCAGCCACCATGTATATAGATATATATGTATATACATGTATATATGTATATATATGTATATATATGTACTTATATATATACATATGTTTATGTACGTATATATATATAAATATATGTATGCATATATATATATGTATGTATATATATGTATATGTATATATATATGTATATATATATATATGTGTATGTATATACATGTATATATATATATATATATATATATATATGTATATATATGTATATATATATGTATATATATATATGTGTGTATGTATATACATGTATATATATATATATGTATATATATGTATATATATGTATATATTTATATATGTATATATTTATATATGTATATATAAATGGAAAAAATGAAATTTCATTTCTCATTCTTAGTTCGGCTGATACTTAAATATAAGTATGTATACGTACATACATATATGTATACAGACGTACAGTAGTATGTATATACATACATACATGCACACATATATATATATGTACGTATGGGTTTACCGAACATTTATTATAATGTACGGTTTGTTTGTAAACAAACAGCCCGAATTAAGCCGTACAGTGTTCGGCAACCATCGTTGCCCTTTTGTTCAACACTGACAAGGAACGATGAACTAGTTTCTAGCCTATTAGCTGTCATCAGCACCGTATACCTTCCTGTCATTCGATTGAACGTTTGAAAGTATAAACTTTCCCTATGCATATTAACGGCTGAGCAGCCTAATTTGCATATCGAGTGAGTTTGTCGGCCGGGCGTACCAAAAACGATAAATGGAAGAATTGAAATTTCATTTCTCACTCTTATATATTGGTTTGATTAAAACAACAGAAGGCCGAACTGGTGATGTTCCTTTAAAGTTTTATTATTTCAAAAACACTATATATATTTCAATGGCCTGGGTACGTAAGATTTTGGCGACATCATCAGGTTCAGATTGCATAATTAGTTAATCAATAAAGGAATTACGGCAGAGAAAATATCGAAAAAATATATTGGATTCAGGGATGGCCTGCAGCAACAATAGCAGCTAGGTCGCAGGCCATCTCCGAATCAGATATAGTTTTTCTATATTTTCTCTCTTTGTGTATGCCGTAATTCCTTTATTGATTAACTAATTATTCAATATGTACCTGATGATGTTGTCAGTGTCGTACGCAATAAAGCCATTGAAATCTTTAAAGGAACATCACTAGTCCGGCCTTCTGTTGTTTTAATCAAACCAATATATATATATATATATATATATATATATATATATATATATATATATATATATATATATATATATATATATATTCCATTATTTATATACTCCATTCCTGCACCAGCCTATGGATTCAATATGAATGTTGGATGAGTTGTGTAACGTAATGCTTTTTCTACTATTGCATGATTTCTCACGAATGAAACAGTTCTAGTGCTGTAGAACCTCTTCTATATTAAAATATATATACATATATATATATATCTGTTTCTACTTTAGGCACAAGGCCAGCAATTACCCAGTTCATTACTGGTACTTTATTTTATCGACCCCGTAAGGATGAAAGGCAAAGTCAACCTCGGCGGGATTTGAACTCAGATCGTAAAGGGACGTAACTATGCTGGAAAGCATGGCGTCCGACCCTCTACCGATACTGCCAATCCACTGCCTATATATATCAACAATCACACGGTCACCCAAATATGTGTGTGTGTGTGTGTGTAATGTTATGACCAGGTTGAAGTAGTTAATTATTCTATTATTTTTTACGATCGTTTCAATGAACGAAATTATCGATAATTTTCTTCACTGAACCGCTCGTAAAACAAAATATTAACTACACTGCACTTTGCCTCATTCTGTCATTATTTAACGTAATATATCTGACTCTGAGGTTTTGAATACTCAACGATATGTATATACTTTGTAAACATTTTTGGTATGGATGGGAAAGCGGAGGGAAAATAGGGGTTAGTATCAAGTCCACTCCAGAAGAGAGGGTCAGGCAATTATCATATCTTTAGTGGAGATGGACAGAGAAATAGGTGCTGGAGTCCAGTCCAGAAAACAGACTCAGATTCCACATGATTGGTGATTATTGGAAGGTGCACAGAAAACTACAGGCTGGAGTCCAGTCCGGACAGTCCGGCTGCTACACCTTTGGCAAAAGTGACCAGATGAACAGAGGAATATTGTCTGATCCAAAAGAGAGGGACAGTCCTGTATCACATCTTTGGTGAGGGTGGGGGTGATAGACAGAGGAACATAGACAAGTGTTCACTCAGGACAGTCCGGTATTCCATCTTTGGCACAAGTGACAAGATGGACTGAAGAATATGTTCAATGTCCTGTCCAGAAGAAAAGGTCAGTCAAATATTACATCTTTGGTGAGGTTGGCCAGATGGACAAAGAAAT
>OZ024757.1:24307736-24312736 GCA_964016885.1 Eledone cirrhosa
CATATATATATATATATATATATATATATATATATATATGTATGTATATATATATATATATATATATATATATATATATATATAGTTTAATAAATAAACAGAGAACAAAAACAGAAAAACGAAGAGGCAATACAAATGATATTAGTATTAGTTTCACGCTTGAGAGTGGGGGGTGGTAGAGAGAGAGAGAGAGAGAGACCCCATTTTCACCGTTTACATTCGCCATCTTTCCAGCATAGTTACGTCCCTTTACGATCTGAGTTCAAATCTCGCCGAGGTTGACTTTGCCTTTCATCCTTACGGGGGTCGATAAAATAAAGTACCAGTAATGCACCGGGTAATTGCTGGCCTTGTGCCTAAAGTAGAAACAATTATGAGTTTCCTATGAAGGGTCTTTTGAGTAACATTACTCGATAGATTGCGTAGCTCGGAGATCCGAGAATCACTCCAGGTAGGGCCGCTACTTCTCCGAATTGAGAGACCACAGCTCCGATACTTTAGACATGTGGTTAGAATGTCTCAGAAAAGAATCGGTGGACAGATGATTTTAGGGGCCAAGCGAACCGACAGGGACCACAGGGATCGACTCCGAGCAAGATGGTCAGATAACATCCATGAGCTTGGTTGGTCTCACTTGAGGACCCAGCCGGATCAGTTGGAGATAGTTGCTTATGACATGACCTACTGGAAAGTGTGTTGGAGGACTCTGACCCCAAGACCCTCCCAGGAATAAATAAGCAAAGAAGAAGAATAGGATATAGAAATGGAATCACGTCACATTTTACACTTTTCCCCTTGAATTGAAATAAATCCTAAATATTCTTAATCGATTTTCCTACTTATTCTACCTTTTCCAACTTTTTCTACCTTTGTAAATGAATTATTTACGCTGAGCTCACATAAATTAGAACAAATCTGAAAGCTTATAGAGACACACTTATATATATATATATATTGACACATACACACACACATACATATATAATGTGCATATGTGTGTGCGTGTGTGAATGTATGTCAATAGATGTGTGTGTGTGTGTGAATGTATGTCAATATTTGTGTGTGTGAATGTATGTCAATATTTATGTGTGTGTGAATGTATGTCAATATATGTGTTTGTGTGTGTGTGTGTGTGTGTGTGTGAATGTATGTATATGTCTATCAATGTCAGGTCGCTCAATATATATGTGTGTGTGAATGTATGTCAATATTTATGTGTGTGTGTATATATATATATGTGTGTGTGTGTGTGTGTGAATGTGTGTATATGTCTATCAATGTCAGGTCGCTCAATATATATGTGTGTGTGAATGTATGTCAATATTTATGTGTGTGTGTGTGTGTGAATGTATGTATATGTCTATCAATGTCAGGTCGCTCAATATATATGTGTGTGAATGTATGTCAATATTTATGTGTGTATATATATATATATATGTGTGTGTGCGTGTGTGAATGTATGTATATGTCTATCAATGTCAGGTCGCTCAATATATATGTGTGTGTGAATGTATGTCAATATTTATGTGTGTGTGTGTGTGTGTGTATATATATATATATATGTGTGTGTGTGTGTGCGTGTGAATGTATGTATATGTCTATCAATGTCAGTTCGCTCTTCAGCGCTACTGGTAACATGTAACCCAGTACAACCCGTGCATGGTCGGGTCGGCGGCAACTAAACCGGCAACCCCACCAAGCTTGCTTAGTGAGGAGGGTGAATTTGGAAACCCTGCAGGATGAAAAACAAAACCCATCAAAAGGCGGAGGAACTCAGGAGAGTCAATGGCCATCCAATAAAGTTTGTTTTTTTCAATTTCTTTTTTTTTGTGTGTGGAGCGAGATACTCCTGGTCTCCATTAAGACATCCCTCCAGGAGAAGGTCACTCTGATATAAAACCTACGACTTCGTTTCCATCCAATAACGTAGACCAGTTTTTGGGGGCAAATGCATTCGATGTTCAGAGAGTGGGATTGACCCCGTGCAAAGTCTTTCTTCATTTAAAAAAAGCTTCAAGCACAGATATCGCTTGATATGTGACATTTTTTGCAATGCAAGGTATTGCTGGCCATAGGCAAGCCCCTTACAGGACTAAAAAGCCACGTCTGTGATGCTCATGATTAACTATCAAGCGATGGCATTACTCGAAATCGAGTTACAGCCATCATATATATACACATATATATATACATATATATATATACATATATATATACATATATATATATATATATATACATATATAAAAATATATATATATATATATATATATATATATATATATTATTCGTTTTTTCCCGTTCTTTGCCAGCGAACGTTACCACGAACCAAAGTATCGTCTTCCTGTCTTCCTCCGGTTGCAACGTTTTTTGAAATATCCAGTTCTGCGTTTACAGATTGACTTTGTTAGTTTCAGAAGATCCCGTTAAGGGTGAAAGCAGCGATTCTTTGCTTAAACTTTAATCTGTTATTTTAATAAATATATATATATATATATATATATGTGTGTGTGTATATATATATAAATCCGGGTGATGCTGACAGGTGGGAGAATGAGAACTCAATACCGAAGTAGAGTTTAAATATTCTTTATTATGGCTAAGTTATGAGTCTTGATACTCTGTAGTTTTGCCTGTGTACTCACAGGATCCTCAGATGAGACAAGTGTGACAAGCAGATCGTATAAACAACGGAAAGCTCAGTAGAAGTGTCTCGTCTGATGATCCTCTGGGTACAGAGGTGAAACTCCAGAGTAACCAGACTCATCATGTAGCTATAATAACGAATTTATATATATATATATATATACTTTGGCAGTGTGATGCTGCACCTGTTGGTTTTCACTTCAAATTATTATAAACTCCCAGTCGGTTAGTTTAATAGCCGGATGGTTATTAAACTAACCGACGGCGTATAGTCATTGATTACCAAAGCTCTTTCATCACACATTCTATGACCTCCTCAGTGACTACATTTGTTGTTATTTCGTGTCTCTCCTTTTCCTTTATTCTGTCCAAGACCATCTTGTCTTTGTGAGCTGTTTTTGGTACTTGGGCTGCGCATGCGTTATATTCGTGTTTGTTGGTTGCTTTTCTATCTCTGTGTGTCTGGTTTGTTTTATTAGTTTAGTTATTGTGTATCTCTGTATGTCTTTATTTTGTCTTTAGTTACAAGTTGTGATGTTGTTGCTCTTCCATTCATATTTTCTGTTTAGATTTGGTTGCAGTTCGTTTATGTTTGTCGCTTCTGTAATCTGTCGAATCACTGCGTCTCGACTGTGTTTTTTTTATATGGTTTTATCTCGATATTCTCTAGCGCGCCCCCATGTGCGATTCTGGCATGTTGTTGGAGTACTGATCAGTTCTGCTCACCTTGGAGTTCTCGCCAGTGTTCACTTATCCTTTCTCCTATGTTACGGACCGTCACACCTATGTAAGTCATGTTCCTCTTCCGACACTGACCTTCTGTGCACCTTATGCTATATATTACGTTCCAAGTTTTGCAGTTAATGTGAGGGCTTAATTTGCAGAATATACATTTTCTTATGGGTGCATGGTTTTTTTTTTCTCAAAAGGGAACTCCAACAGCATGCTAGAATGGAACGTGGGGGCACACTGTTGAGAAAATACAAAAACGATGTATAAATATACAACATATTAAACTTATGCTAACATATCAATTTAGGGGACTGCAAGTCAGACCGACTAATATAAGTTAGTCTAACTTATATAACTATGAGTTATTAAGTTATTTTAGTCGGTCTCACTTGCAGTCCCCTAAATCGAGATTTTACCATAATTTTAATATGTTAAATTACTTCTCTGAATGTGATATTATTTTACCTTTATATTTTATCCATTCATTGAGATAAGTATTAGAAACAAATAACTTTGTAATTGATATATATATATATATATATATATATATATATATATATATATATATATATTATAAAGGAAACATAACAAACACAGGGTTGCAAAAATACACACATACACACACACACATTATATATATATATATATATATATATATATATATATATATATATATATATATATATATATATTAAAATAACAGATTAAAGTTTAAGCAAAGATCGGTGCTTTCACTCTTGTATGTATGTATGTATATATGTATATAAAATACGGTGAAAGCTATTCTATTTTCTAATTTCAAACCTGCTCACTGTTTCAAAACATACTTGTCATATATATATATAGAGAATTCACAAGAATCAAAGCTATGTTCAAAGAATTTATTCACTTACAATTGTTTCATCCAAACCTAGGCTTGGTGTCTTCGGAGCATTTTTCAATGCTTGTACATATAATTGACCTCCTATCCAACGTAAGAGACATACAGATACATATATATATATATTGATGTACAGTGGAGTGACATATATTATACTTTACTATATTTGTACAGCAATTCAAATTTAAAATCAAAATTAAAATACATGCGGCAGGTAACACAGATAATGCAAGAGGATAGTTCGATAATCAGATCTAGTAGATAGTGTATGCGTTAGTCATACATGGAGCATGCAAGTGTGTCTCATTTATATACGAGTATTGTGTGGCAAGGTGTTACATGTAATGCAAGCAGTTTAAGCGGGTAAGCAAGAGTATTATGGTGGTTGTAGTGGGAGGGTATTTTTTGTATAGATAAAAAAAGTATGTGTGCAGAAAAAGAAAAAGAAAAAGAGAGTTATAGTTTTTGCATCCACCACCATTTTCACATTCAGAAAAAGGAAGTTATAGTTTTCACATCCATCACATATGTTACGATGAATATATATATATATATATATATTTAAGAGTTAAACAAGGTTCAATGAATACATCAAAGATGTATTTTATCTGATGAGGACGTACTGTTGAACTTAACTCAGTACCTCTGAAATATGAATAATAAAATATAATTGATCTCAAGAATATCTATTTTGTTAATATTTTGAATTAATATTATATATATATATATATTAGTTTCTTAT
>OZ024757.1:24315236-24320236 GCA_964016885.1 Eledone cirrhosa
ATATGTATGTATGTATATAAATGCGTGTGTGAGTGTATATATATATATATATCTATATGTATGTATGTATGTATATAAATGTGTGTGAGTGTATATATATATATGTATGTATGTATATAAATGCGTGTGAGTGTATATATATATATGTATATATGTATATAAATGTTTGTGAGTGTATATATATATATATGTATGTATGTATATAAATGTGTCTGAGTGTTTAGATATATATATATACTTGTTTGCCTTTATATATACACTCACACACACATTTATATACATACATATATATAATGTATGTATGTATATAAATATGTGTGTGAGTGTGTATATATATATGTATGTATATAAATGTGTGTGTGAGTGTATATATATATATATATATATATATATATATATATATATATATATATATATATATATATATAAAGACAAACAAGTAGGCAGATAGATCAATAACATCTGCTCAATCAATACCGATCAGGATGATCGGGAGATGAACAACAACAAGAGAGGTCCTAACGGAGAAGGAAGCCCTAGCTACTCTATGACATGTTGGTCACGTCTGGATGGTCTAAGATCATAGTTCTACTAGGGTTCACTCGGTATTATGCAACAGCAAGAACAATTTGCTATCTAATATCATCAGAACTGCTCCAGTGCGGCCGTGGTGCTGTTCCGTTGATCGTAATTAATGTTGCCCCAGCTGGGCCGCGTCGTTGTCCCGTCTAATATCATCAACACTGCCCCCAGCTTGGCCGCGTCGTTGTCCCGTCTAATATCATCAAAACTGCCCCAGCTTGGCCGCGTCGTTGTCCCGTCTCATATCATCAAAACTGCCCCAGCTTGGCCGCGTCGTTGTCCCGTCTAATATCATCAAAACTGCCCCAGCTTGGCCGCGTCGTTGTCCCGTCTAATATCATCAACACTGCCCCAGCTTGGCCGCGTCGTTGTCCCGTCTAATATCATCAACACTGCCCCAGCTTGGCCGCGTCGTTGTCCCGTCTAATATCATCAAAACTGCCCCAGCTTGGCCGCGTCGTTGTCCCGTCTAATATCATCAAAACTGCCCCAGCTTGGCCGCGTCGTTGTCCCGTCTCATATCATCAACACTGCCCCAGCTTGGCCGCGTCGTTGTCCCGTCTCATATCATCAAAACTGCCCCAGCTTGGCCGCGTCGTTGTCCCGTCTAATATCATCAAAACTGCCCCAGCTTGGCCGCGTCGTTGTCCCGTCTAATATCATCAAAACTGCCCCAGCTTGGCCGCGTCGTTGTCCCGTCTAATATCATCAAAACTGCCCCAGCTTGGCCGCGTCGTTGTCCCGTCTAATATCATCAAAACTGCCCCAGCTTGACCGCGTCGTTGTCCCGTCTAATATCATCAAAACTGCCCCAGCTTGGCCGCGTCGTTGTCCCGTCTAATATCATCAAAACTGCCCCAGCTTGGCCGCGTCGTTGTCCCGTCTCATATCATCAACACTGCCCCAGCTTGGCCGCGTCGTTGTCCCGTCTAATATCATCAAAACTGCCCCAGCTTGGCCGCGTCGTTGTCCCGTCTCATATCATCAACACTGCCCCAGCTTGGCCGCGTCGTTGTCCCGTCTAATATCATCAACACTGCCCCAGCTTGGCCGCGTCGTTGTCCCGTCTAATATCATCAAAACTGCCCCAGCTTGGCCGCGTCGTTGTCCCGTCTCATATCATCAACACTGCCCCAGCTGTGTAGTATAGGTGTGTTATGTGTGTGTGTTATGTGTGTGTGTGTTATGTGTGTGTCTGTGTTATGTGTGTGTGTTAAGTGTGTGTGTGTTATGTGTATGTGTGTGTGTGTGTGTTATGTGTGTGTCTGTGTTATGTGTGTGTGTTAAGTGTGTGTGTGTTGTGTGTGTGTGTGTTGTGTGTGTGTGTTATGTGTGTGTGTGTTATGTATGTGTGTGTGTTATGTGTGTTGTGTGATGTGTGTGTGTGTGTGTTATGTGTGTGTGTGTGTTGTGTGTGTGTGTGTGTTATGTATGTGTGTGTGTGTTATGTATGTGTGTGTGTGTTATGTGTATGTGTGTGTGTGTGTGTGTGTTATGTGTATGTGTGTGTGTGTGTGTGTATGTGTTATGTGTGTGTGTGTGTGTTGTGTGTGTTATGTATGTGTGTGTGTGTTATGTATGTGTGTGTGTGTGTGTGTGTGTGTGTGTTGTGTGTGTGTGTGTATGTGTGTGTGTGTTATGTGTGTGTGTGATGTGTGTGTTTTCACATGACACTCAAAAAGAGGTGAGAGCTTGACACATTTTAAATAAAGGTAATCAATGTATCGAACATTCAATCTACCAATCAGTATGATACACATGTTCTCTTTCTCTCCCCACTCTCTCTCATTCAACCTCTCTCCCTCACTCACCCTCTCTCTCTCTCTCTCTCTCTCACTCACCCTCTCTCTCTCTCTCACTCAGCCTCTCTCTCTCTCTCCCTCACTCAGCCTCTCTCTCTCTCTCCCTCACTCACTCTCTCTCTCTCTCACTCAACCTCTCTCTCACTCACTCTCTCACTCTCTCTCTCTCCCTCACTCACTCACTCTCTCTCCCTCACTCACTCTCTCTCTCCCTCACTCACCCTCTGTCTCTCACTCAACCTATCTCTCTCACTCACTCTCTTATTCTCTCTCTCTCTCTCTCTCTCTCTATATATATATATATATATATATATATATATATATATATATATATACAATGATATTAAATAAATGGAAACTATATTTATAAAAACCATATTTATTCTATTATATATATTTCAACGGTGGAGGAGCAGTATCGGTAGAGGGTCGGACGCCATGCTTTCCAGCATAGTTACGTCCCTTTACGATCTGAGTTCAAATCCCGCCGAGGTTGACTTTGCCTTTCATCCTTACGGGGTCGATAAAATAAAGTACCAGTAATGCACTGGGTAATTGCTGGCCTTGTGCCTAAAGTAGAAACAATTATATATATTTCAAGGGTACCAAAATTACCAACAAATTGAATATCCATTCTGCTTATATATATATATATATATATAAATGGAATAGAATGAAACGAAAGTTAATATGCATAAGGAAAGTATATACTTTCAGACGATCAACCATCTGGCAGGAAGGTATACGATGCTGACGATAGCTAATAAGCTTGAAATTAGTACATCGTTCCTGTGTCAGTGTTGAACAAAAAGCTGACGTGAACAAAAAGCTGACGGCGTAATTCGGGCTGTTTGTTTGTTTGTTTACAAGCAAACAAACCGAGCATTATAATAAATGTTCGGTAAACCGATACGTGCATATATATATGCATATATATACTGTACGTCTGTATACATATATGTATGTATACATACATACTTACATTTATATATTTATATATATATATATATATATAGTTAAATATTAGATAGGAACAAAAAACAGAGAGGCAGTACAAATGGTAGTTTATTAGGTTCACGCTTTTGAGAGTGGGGGATATATATATATATATATATATATAGGAACGAGTAGGACCCCGACGGCTGAGCTCAAGCCGTTTCGACGGGTACTTTGGTGCGTTATGGTCCATCTGGTTCCTTACCACATTTCCTTCGTTATATATATAAATTATGTTCCCTCTTGCTTGTCCCTCTTTTTTCTCAGTAACATCATGCATTTTAGTGGATTTGTCACCTTCCTTGGGTGAGTAAATGTTTAAACGTTTCACTATACTTGCTAGAAATAGAAAGCAAGTATTCATTATATAAGAGAGTAATGTGTGATATTGATGGAGTTTAGGCTTCGACTTCTTATAGATATAGGTTGTTGTCTCGCTCTCCCAAATTAACCTTTAGTGGTATGATATGGTCCCATAACTACTAGTGAGTTCGAAGGGGCGCTTTATTGACATACGGCGATTCTTGAGCACATCTCTCCAGGCCTGAGAACGACAGATTTTTTTCCAGAGAAGGACACAGAAACTGAGAGAGAGAAGATTAGGTGGGGAATCGACCCCGGTACTATGTTGCTATTTTTTTTTTTTATCGACCTCGAATGGTTGAAAGGCAAAATTGACCTCCACGAGATTTGAACTGAGAGAGAAGAGAGCTGAAACAAATACCGCAAAGCATTCTATCTGACATTCTAACAACTCTACCAAGTCGCTGCCTCCGATATAATATATATTCTGAAATTCTGTCTTAGAATTATTGTGAATTAGAGAACCTAACAAGAGTGTTTGTAAACCTAACTAACCCCAACCTTCAAGCATTAAAGCTAGAACAGAAAGCTGGAATAAATACTGCAAAACATTCTATGTGACGTTCTAACAACTCTGCCAAATCGCCATCTATGATATAATATATGACAAAGCAACAAACCCCCAATATATTCGTTAGTAGTTCAGAATCACATTGGAAGTATATATATATATATATATATATATACTATCCAGGGAATATCCAACCGATAAGGTATGATTTTCATGGGCATGTCTCTATTTATAAAACAAACTTTGTATTTTATCTGAGGAAAGCGTACCAATGTGTCTTGGTACCCTTGAAATATATATAAGAAAATAAATATGATTTTATAAATATAGTTTCCATTTATTTAATATCATTGTATATATATAGGAAAATGTTTAACCCCGACAGCAGAGCTCAAGCCGTTTCGACGGCTATTCAGAAATAGCCGTCGAAGCGGCTTGAGCTCTGCCGTCGGGGTTAAACACTTTCCTATTACCCACTCAACTACCCTAAGTATTGAGTACTCTGGTGCGTTATGGTCCATCTGGTTCCTTACAACACCTCCTTCGTTATATAAATATATATATATAGAGAGAGAGAGAGAGAGATTATTTATAGTTGTATAAACATACACACATGCACACCAGGTCCGGACACAGAGGAGCCGAACTCCCACTGTCATCGCCTATGTCTCTCTCGCCCTCCCCATCTCTCACTATTATGAACAAATGGGGTCACACGTGTTGGCCGCCCCACGGCCCCGGCGAAC
>OZ024757.1:24327736-24342736 GCA_964016885.1 Eledone cirrhosa
TTTATTTGCCACAGGGGCGTACAAAAGTGGGACATTACAAGATGTGACGGCGGGGGTTTTACATAAAATCTTTAACAATGATAAATAACAATAAACTATATAAAAATAAAACAATTGAAATCCCCAAATAGAGAGATAGATATGTTTCTTTATTAGCCACAGGGGGACAAATACAAAGGGGGAAGTTTACATACAATAAAAACGTGTAAAATATTATCACAAATGTAATTTAAAAATTAGTCGATTTTCCCCAATAGGGGGAGACATTTCGTATGGGTAACACATACCCCAGAAAAAAATGTGCAACCCTCATCTTCAGGAGTACGAAGAGATAGGTAAATAGTTAGGTGGGTATGTGTATAGCTGGGTAGGTGAATAGGTGGATAGGTAGATAAATAGATAGGTGGGTAGATAGATAGATAGATAGATAGATGGATGGATGGAGTGGTAGATAGATGGATGGATGGAGAGGTAGATAGGTGGGTGGGGAGGGGTAGATAGATAGGTGGGGGGATTAGGTTAGTGGGTGAGAAGGTGGGTTTGTAGGTAGATGGTGGGTAAATAGTTTGTTAGATGATTAGACCGGTTGATAAATAGATGAATGAGTGGGTATGTAGGTAAGTAGATAGGTTGGTAGGTAATCAGATGGACAAATAGATTATTTTTTTTTATTTGCCACCAGGGCATCAAAAAGTGGGACAAGTACAATGGGGGAGTTTACATAACAAGGCGTCCTCAATAAGGAGGAGGCAATAACAATGTATAAAAATAAAATAAAATATAACAAAATAAATTTTATAACAAAATCCTCAATAGGGAGGAGGTGCCTTGGAGGGTCGCACACACCCCCGAAAAAAAGTGTGCAACCCTTCTCCTCAGGAGCACAGAGAGGGGATGCTCCCTTGATTTTTCATCTTCCTCACCTATAGTCTGATGTAGAGTGAAGGCCCATTCACACGGGCCATTCTCGCCACTTTCACCCATCTTTCATAAAAACGGCTGGGGTGCAGCACCTCTCTCTCCATCCTGATCCTTCTTCCGAAATGATATCGGAAGAAACGGACTAGTTGTTGGCCAGAGAGAAAGGTGTCTGACCTCAGTCCTTTCAGACGCGTCCACCATACAACCTCTTTCGCCATGGCTATTACGCACAGAAACACCGCCTCTCCTTCGTTTTTGAAGAGGGGAGGTGGCTTGATCGTTACAACAGACTCAATAGATTGACAGACAGACAGACAGACAGACAGACATACACACAAATGGATGGATTAAAAAGTAAGACACCCAAACTTTCACACAAGCGAGACGTTATGTAAATCACTTTGGAATGATTGAGTGACATAGAGAAATCGTGTTTATGTCTATACTACATAGAGAACACATTAAAGTTTCTAGAGAAGGTTAAAGTATCACCACTCACTACTACTACACAAACTATAATTTATTATTTCACCTTTACAACAGGATTTTAACAGTCATTCGTCATAGGGCGTTCTATAGAAAATTGGTGCCGCTGACATTTCCATAACCACTGCTCTTGTGTTGATGGTGGTGGTGGTGGTGGTAGTGGTTGTGGTGGTAGTGGTTGTGGTATTGATGGTGGTAGTGGTTGTGGTATTGATGGTAGTGGTTGTGGTATTGATGGTGGTGGTAGTGGTTGTGGTATTGATGGTGGTGGTGGTGGTAGTGGTTGTGGTATTGATGGTGGTGGTGGTGGTAGTGGTTGTGGTATTGATGGTGGTGGTAGTGGTTGTGGTATTGATGGTGGTGGTGGTGGTTGTGGTATTGATGGTGGTGGTGGTGGTGGTAGTGGTTGTGGTATTGATGGTGGTGGTAGTGGTTGTGGTATTGGTGGTGGTGGTAGTGGTTGTGGTATTGATGGTGGTGGTGGTAGCGGTTGTGGTATTGATGGTGGTGGTGGTAGTGGTTGTGATATTGATCGTGGTAGTGGTTGTGGTATTGATGGTGGTGGTGATGGTAGTGGTTGTGGTATTGATGGTGGTGGTGGTAGTGGTTGTGGTATTGATGGTGGTGGTGCTAGTGGTTGTGGTATTGATGGTGGTGGTGCTAGTGGTTGTGGTATTGATGGTGGTGGTGGTAGTGGTTGTGGTATTGATGGTGGTGGTGGTATTGGTGATGGTAGTAGTATTGGTGATGGTAGTTGTATTAGTTGTGCTGCTCGTCGTGGTAATGGTGATTGTGGGGGTGGGAGTGCTGGTGCTTGTGCAGCTTCTGGCGGTGGAGATGATGGAGGTGCTTGTGTTAGTGATGGTGGTGGAGTGGTGATGGCGTGATGGTGATGATGATGCTGCTGTAGTTATTGATGATGGTGATGATCGGGGAAGATGACATTTAATGATAGATGCAGTGATAATTGATGCCTCAAGTCAGTTCTGGTCACCCCCAGTTAAACAATCATACGACATTCTGTCTTTGACCATCCCGATTTTTTTCAAAGGACTCGAGGATCCAGGACATAAATCTGATGTGGCCTTTCTTTTTAATAAAGATAGGGTATAATTAGAGGGAAATAGGCTACTATGTTTAATAGTTCCACCTACCACATACGTTGAGGAGACTTGGGTGGTAAATGGAGGGTCTGGTATTTGAATTGGGTGGTAAATGGAGGGTCTGGTATCTTAATTAACTTAAAGACTGGTGTACGGAATGCCTTGCACAAGAGTTTCTTAATTGAATGAAATGTACCTCTTAGTTGGCAAAAGAAAACAAACCTCTAGTAGCCATTGTTCGCGATTCTTAAAGAGAAGGGGAGATAATTTGAAAAGTTGGGAATTTATTTATATCGATAGTGGTAATGGTAGTTTGGTCTTTGTTTCCTTGTCATATACGGCTATTTGCCTATGTTTATATCATGTAAACAACCACAAGGGAACAAGTATTTCAAGGGCTAATATGCCCATTCGCTCGTAGTAGTATTTTGAAATGGATATTGATGAAAACCCAATTAGGTCCGAAAACCGATTAAAGGTGTTTGCCACTTTTTATCGATTTACAGGGAAATTCGTGTTTGCTGACATTACATGTTTACATATAAAAAATGTGTAGATTTAAATAGGCGCCGTCTCGGTTAACCACTCTCTCTCTATATATATATATATGACTTTATCGTACACTTCGGCTGCTTAGCGCAATTTATATATCTAGAGATGTCTGCCTGTGTATATATATATATATATATATACTATACATATATGTGTGTGTGCATACACTATATACATATATGAAGTCGTTTATTATAATTATTGATAATATCAAAATTAATTAATTTCTTAATAGTATCAACCGGTTAACTTTATTGAAAAAACTTACCCAAAATGCTATGAATCCTTTATAAGTTTGAACAGTAACCAGACATTCTAATTAGCGTCTAACTTCTTCATACCAGCTAGTAAATCATGTGTTAAATTTATGACACCTATGACAGGCTTTATATTGATGATGGGAGTTTCTTTTGTGGCAATAATTTACAGGTAGATGCCACTTTTTTTAACTAAGCTTTTTTAGTTACTTCTTACGACACGTAGAGATACGGTTTATCTAAAGTAAACCGGACACCTATTGAAGAAAACAACGTCTAACTTCTTCGTAGCAATTAGAGTTTCAAAGCCATTTTCTATAGAATCTCCTATAGCGCGCGTTCTGTTGCTCATCGGGTCTTTTGGATGACAATGTTTTACAGTAGGGTTCCCTTCCTGGAACTAATGTTTTTTATTCACCCCTTAAGACAAATAGAAAAACGTCTAACTTCGTATCAACTTCTTCTTCTTCTTCTTCTTCTTCTTCTTCTTCTTCTTCTTCTTTGTCGTCACAACCTTACGATTGAAATCACAACCTTACGATTGTGAATCCAATTCGCTAATCAGTAAATCACGCGTCTTCACAGCGATATTCGAAACGTAATCTAAAGAGGATAGACATAGAAAAAAGTGTAAATTCTTCGTACGAAGGACATATTTAACTATGGTGATAATGTGATAGTTGGCAGTAAGGAAGATTTGACTTCTATTTCTAGCAGATGGAATGGCTACCAAGACACACTATTGTTAGTCAGTTAGTCCCATGGGGAAGCTTTTATTGCTGTTGCTGTTGTTGTTGTCGTTATTTATCCCCTCTTCATACTTTATACTGTGGAGGCACTTGGCCTAGTGGTAAGGGTTTTGGGACGATCATGATGCCATGGGTTCGATTCCAGGATTGGATTATGTGTTGCATTTTTCAACTAAACACTTCCTTTCACGTTGCTCCGGTATATTCAGCTGAAAATGAGTACCAGCAGTAGATGGGGGCTTAAGCCTGCGATGGACTGGCGTCCTGTCCAGGGGGAATCTTGTACTTTCAGTAGCTTAACTCTACGAAAACCGCGATAAGTACCGGTCCGATGAGGCTCCGGACTCGAGACAGACTTTAGATACCTTATACTGCAGACCTACGACCAACCATTTTATATATGTAGGATTACGTTAAGCAATCCGTCCTTCCTTTAATTCTTTAGTTAAGGTGACACGAGAGAGATGTGACTGCTATTCCTAATACGTCGAGCAATCGAAAAGGTGATAATCGATGCAGGTGATAATGGCGGTGGCGTTGTTGGTGGTGGCCGTGGTTGTCGTCGTCGTATGATGATAATACGATGACGGCGATGATGATGATGATGATGACAAGGACTTTCCCACGTTCTATTTCTACATATATATATATACATATATATGCATGTATGTTTATATATATATATATATATATATATATATATATATATATACATATATATGCATATATATATATATATATATATATATATATATATATATATTTACGGAAAGGAGGCACGAAGGAGAGGTAGTCTACAGATGCAGAAATATTAAATCTCCAAAGAGACGAAGAGAGAGAGAGAGGGGTGGGGGAAGAAGGGAGATAATCAGGTGATGTGGACGATACTTAGATGTGACGTACTTCAATAAAAAAAAACTATCATATATCTATTTCTATCATATTTTCAAGCTTTAATAAATGCAGTAGTTACTTTTGATGTGACAGATTATGTGTGTGTATACATATATATATATATATATATATATATATATATAAGCATATATAATATGTATATAGATATAAATTGTAAATCATTTATAAATATATGTATAAGATACAAATGTCAAATCAACGTATTAACTAACTGAGTGATTATATATGTACATATTTATATATATATATATATATATATATATACGCATGAAACAAAATATGGAAATTAATATATATATCTTTTTTATTTCTTTTTATTTCTTCTCTCTTTATGTATGTCTCTCACTCTCTCTCATTCTCTCTCATTCTCTCTCTCACACACACACACAGACATGCCCTCTAATATATATCTATACGTGTAAATGTATCTGTTTCTGTATATCCATGTGTGTATATATATATATATATATATATATATATATATATATATATATATATATATTTAAGTTAACGAGAGATCGCTTAAGGCAATCCAAGTAGAGGTTATGTGTACTCTGTATCCAGGATAGTTCTAACGTTCGGCGTTGTTTGACTCAACAAGAAGTTTACTTAACTTTGGTAGGTTTCGGCCAGTATTGGCCCAGGCAATGTCTTTCCAATCAGGATTTGGACACCATGGCCCACTCAGAGTTAATGTTTACGCAGACAGGAGGTTTATCCAGGATTTCTTGGAGGAATTTGTCCAAAAGCGTTTTGAATTGAATTTTATGGCTGTTTCTGTTTTAATGTGTTTTGATGTAATGTTAAATATAGCGGGACCAGTTGAGGTGAAATAATAGTGCCGTAATGTTGTTGTGAGATGCGAGTTTGATTTTTGTTGTGGGCGAATAGCACAGGGCCCAAGCCTTAGGTGTACCTTAAAGGTGATGCCAACATCAATTTGGGCAATTCTGACCATGCATGTAGCGCTCGTGGCGACTTTGGAGGGGATAGAGTTTGAGCTTTTCTAGTTGACCATATATATATATATATATATATATATATATATATATATATATATATATATATATATATATATTAGAGGGCTAACACCACATTCTGGATCTGAGCATATCGACGAATTAGCAAGGTAAAATCTATTCCAACATTGTTTTCCTGTTTTTTTCTGTTCAAGTTCTAACTGTCTGATGAGGTCATAGCTGTTGAATAATGGCTATCACTGAAATATATATAGCAGCGAATATGAATAAACGAAGATAATGTTAACATGTTGACTTACACTTCTTGCTTATACATTGCTCCGGAGTAAACAGACCAACCTGCGCACTTCGTTGATTGCTCTAACCTGCATACTGAAGTGTCTGTAAACAACCAGCACATACTCAAAATTATATATATATATATATATATATATATATATATATATATATATATATATATATATATATATATATATATATATATATAGAATAGAAAATGAAAAATCAGTGATGCCTCTAAACTCAATTTATTGTGGGTTACAATTGTTTCCCCAGCGGACAGCTCGAGACGCGATCCTTGTGTGGATCTATCTGATTCTGGACCCGCAGGTTCGACGGACACGTCTAATGATTTCGGAGCATATTCTCGAGCTGTCCGCCGGGGAAACAATTGTAACACAAAATAAATTGAGTTCAGATGCATCACTGATTTTTCGTTTTCTATTCTATCATACTCTGCTCTGTAAGAGCATGGAGTGCTCAACCAGCATACCGCCTATGGAAGCATCTTAGCCACCATCAGAGACACACACACACACACACACACACACACACACACACACACACACACACACACACACACACACACACACACACACAAACACATATATATATATATATATATATATATACTTCAAATATTCCAATTCGGAAGAAATATGTAATCTAAACTATAATAAAGGAAGGTCTGCAGGACTGCGTACGGTTTATTTTTTTTTATCCCGTTAGTAAAATAAGTTGGATTACTTTGAATAAATAATTGTATCTACTTTTGGAACAAGGCCAGCAATTACCCAGTACATTACTGGTACTTTATTTTATCGACCCCGTAAGGATGAATAAATAATGAATGAATATTACGTATCTACTAAATTTCGTAAGCAAAAATAATTTCGTAAAAATAAATAATTTAAAATTGACTTCTTTTCAAAGTTGCACTTCCGGTATATCGTTGCTACCACCACCACTTTAACTACCATATATATAGAAAGAGAGAGTGTGTGATGTCAACACTTCCGGTGGCCATCACTTAAATAATCATACTAATTTTCTGTCACTAATTTTCTCCTAATGCAGTTTATATATAATATCGTCTTTTTTTAATGTATCATGGATTACGTTACTGATTACATAAGACAGTGTAACAACGTCTTCGTTCAATTTCTGTTTATATTGTCAATTACGATTTTATTTGATGTGTCATATCTACATGCATATATACTTGCGTATAATATCAATATACACACTACACATGCTAGCAGAAAACCACCCGAACAGTGGTTTTTCTGGTAGTTCAAATTAATAACTCAATACAGATTATGCGAAATTCATTCAGTATATTTCTTACAATTAGCAGCTTCATCCAGAATGGATCCAGGATAATTTTATCCGAAATGACCGTAAACGTCTCCCCCATCAGTCTAACTTGAGTTGACCCCTTGTCGACGACCTTCCGCATGATCGGCCAACTTCATATAAACTTCCGTTTTCAGCTATTCCATCACTCGAGTCGAAAATCTACAAAAAGATACGTTTCCTCGTGGATGGTTTGTTTACTGTTGTGGAACTAACTTTATACCGAACCCGTCCTATGGACAGAGTACTCTCCCAGTGTTCTACCACTATATATGGTGGCTGCCAACTCGTTTTCGAGTACGGCCACTACTTTATATCCATGTAGGAGAACCCCTACCAATGCGCTGAACGAGTGTGACTTTTTAGTCCAGCCAGCGACTTGAAAACTCTGGTACAAACACTACACCTGTGACAATTATTGACACATAGTGCTGGGCCCATGGTACCATGTGACGACAAGTGCAGAGAGATCTCCAGATATAAAGCAATGCCTGTGCTGTGAAGCTTTTATAGTGAGCAAAGGCACTGCACAAAGCCAGTCCCACTCTCTTAACCAAGATGATATTTACCAAAAAGAAGAACATATATATATATATGTGTATACATCCATACATACATACACATACATACATACATACATATACATACATACATATACATATATATATACACACATACATATACATATATATATATATACATCCATACATACATACATACATACATACATACATACATACATACATACATACATACATACATACATACATACATACAACTAGTTAGGAAACTACAAGTACAATCCATTAATGGAACAGTAAAAATATGTAAAACATTCCAAAATTGTTGCATCTAATAACTGCATATACACTTGTACAGATACAAAGCATATACACATGCACACATAAAACTCAAAACATCCACATCCACACATACAATAACATCCATATCTACACATGCATGCATACATATCTACCTAGTTGATGTTGTGTAAATTCCAATGAGAGAGTCTTGTGTCTATGTTAGAAACCGACTCTCTCTCTATTGGGAAAAAAATTGTGAAATTATAAAACCAGAAGAACATACACACATACGTATATACATATATACAGGGTGTACACATATTTATTAGAATGCTGTCGGAGTGTGTATACATTTTTTTGTTGGGGTGGGGGGGGGGGGCAATATATATATATATATATAGTTAGGAATGGGCGTTTAAAATATCATTACACTCAAAACATTCAAACATTAACTGAATAAGCACTCAATACCGGGTGTTGAATTTATTTTCCGAAGAGAAAAGTGGCAGTGACTTCGAAGTTTAAGTTTGTTCGCATTTTCTGGTTACACACACACACATGTCTATATATATATATATATATATATATATATATATATACACACATATATATATATTGCCTCTCTGCTTTGTTCCCGTTCCGTGTTTCACTATATATATATATGTGTGTGTGTGTGTGTGTATGTGAGTAAGTGTGTATGTGTGTGTATGCACATGGATATGTTTATTTGATTTTGTCGGTAATGTATACATATATGTATGCACATACATACGTGTGTGTGTGTGTGTGTGTTATGTACAGATCTGCATATATTGAGGCATGAAATCTTAAAGGTCAGTCTATGTGCAAAATTAGGGTTTTTCTCCATTCTATAATCTCTTTAGCTCCCTCTCTGTCTGTCCCTCCCTCCCTCTCTTTTTGTCTCTTCATGTCTCTCTCTTTCTCGCCATCTCCTCCCCCCTCTCTCTCTCTCTATTTCATGCAATGTTTATCTAGAATCTCACTGTATTAGTCCATCCTGTATGTAAATCTTAATATATAAAAGTCATTGTATGCATGTATATATATATATATGTGTGTGTGTGTGAGAGAGAGTTTGCGTGTGTCTGTGAGTGTATGTAGGTGTATAAATGTGTGTGTCTGTATATGTATGTATATATGTAAGTGCGTATATATATATGTATGTGTGTGTGTGTGTGCATGTATATATATATATATATGTGTGTGCCTGTATGTATGTGCATGTTCTAAATTGTAGGCCACAGTTTTGCATCAAGGATGCTGAAGGTTAGTCTAGGACGACATATTTTCCAAAAGAAGGTTATAGGTCACGTGATTTTCTCTGATTCTATTTAGCTGCAGACAGCAATTACTGGATGCAGCGTGTATCTAACGAATGCTGATGACAATCTACAAAGGAACCGTATTTGGTGAGTCAGTGCAGTTGGTTGGTTGTCGGAGTCGGTAGAGTGACGAATAGAAGAGATTGTCACATTCGTTCAGCCACCCCGACCTCCCATAACTTCCCTCCCACTATATTGCAGTGTTTTGGTGGTCTTATTCGCGCCACTCGCCAGTTTGGTACTTTTCTCAGAGCTGCGAATACTTGGCGTTTTAGAGGCAGCCTTTACTTGCCTCGTTACTGAGTTATGAGAGTTTTTTTAGAAGCTAGAGATGTCACCATTGCCCCATCTCACCTAGTTTATCCTGTTGGTCCGGGGTTACTTATTCGTCCGGGAGGTGTCCATTTATATCGCAACCAACCATCATATCTGGTGGCTAGATCGTTATCCGCCACCCGCATCCCGTTCTCTAATAGAACAGCTCCGCCGACAAATATAAATACCAATTAAATACCGAAGGTCGATTCTTGACTTTCTTTTTCCTCTTTCGCGATTCTGCCGTGTGACCGGCCACGAAAGACCACTCTCGGTGTCCTATTTTCCAGAAATAGAACAAAGTTAGGTGGAGGGCTACAGAAGCCTTCCGAGTACAGCCTAATATTCTGCACAGCATGGAAGTTAAAGTTGAAGTCTGTTTTGAGCCGAAGGTTTCTCAGGCCGGTGCGGCTAAGAG
Organism: Eledone cirrhosa; assembly: GCA_964016885.1. Classification (NCBI taxonomy): domain Eukaryota; kingdom Metazoa; phylum Mollusca; class Cephalopoda; order Octopoda; family Eledonidae; genus Eledone; species Eledone cirrhosa. The sequence continues at coordinate 24,338,214 of OZ024757.1, forward strand.
TACAATACTTCCCCTTGGATAGGACGCCGGCCTATCGCAAGTTTAACTCGCCGACTACTGAGAGTACTGGAGCAACAGGAAATAAAGTGTTTTGCTCAAGAACACAATGCAGTAGCCTGTCTAGGAATCGAACCAACGACATTACTATCGTACGTCAAGTATCCTAACTATTAGGCCATGCGCCTTCACACAAGTTAGGGTAATAAGTAAATAATATAGTCATTTAATCAACTCGAAAGAGTAGCTAATATCCTCTCAAACCGCAGCTAAATGCTTTAAAAAAAGTTGTATTGACTGATATTGTCTGGAAAATTCTTGAAGGGCCGATGGTGGACGGTAGGTTTTTGATTAATGGTCTGCTGGTTCATGGTCGACCTGGTGTTAAACAACGAAATAGCATTTAGAATAGTATAACTAGACTGACTAAATGTTCTAGAGAGGAAGACAGATAGATAGAAAGACAGAGAAACAGGTTGATAAATAGAGAGAGGGAGAGAGAAAGAGAAAGGGAAGCAAATAGGTAGGTAGATAGATAGATATGGTGAGAGGTAGTTAGATATGTACGCAGATAGGTAGATAGATAGATAGATAGATAGATAAAAAGATAGATAGACATAGAGAGATGTAGTTAGACAGGTACGCAGATAGATAGATAGACATGGGGAGATGTAGGTAGACAGGTACGCAGATAGATAGATAGACATGGGGAGATGTAGGTAGGCAGATAGGTAGATAGATAGATCAGTATGGTGTCGAAGTAGTGGTCTGTGTGTTATTCTTAGTTTAATGTGTAGTATAGATATTATTATTACTTCAACTATTTAAATGTATAAAGTTCTATTCTGGAAGTAGTACAGGTATTTTTGTTTCAAAAATCGTGTTTTCTCATCTGAACCGGAAGTTCTTGTTTTTCTCAAGTCAACCGGAAGTCTTTTAATCAAAATATCAGCCCTGATGCTATCTTCATAATCAGATTTCGTTCAGATGGAACGACAAGTTTTGTTGACTATGATAATTTCATATTTAAACGGAAGTTTTTGAAGAATCAACGTTTCAAATACTTGATCTCATTAAGTGCCAGATTGAAAAAAAAATGGGCTATGTGCTTGGTATATGGTTGAGGAAAAAAGGAAAAACTCGTTGAAGGCGATGTCCAAGCTTGGCCGCAGTTCAACGACTAAAACAGTAATAGATTAAAAGAATGTCCACTATCAACGGGCGTGATGTATGTATGTTTTGTTTGTTATTGGAGGAGGTGGAACGAGAGACTCCTGGTCTTCATTAAGACATCTTTCTAGGTGAAGGTCACTCTGAGATAAAACCTGGGACTTCGTTTGCATCCAATGATGTAGACCAGTTCAGTGGGATTGGCCCCGTTCAAAGCCTTTCCTCACTTTAAAAAGCTTCAAGCACAGGGATCGCTTGATATGTGACATTTTCTGCGATGCATGATATTGCTAACCATAGGCAAGTCCCTAACAGGACTAAAAAGCTGCGTCCGTGATGATCAGGCTTAAGCATCAAGCGATGGCATTACTCAAAATCGAGTTGCAGCCAACATTATGTATGTATGTATGTATGTATGTATGTATGTATGTATGTATATCTATGTATTGAGTTCACGATGGTAAGGCCGTGGGTTCATTTTTCAGGGTGAGTAACATATTGTACCTATGGACATGATACGTCATTTTCCGTTGTTGACATCCATTCAGATGGGAAAATATTCTATATTTCTCGGCGCCTAAGACGCTTCGTCCTCGAGGACGCACCCTAATATTGACAACCAAAACTGAAAAAGAATAATAAACAACCTTCGGCTTCCGGTGGATTTTTTAGGCTTATTTTAGGAAAAAAGTAGCGTCTTCGACGCTGGGAAATTCGGTGGGTACCAGCAGTACATGTTGGTGGCGGTTATGGGAGGAGATAACCTTGTGAAGGGCTGGCATCCCATCCATTGGTGGGGAGGGGTCTTGTATTCTCAATGAATTAATACCACACGAAATAGAAATAAGTTCGAGTCTCCTCTTTACACAGTTGGTCGGGGTATTCGTTTTTTACTGTTTTTTGTTTAGGAGATATATTTTTTGCCGCTTAGTCAGGATAAATGGTGTTTTTTTTCCCGGGATTTGGAACTCGGGACGCATGACGCTGGAAAAAATACCGCATGGAATCCCAACCGATGCACTGGCACTTTTGCCATTTCGCCGCCTAGATGGTGTCTGAGATGCTATAGTATGGTATGGTATGGTATGGTATGGTATGGTGTAGTATGGTGTAGTATGGTATGGTGTAGTATGGTGTAGTATGGTATGGTATGGTATAGTATGGTATGGTGTAGTATGGTATGGTGTGGTATGGTATGGTATGGTATAGTATGGTAGGGTAGGGTATGGTATGGTATGGTGTAGTATGGTATGGTATAGTAGGGTATGGTATGGTATGGTATGGTATAGTATGGTATGGTAGGGTATGGTAGGGTATGGTGTAGTATGGTATGGTATGGTATGGTGTAGTATGGTATGGTATGGTATAGTATGGTATGGTATGGTATGGTGTGGTATGGTGTAGTATGGTGTGGTATGGTATGGTATGGTATAGTATGGTAGGGTAGGGTATGGTAGGGTATGGTGTAGTATGGTATGGTATGGTATGGTGTAGTATGGTATGGTATGGTATAGTATGGTATGGTATGGTATGGTGTAGTATGGTGTGGTATGGTGTAGTATGGTATGGTGTGGTATGGTATGGTATGGTATAGTATGGTAGGGTAGGGTATGGTATGGTATGGTGTAGTATGGTATGGTATAGTAGGGTATGGTATGGTATGGTATGGTATAGTATGGTAGGGTAGGGTATGGTAGGGTATGGTGTAGTATGGTATGGTATGGTATGGTGTAGTATGGTATGGTATGGTATAGTATGGTATGGTATAGTATGGTATGGTATGGTATAGTATGGTATGGTATGGTATGGTGTAGTATGGTGTGGTATGGTGTAGTATGGTATGGTGTGGTATGGTATGGTATGGTATAGTATGGTAGGGTAGGGTATGGTATAGTATGGTAGGGTAGGGTATGGTAGGGTATGGTAGGGTATGGTATGGTATAGTAGGGTATGGTATGGTATAGTATGGTATGGTAGGGTATGGTAGGGTATGGTAGGGTATGGTATGGTATGGTATGGTGTAGTATGGTATGGTATGGTAGGGTATGGTATAGTAGGGTAGGGTATGGTATGGTATGGTGTAGTATGGTATGGTATAGTAGGGTATGGTAGGGTATGGTATAGTATGGTATGGTATGGTAGGGTATGGTAGGGTATGGTGTAGTATGGTGTAGTATGGTATGGTAGGGTAGGGTATGGTGTAGTATGGTATAATCCTATAACTCCTTAAAAAGATCAAGAAACGCGGTATTGACATACGGCCTTTCTTGGGCATTTTACGCCTGGCGGAGCCCATCCCTCTCCATCCCTCTCCAGTACAGCAGATTTCTCCCAGAGAAAGAGATATAGAGGAAGAATCGACCTCAGTACTAGACTGGTACTTTTTTTCTATTGACCTCGAAAGGATGAAAGGCAACGTTGACCTCGACGGGATTTGAACTCCGAGAGCAGAGAACCGGACCAAATACCATAAAGCATTCTATCCGCCGTTCTAACAACTCTGCCAATTCGCCGCCTATATTTGAACATATACCAAGGAAATCAACGAAAGAAGGAAGTCTTTAATGATGTTTACCGACATGCTAGAAATAGCAGCCAAATCTTCCTTAAATCATGCACTACAGTCTTTGATTTAAAAAAAAAAAAAAAAAAGCATTCTATCCGCCGTTCTAACAACTCTGGCAATTCGCCGCCTATATTTGATAACGCTATACAAACATTCAAAGGTTTGAAGGTTTCGTCAGAAGCCTTGTATTTGTAGCACTCGTTGTATGTTCTCGTTGATATGTTCCGTTTGAAAGAAGTTCTTTTCCCACGTTTATTTATCAACTCTGAATATTTCCTTTGTCCGAATTCCTTCGTATCAACTAAAGATGCATTTATTAAATAAACTCAACGATTTCCCAGAAATATAACTATATTTAGCCTGTCATCATTACATTTGTAAATAAAGTCAACAAAGAAATGAAGGGTTTCATTGGTGTTTCTGTGTGTTTCTGGGTGCATCTGGGTGTTTTCAACAATTGCCTTGACTCACTGTTTTTTATTTTGTAAAAGGACCTGAAAACTTCAGTGCTAAAATATACGAAAACAATATATATAAATATGTATATATGTATATATATGTGTGCATGTATATGTATGTATATATGTATATATATGTATGTATATATATATATATATATACATATGTATATATGTATATATGTATATATATATATGTATATATATGTATGTATATATATATATATATATGTATATGTATGTATGTATGTATATATGTATGTATGTATGTATGTATATATGTGTATATACATACAGTACAACCTGTCCCATGGTCGGGTCGTTGGCGACTC
>OZ024757.1:24347736-24357736 GCA_964016885.1 Eledone cirrhosa
GTCACAGGTGGAATATTTTTTTGATATCCACTTCACTATGTAAAGTGTGACCTAGAGAAAACAAATACCACCAACACCGCCAGCAACACCACCACCACCACCACTACCTCCACCACCACCAACCATAACAACAAAAACCTCTTAGATGTAAACAAACGCTGTCCTGCATATCGTAAAGGCAACCTCTCAAGTGGAACGTAAACCTTCTAAGTTGCATTCATAGTAATTCTTTGGAGTCAAACAAAACATAACATTCCAGCTTTTATTCCCAATAATATACTACTAACTGTCTTATGTAATTGTTGTTGTTGTGGTTGTGGTGGTTGTTGTTGTAGTGTGGTTGTTGTAGTGAGGTGGTTGTTGTTGTAGTGAGGTGGTTGTTGTTGTTGTTGTAGTGTGGTGGTTGTTGTAGTTGTTGTAGTGTGGTGGTTGCTGTGGTGAGGTGGTGGTTGTTGTTGTTGTTGTTGTGGTGAGGTGTTTGTTGTTGTTGTTGTTGTGGTGAGGTGGTTGTTGTTGTAATATGGTGGTTGTTTTGTTGTTGTTGCCGTTGTTGTTGATGCTTCAGACATTATACGAGAGTCGGCTGAAAACTTCATAGGCTGACCAATATACTCTCATGGAATGACCAAATGAGGTTTATTTTTCAACATAGTCCATGGAAAGAAACAATCCTGGTATAAATATGAAAAGTCGAAATTAATGTATGCAGCATTTCACAGCTCTAGCATCACTCCTTCATGATTAGCCTTTGAACTTTTCAGCTCACCCTCTTACAATTATTTGTGAGTACATCATCGACTATATATGTACAATATTATTGGCAGTATCAGTAGAGGGTCGGACGCCATGCTTTCCAGCATAGTTACGTCCCTTTATGATCTGAGTTCAAATCCCGCCGAGGTTGACTTTGCCTTTCATCCTTACGGGGTCGATAAAATAAAGTACCAGTAATGCACTGGGTAATTGCTGGCCTTGTGCCTAAAGTAGAAACAATTATATATATATATATATATGTACAATATTATATATATATATTTCATCATTTGACAATAACTTGTTAATTAAGAGAAGTCTTACTGCTGCTATTTCTAGCAACCACATACTTATTCTCCATTTGTTGACTTTTATATTGACTGTAGCTCTTGTGATACCACTTGTATCAATAAAAATTAAGTAGTAATAAAAACAACAGATTAAGTCTCCAGCAAACACTCAATGGTCGTTAAGAGAGAAACAGAACATTAATAGCAGATACATACACGTACATGGGTGTCTCCCCCACCCTCTCTCTCTCTCTCTCTATATATATATATATATATATATATATATATATATATATAAATATATATATAAATATATATATATATAAATATATATATAAATATATATATATATAAATATATATATATATAAATATATATATATATATATAAATATATATATAGATATAGATAGGTAAATATACACGGGTGTGTATGATTGTGTATAGAAGATTATATTAACAAGAGGAATTCCAACTTTGTCTGATTTACTCGTTTTATTTACAATCCTTTAAAATATATATAATGGTATTATAATGAAATAGTATGATAGAATATTAAATTCTAAGTGTTAATTGAACAAGTACTTTCATGCTTTCGCAATCTTCAGGTTCATGATATGTGGTGACAGTCGAGTTTGCAATTTTCAACTGACTTTTGAAAATTGCAAACTCGACTGTCACCACATATCATGAACCTGAAGATTGCGAAAGCATGAAAGTACTTGTTCAATTAACACTTAGAATTTAATATTCTATCATACTATTTCATTATAATACCATTATATATATTTTAAAGGATTGTAAATAAAACGAGTAAATCAGACAAAGTTGGAATTCCTCTTATTAATATATAAATATATATATATATATATAAATATATATATATATATATATATATATATATATATATATATATATATATATATATAAATATATATATATATAAATATATATATATATAAATATATATATATATAAATATATATATATATATATATATATATATATATATATATATATATATATATATATAAATATATATATATAAATATATATATATAAATATATATATATAAATATATATATATATAAATATATATATATATAAATATATATATATATAAATATATATATATATAAATATATATATATATAAATATATATATATATATAAATATATATATATATAAATATATATATATATATAAATATATATATATATATAAATATATATATATATATAAATATATATATATATATAAATATATATATATATATAAATATATATATATATATAAATATAAATATATATATATATATAAATATATATATATATATATATAAATATATATATATATATAAATATATATATATATATATATATATATATATATATATATATATATATATATATATATATATATATATATATTAAAATAACAGATTAAAGTTAATAAATATTTGCTCTACGGTTCTTATATATTTGATATATATTTATCCTTATCGAGCCCTCTTTGGATTTTAGTCTTCAAATTTATTATTATTATATATGTCGATAAAATAAAGTACCAGTAATGTACTGGGTAATTGATGGCCTTGTGCCAAAAGTAGAAACATTTATATATATATATATATATATATATATATATATATATATGAAAAGATTCAGGACCACGACGGCTGAGCTCCGGCCGTTTCAACAGCTAGATCCGAACGTACTCTGATGCGTTATGGTCCACGTGGTAACTTACCACACCCTCTCTTCTCTCCCCTCTCTCTCTCTCTCTCTCTCTCTCTCTCTCTCTCAAGAATTAAGGAAATGTAACATATTTGGCCTCCTGTAATTTCACTTTATAATATATATATATATATATATATATTATAAAGTGAAATTACAGGAGGCCAAATATGTTACATTTCCTTAATTATTTATTTCTGCAAACATCACACTATGCACATTTCAGTGGCCAGGTTGCGTAAGAACCTGGTGACATCTTCAGGTGTAAATTGCGTAATAGATGTATACCAACGGAATGACGGTAAACTTTAAGGAAACAGGCAAAATAAAAATAAAAAACAGAGAAGAAAAAAGTGTGTTTATGTTTTTGGCCCAGAAACGAACGAAGCACCATGTTGTTATCATGCCTCGCCGTCCCGCACCACCAACCTGATTCAACATCAAAGATGGATGAGTTGCATAACGTCGAGTGCTTTTCTCATATATAAACGAACTCCAACCAGAATTAAACAGAAAACATAAGTGGAATAGCAACATCACAAATAGAAATTAAGGACAAAATCAAGACATACAGACACACAGACACACACGCACACACTAAAAAAAACTAAAAAAAAACTAACAAGACAAATCGTTTATATCTGTTGCCTCTGTGATTTGTCTGAGCATTCCATCTTTTCTGTGTGTGGATATAATTTTTATCTCTATCTTCTCTAATGTACCCCTATGTTCTATTTTGGCATGTTGGTGGAGTACTGATGAGTTTTTCCCATCCTGGAGTTCTCGCCAGTGTTTACTTATCCTTTCTCCTATGCTACGGGCTGTTTCACCTATGTATGTTATATTCTTATTCCTACACTGTCCCTGAGTACATCTCATGCTATATACTACGTTCCTAGTTTCGCAGTTAGTTTGTGGGCTTATCTTGCAAACTATGCATTTCCTATCAGTGCAGGGGCTTCTTTGAAATGGGTATGTTTACTAATTAGGGTTTTTATGGGAATACCTGGTCTTTCAACTAACTTAATATTTAATTTAAGCTTCTAAATCTATAAGCTAGTTCCCCTCTATGGGTTGTATTGACAAACATTACACTCTGGTATTTATTGCTATCATACCATGAGTTTATTTTAATTGCCTTATTCCTAATTCTTTCTATTCTGTTCCAAAATGTTCTCCCATACATGGGGCAAGTTCCATTTGCATCATTTTCTACAATCTTTGCCCATTTGGTTATAGGTCCAAGTCTTGTCTCTCTGATTGTAGCCAGATGCGGTGGATGAAGTGTTGTATGAGGCTCACTAATTCTTTGGGGTTGCACATGCGGCACACGTACCTCATCACTCTTACTAAGTCCGCAACCAGTCGCATAAGACGAGTCCCTCTTTTTTTTTTATTATTATATTTTACGGTATATTTTGATGTTTATAGGTATTTTTATGGACCACATCCAATGTTCGCGGTTTTTCACTTTTTCCGGGTGCTCTAGGGACGTAACCCCCGCGAATATCGGGGAACTACTGTGTGTATATATATATATATATATATATATATATATATATATATATATATATATATATAGAGAGAGAGAGAGAGAGAGAGAGAGAGAGAGAGAGAGAGAGAGAGATACATATATATGTGTGTGTGTGTGTGAAAGAGAGAGAGAATATATGTTTATTCTTGAGCTATATATATATATGAATGTGTGTGTGAGGGGAGGGAGAGAGAGAGAGAGAGAGAGAGAATATATATGAATATTATAACATTATTTGATGAGAACTATAAGAGAGGAGAGGTTGGGGAGTAAAAAACGAAGGCAAGTAGTAAAAATAAAAAGTAGATAATATCATCGCGTTCGTCAGCTTGCCACGTCTAATGTCATTGTGAAGAAGATCTAGCTACATAAAGCTGTGTCTAGTCTTTATTGACAGAGAGAGATAGACTGGGTGTGTCAAAATTACTGTGTTACAGCTGTTAACTGAAGCCCGACCGAACGAACGATCCACGAAACCGACCAACCGACCGACCGAACCACTGAAAGGGTAAACGACCGTGAGACTAAAACAAGCAGACGACTTTTATGTTAACTTCATTAGCATATCTGCTGCTATCTTTAACTTTTGAATCTACTTAGAAAATAAAAAGAAAAGAAAAGAAAGAAGGAAATGTAAGAAAGACGAACGAATGGGAAAAATATATATATTTGCCACACAGACATTTTAGCCTTTGTTTCAGCGAAGTTATTAAATAAAGTCCGTGGGAAAGAGATGGTTATTATATCATTAGAATTATCCACCCTCTATCTGTCTCTCTTTTACCACTACTACTACTACTACTACTACTACTACTACTACTAAATAACTAGTAGTAGTAGTAGTAGTAGTACTCCTACTACTACTAGTAAGAAGAAGAACCAAAGCACATCCTACCTCTTAAAAATATTGAAGCAGGCAAAAGATAATATGGTTCTAATTGTCAAATGGTCAAGTCAGATCAGACTTCTGCCTGCTACTGGTACGGTATAGCCAGATCAGGCTTCTGTCTGCTACTGGTACGGTATAGTCAGATCAGGCTTCTGTCTGCGACTGGTACGGTATAGTCAGATCAGGCTTCTGTCTGCTACTGGTACGGTATAGTCAGATCAGGCTTCTGTCTGCTACTGGTACGGTATAGTCAGATCAGGCTTCTGTCTGCTACTGGTACGGTATAGTCAGATCAGGCTTCTGTCTGCTACTGGTACGGTATAGTCAGATCAGACTTCTGTCTGCTACTGGTACGGTATAGTCAGATCAGGCTTCTGTCTGCGACTGGTACGGTGTGGTCAGATCAGGCTTCTGCCTGCCACTGGTACCTTGTAACCCCAGTACAACCTGCTTCATTGTCAAGTAGTCGGTGACTATACCAGCTCCCCAACAAGACACTGATCTGCTGTGGAGGGTAAGTGGAACCTCAGCAGCACAAAAAACGAGAGAAGGGCGGATGAACTTCTCAGGGTCAACGGAGATCCGCTCGTACTATGACTTCAATATCCTAACCAACCCACAATTGGCTAAGCATGGTGAGGCCGTTTATACACATGACATGACCAAATCCAAACAGAAAGTGGTGAAGCTCAACCAGGGAAGGGTCGGTCCCTCTAACATGAGTGAGAAGGCTCTGGACTGGACTGGATTGGAATTGTCATAGCAGGGCCTGTATGAAGCTGGTAATAGATAAGAGATATGTAGACGCCATTTTAGACTGATCATAGGCACAGACATGTGAAATATAGGATCCATAAGCAATTTTAATATGTATGTATTGAATGGTAACTCCTGGTGGAGTTGTAAGAAAGCCATAGGGACATACAGCGTCTCTTGGGTATATTAAACCTGGCAGGGCCCATCTTCTCTGCAGGTCTGAGAACAGTCGATTCCTTCTCCAGAGAGAGAGAGAGGGAGAGTTATAGAAAGAGAGAGAGGGGGAGAGTTATAGAGAGAGAGGGGGAGAGTTATAGAAATAGAGAGAGGGGGAGTTATAGAGAGAGAGAGGGGGGGAGTTATAGAGATATATAGATAGATAGAGAGAGAGAGGGAGAGTTATAGAGATAGATAGAGAGAGGGGGAGTTATAGAGATAGAGAGAGAGGGGTGGGTTATAGAGATAGAGAGAGAGGGGGGTTATAGAGAGAGAGATAGGGAGAGTTATAGAGATAGAGAGAGAGGGAGAGTTATAGAGAGAGAGAGGGAGTGTTATAGAGATAGATAGATAGAGAGAGGGAGAGTTATAGAGATAGATAGAGAGGAGTGGGTTATAGAGATAGAGAGAGAGGGAGAGTTATAGAGATAGATAGAGAGAGGGAGAGTTATAGAGATAGATAGAGAGAGGGAGAGTTATAGAGATAGATAGAGAGAGGGAGAGTTATAGAGATAGAGAGAGAGGGGTGGGTTATAGAGATGGATAGAGAGGGGGGGGGGTGAGAAAGTGATATAGAGGTAGAATAGACTGTCAGTACTTTTACTGGTACTTTTTCATTGACCCCAAAAGGACGAAAGGTAAAGTGGACCGCGGCGGGATTTGAACTCAAAGAGAAGAGACTCGGAAAGAACACCGCAAAGCAGAGTTATAGAGATAGAGAGAGAGGGGTGGGTTATAGAGATAGAGAGAGAGGGGGGTTATAGAGAGAGAGATAGGGAGAGTTATAGAGATAGAGAGAGAGGGAGAGTTATAGAGATAGATAGAGAGAAAGGAGGCTAATGTTCTAACAACTCTGTCAATTCGCCACCTAAGTAATTTTAGTAATCATTGCTATAATAAATATATGAGAGAGGGTGGCCATGGACGGCAAGAGACGCTGGTAGGTACCGTGTGGTGTGGTCATGTCCATAGCTGTATCTAAAGTGTCAAGCCAAAAGGCTCATTTGGCCGGTGTTCTTAGCCCGGTACCATGGTGTGAAGTGACTGAGAGTACAAGACTGCCCCGCTCCTGCAAAGGACGCCAGTCCATCGCAGGGTTAAACCCCCACCTATTGCTGGTGCTTAGCCTGGTATCATGGCGTGAAGCGCCTGAGAGTACAAGACTGCCCCACTCCTGGAAAGGACGCCAGTCTATCGCAGTGTTAAACCCCCAGCTATTGCTGGTACTCATTTTCAGCTGAGTATACTGGAGCAACGTGAAATAAAGTGTTTTTTTGCTCTCGAACAGAACACGCAACCCAGGAATCGAACCCAAGACATTAGGATCGTAAGTCCAACTCCCTTACCACTAGGCCACGAACCTCCACCCATAGCTGTATAGGTCGCAGCTTATAGCCGTGTGGTGTGTGGGTGGGAAATGCCGATAGCTGTATAAGACGTAGGAAAGGGCTGTGTGGTGGGCTGTGCTTGGGTTGGATGAGGCGCTGGTAATGACCGTTTAGGTTGAGGCGGAGATGACTATGGTGGGGAGCAGACATTTCTTCAGTGTATAAACAGAATTGATCCGGGGTGGCTGAAGAGTAGATTTGATAGATATGACGAGAGACCGGGTGGGATAGTCAGACATTGTAATGATCTGTGATTACGGCAAGGTGTATAGATGCATAGGGGTGTACAATGATGTACAAATGTGTATAAGAGTGAATGTGTGTATATATATATATGTAGAAGTTCTATTTAAATTGTTGGGATACAACAAGCAAATATTTTTATAACTGATATAAAGCACTAAACAAATTTTTGGAGTAAAAATACGATATATTAACAAATGGAAACTATATTTATAAAACCATATTTATTTCATTATACATATTTCAAGGACACCAAGTTAAATTATGGTGTGCTTTCATCAGATAAAATATTATATTATATTTTATCTGATGAAAGCACACCATAATTTAACTTGGTGTTCTTGAAATATGTATAATGAAATAAAAATGGTTTTAAAAATATAGTTTCCATTTGTTAATATATCGTATATATATATATGTGTGTGTGTGTGAGTGTATATGTATGTGTGTGTGTATGTATATATATATATGTGTGTATGTATATATATATGTGTGTGTGTGTGTGTATATATATATATGTGTGTGTGTATGTATATATATGTGTGTGTGTATGTATATATATGTGTGTGTGTGTATGTGTGTCTGTGCGTTTGAATCCCTAAAGTTCGAGAAGTACCCAACCGACTTTTTTGAAACTTTACATGTGTATTACTTATGTTTCATCTCCTAGGGCCCGCATTAGGTGAAAAACTGCGTTTTTTCGGGTTTTTAGGTGCTTTTTGAGATGTTACGTCAGACTTATTTCATTGAAATTGTAACAATGTATTAATCAGTCTCTTCTTCATACCGTGAGCAAAGAAAATCCAACTTTTTTTATGGCCTAGGGCCCGCATTAGGTGAAAAACTTCATTTTTTTCAGCTTTTTAGGGCTTTTTTGAGGCGTTACGTCTAGCCAATTTTTCCCGAAATTTTCAAGGCATATTATATGCACATAAAAAAATTCATTTTTTTATCCCCTAGGGCCCCGCATTAGAGGAAAACCTGCATTTTTCCTGCTTCATCAAGGAAAATCTTAAAGATTATCCAAGCCATCAGAGTATTCGGTTTATTTTCTTTACATATTGTCCAGGCCTGCAGTTTTTTCACGATTAGGTCTCTTGGCGGCCCGCGTTCCAAAATACCTTATCCCGTGCAACGCCTGGTACCATTGCTAGTATATATATATATATACACACATATATGTATATATATCTATATATATATATATATATATATATATATACTCGTATATATATATATATATATATACACACATATATGTGTATATATATATATATATATATATATATATATATATATATATATATATATATACTCGTATATATATATACACACATATATGTATATATATTATAAGAATAAAGGAACCAAGAATCAGTGTTGCATCATAACATATTTAAATAACGTATTACATATGTTTCACTGTCGATCAGCTCGAGGAACGATCTATTTTTGATCGAACCTGACTCTGGAATCGAAGAATCCTCAGATATGCCTCAGTATGTAAGCTCGTCTTTGATTTTGTGCTAATATCTGCAGTACCTTGTTATATTTACCACATTCTAACAACGTGGTGTTCTGCGGTCTCCGCTCATTTGGTTCGTTATTCATCGTAAAATCGGTTTATTTACAAAATAACTGTTTCTACTTTTGGCACAAGGCCAGCAATTATCCCAGTGTATTACTGGTACTTTATTTTATCGACCCCCGTAAGGATGAAAGGCAAAGTTAACTTCGGCGGGATTTGAACTCAGACCATAAAGGGCCGTAACTCTTTGCTGCAAAGCATGGCGTCCGACCCTCTACCGACACTGTCAATCCACCACCCTTTGGTTTCTTTACAAAATAACTGTTTCTACTTTAGGCACAAGGCCAGCAATCACCCAGTGCATTACTGGTACTTTATTTTATCGACCCCCGTAAGGATGAAAGGCAAAGTCAACCTCGGCGGGATTTGAACTCAGATCGTAAAGGGACGTAACTATGCTGGAAAGCACCGTGTCTGACCCTCTACCGATACTGCCAATCCACCTCTCATCCGGTCAAATTGTCGCGTGCATTCGTGCATGAAAGACTGTCTGCCTTCTTCCATAGCCACACTTGTTTGATGCAACACTGATTCTTATTCCTTTATGCTTATACTACTATTATACTCTGCTCTGCGCGAACATTGAGTGCTCACCCAGCATACAGC
>OZ024757.1:24365236-24370236 GCA_964016885.1 Eledone cirrhosa
GTTGTAACCCAACAATTTTAAATAAAACTTTTGCATATATATATATATATATATATATATATATATATATATATATATATATATATATATATATATATATATATATAGCGGTTCTTTGGTATGTATCTGGATCATTAATACTTTGTGTGAAAATTGACAGACGGAAGCTATGCACGTATATATATATATATATACGGTTAGAGTTTCTCCGTGAACATGTATCGCTATGTCGATACGATCAGTCCGCAGAGATAAATTATTAGTACACAGCTTTGTAATGGTATCAAAGGATGTTCAAAACGTCCGGAATCATATGAGACGTTAAATTATCTCGTGTATCACTGAATAATCTCATGAAACGATCTTATCTTTGTTTCAAACAAACCAACTTGACCTAAACGTTAACGTACAGGAAATAGAGGTCTTAGATTAAGAGACTTCAACCTTTGTTTTATTTAATATCAACCTTTCGTCACGCCTGAATGAATTCCAGTTTCTTCATTAACGCATTCGTTGTCATATTTTTAATGAAAGACATTGCTGACTAAGTAATTTTTAATGAAAGACATTGCTGATTAAGTAATTTTTAATGAAAGACATTGCTGACTAAGTAATTTTTAATGAAAGACATTGCTGACTAAGTAATTTTTAATGAAAGACATTGCTGATTAAGTAATTTTTAATGAAAGACATTGCTGACTAAGTAATTTTTAATGAAAGACATTGCTGACTAAGTAATTTTTAATGAAAGACATTGCTGATTAAGTAATTTTTAATGAAAGACATTGCTGATTAAGTAATTTTTAATGAAAGACATTGCTGACTAAGTAATTTTTAATGAAAGACATTGCTGACTAAGTAATTTTTAATGAAAGACATTGCTGACTAAGTAATTTTTAATGAAAGACATTGCTGATTAAGTAATTTTTAATGAAAGACATTGCTGATTAAGTAATTTTTAATGAAAGACATTGCTGACTAAGTAATTTTTAATGAAAGACATTGCTGACTAAGTAATTTTTAATGAAAGACATTGCTGACTAAGTAATTTTTAATGAAAGACATTGCTGACTAAGTAATTTTTAATGAAAGACATTGCTGACTAAGTAATTTTTAATGAAAGACATTGCTGACTAAGTAATTTTTAATGAAAGACATTGCTGACTAAGTAATTTTTAATGAAAGACATTGCTGACTAAGTAATTTTTAATGAAAGACATTGCTGATTAAGATATTTCAAATAGTTTTGAAAATATTGTATATTTATATTTCACATGAAAATACATTTGTTAGAATTGTATTTTCATATAACAAATGCATGCATTTAGGGTACGCATGGTCCCGTATCTACTGAGGGTGTGGTAGGGGCACTGTATTGACATACGGCTTTTCTAGGGTATTTTTACACCTGGCAAGAGCCCATTTCCTCTCCAGGTTTGAATGCGGCAGATTTCTTCCAAGGAAGGATAGAATGGAAGTGAGAAAGTAATATGGAGGAAGAATCGACCTCAGTAGTTGACTGGTATTTTTTTTTGGATTGGCAGTATCGGTAGAGGGTCGGACGCCATGCTTTGACGCATAGAGTTACGGCCCTTGCCATTCTGAGTTCAAATCCCGCCGAGGTTAACTTTGCCTTTCATCCTTACGGGGTCGACAAAATAAAGTACCAGTAATACACTGGCTAATTGCTGGCCTTGTGCCTAACGTAGAAACAATTATTTTTTTATCGATCTTGAATGGATGAAAGGTAAAACTGACCTCGGTGGGATTTGATCTCAGAGAGCCGAAACAAATCGCGCAAAGCATTCCATCCGACAGTCTAATGACTCTGCCAATTCACTGCTTCACATAACAAATATATAACATTAAATAGAAGCCCACACATATAAACGAGTAATTATTGATAGGAACTTTATAAATATAATACATAAATATATATAATCGAAGCGTGAGAAAAAAAAATCCCATCAATTCAACACTAATTGCGTCAATCGATCAGACGCCACAAGGTCATCGGAAATTTTTGAGGCAAGTCAACACGCTTTGAAAATATTCTACACGCACACGCACACACACACACACACACACACACACACACACACACACACACACACACACACACACACACACACACACACACACACACACACACACACACACATATATATATATAGAAGTGGTTACGAGCTGAGGATCCGCTAAGGTGAAACAATTGTTCTCGGTATGGTGAACTAACTGTTGTGTAACCACTTCTACCTAACTCGTCCCATGGACTGAGTGCTCTACCACTACTGATATTACCCTCCAGTGTTCCACCAGTATATATATATATATATATATATATATATATATATATAGGTATTAGTATTGGTGCTCTGAAATAGCGTTGTATACATGAATGTATGTTTAGTATATTTGGCAATATACTACTGTATGTTTAATTAAAACCATTTAGAAGACCGTTCGCTATCAGTTTTAAAGTAGTGGCTATGTCACTTATTTATTCTCGGCAAAAACAATAGAGAGCGGCCGACAGACAGTCTGTTTCTCGCTTGTGAGCGTTTATCAAGACCACACCCTCAGTTGCCTTTGCCGAGAATTAAAGAAGCTGGATTCTTATAGAGTTCCAGTAATAATCAGGAGCTGATTGTTTTTGCCGAGAATAAGTAAGTGAGATAGCCACTACTTTAAAACTCATAGCGAATGGTCTTCTAAATGTTTATAATTAAACATACAGTATATTGCCAAATATACTATATATACATTAGTATATATAGTATAAAAGTCAGCTCAAAAGTGACACAGAGGAGACTGTGGTTAGCTGGACATGCTCACCGACATCCAGAGTTGACATTGCACTCAGTGCTCCTGAGCCCCTACATGGACACACTAGAAGAGGAAGACCAAGGTTAACATATGTTGATGCCCTAAGGACAGACACTGGTCTGTTGGAGACGCAGGACATGGCAGCGATAATGAGGGACAGAGACCGCTGGAGAGAACTCGTCCATGGATCTCGGGAATTTTACCCGCCTTAGATAGATAGATAGATAGATATATATATATAAAACAAAAGATGTCTGTCTGTTTGTGTAACCGCATGCATTTCTACATTTTACAGCCGATTTGCACCAAATTTCATACATAGGTTTCTGAAGTCCTATTACGCGTCGTAGGCTATTTTATTTTTTCCGTACAACGATTGTGGGGGCCCCCAGGGGCAGGTAGCCCCCTTAAGCCTCTCCCTTCGACTTATTAACACTGTATTCATATTAAGTTCACATTAACACTCTTTTAGTAATTTAAATGCTACATTTACGATATTGAAGACAGAGTGGCTTCAATGGGCGGAGATGTCTTGGAGAAATATGGGCTTCCGCAAACACTTCGAAATGCGCCATCTGACATTCCCAACGACATTATACGTGAAACGTCATATGATGTCGAAGAACTCAAAAGGTATGTTGAAGAGAATGAACCAAAACTTCTAATGGATAAAAAACAAGCCTACAACATTGTCGTTGATTCCATCCGTAATCGGGGAGGGGGTATATTCTTCCTGGACGCACCTGGAGGCACGGGCAAAACATTTGTAATCAAACTTTTACTCGCTGCAGTGAGGTAACACGGAAACATCGCATTGGCCGTGGCTTCTACCGGCATTGCAGCAACTTTGCTGCCTGGTGGCAGGATGGCCCATTGTGCCTTCAGTCTTCCTCTCAATGTGGCATCATCTGAGACACCCACGTGCAAAATCAGCAAGTCTTCCGGAAAAGCGCTGGTGTTAAAGCGATGCCTACTAATTGTTTGGGACGATTGCAAAATGGTCCACAGGGCGGCTTTCGAGGCATTAGACCGGTCACTCAGAGACATCAAGGACTGTCAAGAACCAATGAGAGGAGGAGTCACTTTCCTGTTATCTGGGGACTTCCGACAGACTCTGCCTGTAATCCCAAAAGGTACGCGGGCTGATGAGGTTGGCGCATGACTTAAGGCCTCCCCACTTCGGCGTTATGTAAGAAAGCTGACGCTTACAACAAACATGAGAGTACAACTGCAAGGTGATGAGACATCAGTGGGTTTTGCTGCTGCCATTTTGTTCTTGGGAGATGGCAAAGTCCCACTCGACGGAGATGGTACAGCGGACCTCACAGGGATTTGCAGATGCGTTAAGTCAATTGCTGAGTTACGGACGTCTGTTTTTCCTAATCTTGAGGAGAACTACACAAATCAAGAGTGGTTGTGTGAACGCGCAATATTGGCTTCGAAAACCCACAGAGTTGGAAGCATCAATGAACAGCTCATGTTGTGCTTGCCTGGAAACCTCCACGTCTACAACTCCCTCGACTTCCGGACGAAGTTGTTAATTACTCCACAGAATTTCTTAACTCCCTAGACCCTCTCGAATTGCCACCACACTTACTGCGACTTAAGAAAGGTGCCCCTGTCATGCTCCTCAGAAATTTGGAACCCCGAAGGCTTTCCAACGGCACGCGTCTGGTCATCCAAAAGGCGATGCCTCATGTTATTGAGGCAACAACACTTACAGGATGTTGTAAGGGGGATACTGTCTTCATACCAAGGATACCTCTCATTCCATCAGGTAAAGACATTCCTTTCACATTCAGAAGGCTGCAATTCCCTCTCCGACTCAGTTTCGCCATGTCGATTAACAAATCACAGGGTCAGACGCTGACGGTCGTAGGGCTTAATTTAGAAGAACCGTGCTTCTCCCATGGTCAACTATATGTTGGCTACTCTCGAGTGGGGAGCCGACATAACCTATTTGCTTTTCCAGCTCGCGAGAAAACCCAAAATATAGTCTATAAGGAAGTTTTGTAGGCACCCCATCCGCCAACAGGTAATCGCTGGGGTTTTTTTTTTGGGGGGGGGGGGGGGGGGTTGTATAAGTGCTTACATTTGGTGTATCCGTGTGCTATTTTTGTCCCTTTGAAAATAGCACGTACGCCTCTGAGGTTGCTTTTGCTATACGTTATAAA
>OZ024757.1:24385236-24397736 GCA_964016885.1 Eledone cirrhosa
CTTGTTACAAGACTATACCATCACAGCTTCTCTCTCGCCCTCAACATTCCTTTATAAAATAGTCTGTGGCGGACCAATATATCTTGTTCAAAGACTATACCATCACAGCTTCTCTCTCGCCCTCAACATTTCCTTATAAAATAGTCTGTTGCGGGCCAATATGTCTTGTTACAAGACTATACCATCACAGCTTCTCTCTCGCCCTCAACATTCCTTTATAAAATAGTCTGTTGCGGGCCAATATGTCTTGTTACAAGACTATACCATCACAGCTTCTCTCTCGCCCTCAACATTCCTTTATAAAATAGTCTGTTGCGGGCCAATATATCTTGTTCAAAGACTATACCATTACAGCTTCTCTCTCGCCCTCAACATTTCCTTATAAAATAGTCTGTGGCGGGCCAATATATCTTGTTCAAAGACTATACCATCACAGCTTCTCTCTGCCCTCAACATTTCCTTATAAAATAGTCTGTGGCGGGCCAATATGTTTTCTTTACTAAAGTGAGAAGGTTTTTCGTTGAGGTGAATGTGATGCTAGATGGTTTTGTGTACATGCACATTTCTGAAATGGTTTATGTGTGTAAACGTTGGCATTTTTTTTATATTCGAACTCTGCATTTATATATATACACACGTAAATATACATATATATTCACAAATACATGTGTGTGTGAGTGCATGGACGATGGAATTGCAAAGAGCACACACACACACACACACACACACACACACACACACACACATATATATATATATATATATATATATATATATATATATATATATATATACATACATCTATGATTATATTTTTTTTTAAAAAACATGTTTGTAAACGTGGTCATTTCGTATTTTCGGACCCTACATATACAGTGTGTGTGTGGGGGGGGGGGGGGGGCGATGTGTTGCATTTTAATGAATATAAACTTCACTACCAAATCGAAGAGTGACACGTTCTGTTAACGGCTGTGGACTACACCTTACTCTGTAGAGAGATAGAGAGAGGAAGGGAGAGAGAGAGAGAGATTGAATGAGCGGAACCGAGAGAGACGTGGAGAGAGAGATAGAAAGAGATGAGAGGTCGGAGTGGAGAGGAGAGAGAGAGAGAGAGAGAGGGGGGGGTGAGAGAGTGGGTAAAAACCTACCAGACAAGTCAGGACGGTTTACAAACGATAACGACATTTAGTCACTATGTATAATATAACAGCCATAGAGAGTGACTATATGGTTGGCATAAATACATATATATATATATATATATATATATATATATATATATATATATACACATATGTATATACATATATGTATATAATTAGAATTTAACATATATATATATATATATATATATATATATATATACACACAGACACATATATATATATTTATGTGTATGTATGTATGTACATACATAAACATATGTATGTTTACGTATGTATATAAATATATGTATAGGTGTAAGTATATATATATATATATATATATATATGTATACATACACACATATATATATTTATGTTTATGTATGTACATACATAAACATATGTATATGATTACGTATGTGTGTGTATATATATATGTATAGGTGTAGGTATATATATATATATATATATAGTATGTGTGTGTATTTATATGTCTATAAATACATATATAGTATGTGTGTGTGTATATATATATATGTATATATATATATAATAGTATGTGTGTGTATTTATATGTCTATAAATACATATATAGTATGTGTGTGTGTATATATATATATATATATAGTATGTGTGTGTATTTATATGTCTATAAATACATATATAGTATGTGTGTGTGTATATATATATATGTATATATATATATAATAGTATGTGTGTGTATTTATATGTCTATAAATACATATATAGTATGTGTGTGTGTATATATATATATATATATAGTATGTGTGTGTATTTATATGTCTATTAATACATATTATGTCAGGTCACCAGTTGGTGCTACTGGTAACATGTATCCCAGTACAACCTGTCTCATGGTCGGGTCGTTGGCGACTAAACTGGCAACCCCACCAAGGTTTCTTGGTGAGGAGGGTGACTTTGGACATCCTGCAGGACTAAAAACAAAACCTGTCAAAGGGCAAAGGAGCTCTTAAGAGTCAATGGCCTTCCAAAATCACCGGGAGAGATGACCCCTTAGCCTTTGTCAAGGCAGAATTCTAGGAGAAGGAAAACTCTGATATAACATCTGCAACCCTGATGGTATCCAATGATGTTGACTTGTTCTTCTTTTTGGTAAATATCATCTTGGTTAAGAGAGTGGGACTGGCTTTGTGAAATGCCTTTGCTCACTATAAAAGCTTCACGGCACAGGCATTGCTTTATATCTGGAGATCTCTCTGCACTTGTCATCACATGGTACCATGGGCCCAGCACTGTGTGTCAATAATTGTCACAGGTGTAGTGTTTGTACCAGAGTTTTCAAGTCGCTGGCTGGACTAAAAAGTCACACTCGTTCAGCGCATCGGTAGGGGTTCTCCTACATGGATATAAAGTAGTGGCCGTACTCGAAAACGAGTTGGCAGCCACCATGTATGTATGTATGTATGTATGTATGTATGTATGTATGTATGTATGTATGTATGTATGTATGTATGTATGTATGTCAGGTCACCAGTTGGTGCTACTGGTAACATGTATCCCAGTACAACCTGTCTCATGGTCGGGTCGTTGGCGACTAAACTGGCAACCCCACCAAGATTTCTTGGTGAGGAGGGTGACTTTGGACATCCTGCAGGACTAAAAACAAAACCTGTCAAAGGGCAAAGGAGCTCTTAAGAGTCAATGGCCATCTAAAATCACCGGGAGAGATGACCCTTTAGCCTTTGTCAAGGCAGAATTCTAGGAGAAGGAAAACTCTGATATAACACCTGCAACCCTGGTGGTATCCAATGATGTTGACTTGTTCTTCTTTTTGGTAAATATCATCTTGGTTAAGAGAGTGGGACTGGCTTTGTGCAGTGCCTTTGCTCACTATAAAAGCTTCACGGCACAGGCATTGCTTTATATCTGGAGATCTCTCTGCACTTGTGGTCACATGGTACCATGGGCCCAGCACTAAGTGTCAATAATTGTCACAAGTGTAGTGTTTGTACCAGAGTTTTCAAGTCGCTGGCTGGACTAAAAAGTCACACTCGTTCAGCGCATCGGTGGGGGTTCTCCTACATGGATATAAAGTAGTGGCCGTACTCGAAAACGAGTTGGCAGCCACCATTAATACATATATAGTATGTGTGTGTGTATATATATATATATATAATAGTATGTGTGTGTATTTATGTCTATACATACATATATAGTATGTGTGTGTGTGTGTATATATATATATATATACATACACGTTTGCACATGTATCTATAATGTGAATGTGTATATGTGTGTGTATATGTGTATGAATGTGTATATGTGTGTGTGTGTGTGAATATATATCTATACATACGTGTTCATATTCATATAGGTATTTACTCGTATGTATACACAAGCACACATAAACATACACACACACATATATATATACATATATATATATATACAATTCAATATATTAATAAATTTACTCCAGTAAAACTGTTGAGTGCTTTATATCAGTTATAAAACTTTTAAGGTTATTGAATCCCAACAAATTAAATATAACTTTTGCAGATGGTGGATGGGTGCTACACGAGAATGCTGAGGATGGCTCTGAACATTAATCAGTATACACTGAGGATGAAAAACTCAGAGCTGTATGGGAGCATCCCAAAAGTCAGCTCAAAAGTGACACAGAGGAGACTGAGGTTGGCTGGACATGCTCACCGACATCCAGAGTTGACACTGCACTCAGTGCTCCTTTGGGAGCCCCTACATGAACACACTAGAAGAGGAAGACCAAGGTTAACATATGTTGATGCCCTAAGGACAGACACTGGTCTGTTGGAGATGCAGGATATGGCAGCGATAATGAGGGACAGAGACCGCTGGAGAGAACTCGTCCATGGATCTCGGGAATTTTACCCGCCTTAGATAGATAGATATATGTGTGTGTGTGTGTGTGATACACATCTATCCAGCTAAATGATGGACAACCTCCATGTTTCCTTCATCAATTGACCACAAGATGACCTGATAAGGAAACCTACCCGATCAGGTCATTCCCACTTACATAAAATAGCAGCTAGATCCTGCTCATACACACACGCAAACCACACCCTATGTTTTATTAGTCTGTCTCTGATAGATAAGTGTATATATATATATATATATATATATATATATATATATATATATATATAACGAAGGAAATGTGGTAAGGAACCAGGTGGACCATAACGCACCAAAGTACTCAATACTTAGGGTAGTAGAGTGGGTAATAGGAACCAGTAAGACCCCGACGGCTGAGCTCAAGCCGTTTCGACGGCTAATTCTAGACTCAAACATATATATATATATATATATATATATATATATATATATATATATATATATATATATATATATATATATATATGTATATATATATATATATATATATATATATATATATATATATATATATATATATATATGTTTGTATGTGTTTGTGTGTGTATATATATATGTATATATATATGTATATATATATATATATATATTTGTATGTGTGTGTGTGTGTGTGTGTATATATATATATATATATATATATATATAAAACGAAAGAAATGTGGTAAGGAACCAGATGGACCATAACGCACCAGAGTACTCAATACTTAGGGTAGTAGAGTGGGTAATAGGAAAAGGTATGACCCCCGACGGCAGAGCACAAGCCGTTTCGATATATATATTAGTATGTATGTATATGCATGTATATATATGCATGTATGTATATATATATATATGTATGTATATATGTATATAAATATGTGCGTGTATATAAGTGTTTATATATAAATATATGTGTTTATATATATATATGTATATAAATATGTGCGTGTATATATGTGTTTATATATATATATATATATGTATATAAATATGTGCGTATATATATGTATATAAATATGTGCGTGTATATATGTGTTTATATATATATGTATATAAATAAATATGTGCGTGTATATATGTGTTTATATGTATGTGTGTACATGTGAATATATATATAGAGATATATATATATATACACACATATACATACATGCATACTATATATATTCATATATGTGGTTGATGGTTTAACTATGTGAGTGGGAGTTAGTGTGTTGGTTATGCTTTAGAGTTAATAGAGGGTGTGACTATACTAGTAGTAGCAGTGGTAGTAGTAGTAGTAGTAGTAGTAGTAGTAGTAGTGGTGGTAGTAGTAGTAGTAGTAGTGGTGGTGGTGGTAGTGGTGGTGGTAGTAGTAGTAGTAGTAGTAGCAGCAGTAGTAGTAGTAGTAGTAATAATAGTAGTGGTGGTAGTAGTAATAGTAGTGGTGGTAGTAGTAATAGTAGTGGTAGTAGTAATAGTAGTAGTGGTAGTGGTGGTGGTCAATGCATAGGTGCATGTTACAATGACCTTAAACGGCTACATCGACACCACGAATTTCCCAGTCTATTTCTCTTTAACCACTTACATATTATAAATATACACACACACACACACACACACACACACACACACACACATACACACATATATATATATATAGTTTTAATATAGATGAGATTCTACAGGACTAGAACTGTTTCATTCTTTAGAAATCATCAGGAATCAGATTCCTGATGATTTCTAAAGAATGAAACAGTTCTAGTCCTGTAGAATCTCATCTATATTAAAACTTTTATACTCTGCAATGTATTGAGTACCTTACTTACTGTGGTTACCTCCGATTCAACCCGGAATAACGTACTATATATATATATATATATATATATATATATATATATATGTAGGAGGTGAGTTTTATTGTAGTACAATAAAGCAATGCAGATATCGGATAAGAAGCACTCTACAATTTGTAGGACTGGAGTATACATAATATATAAGATCAAAAGATGGTTAAAAGAGTTCCGTGTATTTTATTATGCGCATTTCAAAAACAAATATCATCATGAAATAACATATGTTGATTTAAAACTGCACTATCCACAAGTGTTTTTTAACCTTCATATCATGTCTTCCTATTTTATCTGATGAAAACACAAATGTTATTGCATGCGCATAATAAAATACACGGAACTCTTTTAACCATCTTTTGATCTTATATATTATGTATACTCCAGTCCTACAAACTGTAGAGTGCTTCTTATCCGATATCTGCATTGCTTTATTGTACTACAATAAAACTCACCTCCTACATATATATATATATATATATATATGTATATATATATATATATATATATATATATATATATATATATATATATATATATATATATATATATATATATATATATATATATATATATATATATATATATATATATATATATATATGTGTGTGTGTGTGTGTGTGTGTGTATTACATATAATCAGTTACAACAGTGGCATATACAGGTGCGTCATAATAATGGCGTCCATCTGAGGACAGGGGCCGGGAGCACTACCTTCCTAATTGCCGCTCGATTGAAACGATCGTTGATAGTTGTCCCCTACTGCTTCTGTTGGAATCCGCTAGATGGCGTTAGCCATCAGCTTCCAAAATTCATAGCTAAAAGGCTTTCAAATATTTATTCGTAAGCATACCATTTATCATTAGCTATACAAAATTCCCATACCCCCAGCACATATACATATATATATATATATATATATATATATATATATATATATATTTAGGTTTGTTGGTTCACCACTGGATAGAACTGGTCCTTCCGTATGGTCAATCTCGATGTAATATTATGGAGAGCACTCGAGGGCGGCCGACTGAGGTAGAAGCTGCTAAATGGTCAGTCGTCCTCTTGTCTCTGATTTTCAGCCCCATGGATTTTATCTGTTATATTCCTTTGTTATATTTTGAATACCTGATGATATCACCGGATTCATACTGAACCCGGTCATTGAAATGATCATAGTATAATAAACCTTTCAAGGATTTACACCAGTCCAGCCTCCTGTTATTTTATATATATATATATATATATATATATATATATATATGTGTGTGTGTGATAATAATGATGGCTGCGCGTTGCAAATGGGGTGCATATGAAAAAGTAAGTCCTTCATCAGTGACCCTCCAACCGTCCCAGGCATTTCATCGCTTTAAGGGCCATATACCTCAGGTTGGTGCGAACAATGGCTAAAAAAAGTCGTTGGGACACGTAAATAAAGGGGACGTTAGGGTAACAAACAAAATGGTTTAAGATATATATATATATAAATAAATATGTGTGTGTGTTTATTTTTACTATACATATTATTACTATATATATATATATATATATATATATATATATATATATATATATATATATATATATACTATTACTATATATATAAATATGTGTGTGTTTATTTTTACTATACATATTATTACTATATATATATATTATATATATATAGTAATAATATGTATAGTAAAAATAAACACACACAATATGGAAGCACATGGCTTAGTGGTTAGAGCATTGGCCTTGCAATCGAAAGTTGTGAGTTCAATTCTCAGACCGGGTGATGTGTTGTTTCCTTGAGCAAGACACTTTATTTCACATTGCTCCAGTTTACTCAGCTGTAGAAATGAGATGATAGGGACTGGGGTCCCTATCATTCCTCTGCAAAGTGGTTGTGGAGGTGCCACGGCAAAAAAAAAGCACCCACCACTCACTGTAAATGAGGTTGGTGTTAGGAAGGGCATCCAGCTGTAGAAATCAAGCCAGAATCAGTTCCCGTCCCACCCTTGCAAGCAGGGAAAAGCGGACGTAAAATGAAATGATGATGATGATGATGATGATATATATATTATATATAGGAAGAGGTAGAGAAATGATGATATCCAAACATAGGATCACTAACAATGATAACAGCATTAGAAAACCCTTAATAATAGAAAATGTGTAAGCAACCGCCACTACAGAGAATCGAACCCTGTATCACTTGAATCCCGGCTAAGTGAGCTAACCTTTACGCCAAATGGCATCTGACAAACTTTTTTTTGTCCAAATTAAGAATTGTATATAAGTAGCCTTAGCTGCAAGAGCAGGGAGAAATAATTCTCGTATTTTTGTAGAACATTATTGTCCCCTTACGAGGGCGATGGATTGGTAGTATCGGTAGAGGGTCGGACGCCATGCTTTGACGCATAGAGTTACGGTCTTTGCCATTCTGAGTTCAAATCCCGTCGAGGTTAACTTTGCCTTTCATCCTTACGGGGTCGATAAAATAAAGTACCAGTAATGCACTGGGTAATTACTGGCCTTGTGCCAAAAAGTAGAAACAATTATTGTCCCTTTACGATCTGAGTTCAAATCCCGCCGAGGTTAACTTTGCCTTTCATCCTTACCGGGTCGATAAACTCAAGTACCAGTAATGTACTGGGGTAATTGCTGGCCTTGTGCCTAAAATAGAAACAATTATTACAACGCCGGTGGATTGGCAGTATCGGTAGAGGGTCGGACGCCATGCTTTGACGTATAGAGTTACGGTCCTTGCCATTCTGAGTTCAAATCCCGCCGAGGTCAACTTTGCCTTTCATCCTTACGGGGTCGATAAAATAAAGTACCAGTCACGCACTGGGGGGGGGGGGGCGATTTAATCGACTTTCCCCTCCCCCAAAATTGCTGGCGGCCGTGTGCCTATATAACAAACAATTATTACAACGCCGGTGGATTGGCAGTATCGGTAGAAGGTCGGACGCCATGCTTTGCAGCTTAGAGTTGCGGCCCTTTACAGTCTGTGTTCAATTCCTGCCGAGCTCAGCTTTGCCTTTCATCCTGACGGGGTCGATAAAATAAAGTACCAGTAATGCACTGGGTAATTGCTGGCCTTGTGCCAAATGTAGAAACAATTATTACAACTTAATGACCGAAAGAATACGATAACGACTACAAGCGGGCGAATTGGGGTTCTTCTGAAGGGTCTTTGGTGTGCGTAGCTCGGAGATCGGACAGTCACTCCAGGTAAAGCCATTACTTCTCTAAATTGAGAGATCACAACTCCAAATTACGGTTATGTGGATAGAATGTCTCGGGAAGGAATCGCCGGACAGATTCTACAGGCAAAACCAACAGGTAGGAAACTCAGGGATAGTCCCACAGCCAGATGATTGAATAACATCCATGAGCTCTGCTTGTCCTACTTGGGGGGTGTAGCCGGGACCAATTGGAGACGGTTGCATCTGACTGAACCCGCCGGAAGGAGTGTGTTTGAGGACTCTTCCCCTACGATCCCCCTAGGAATTGAGAGAAAAAGAAGATAAAGATAGAGATGATGATGCAGATGATTATAACGACTGCTCTTATTTTCATATTTAAGAAGAATTCATTCCATTTTGCTTTGTTGGACAGCGTTGAAAGCTTTTGAGAAATCTATAAAGATGTAGCCAGGACCTCTACAACGCTACCATCACAGTAACACCATCATTTCTACACACCAATGCAACTACAAAATCACAACACCACTATCTAAAAACCACAGTAAACACCCCTCTATAAAACAGTTTATCTAGCCATCGATCTATCAGTCTGTCTGTCTGTCTGTCTATCTAGCCATCGATCTATCAGTCTGTCTGTCTGTCTGTCTATCTAGCCATCGATCTATCAGTCTGTCTGTCTGTCTGTCTATCTAGCCATCGATCTATCAGTCTGTCTGTCTGTCTGTCTATCTAGCCATCGATCTATCAGTCTGTCTGTCTGTCTGTCTATCTAGCCATCGATCTATCAGTCTGTCTGTCTGTCTGTCTATCTAGCCATCGATCTATCAGTCTGTCTATCTAGCCATCGATCTATCAGTCTGGTCTATCTAGCCATCGATCTATCAGTCTGTCTGTCTGTCTGTCTATCTAGCCATCGATCTATCAGTCTGTCTGTCTGTCTATCTAGCCATCGATCTATCAGTCTGTCTATCTAGCCATCGATCTATCAGTCTGTCTATCTAGCCATCGATCTATCAGTCTGTCTATCTAGCCATCGATCTATCAGTCTGTATATCTAGCCATCGATCTATCAGTCTATCTATCTAGCCATCGATCTATCGATGTCTGTCTGTCTGTCTGTCGCCCATAATATTTTTAATTATTTGTTAACATCACCTCAATTCTGTTTTGTTTTTTTAATATATCGTATTATGTATAACTACATTCACGTAGGCCAAACCCACCGCCGCCGCCGCCGCCACCACCACCGCCACCACCAACAACAACAACAACCCAGCTCACACCTATAGCCACCACATTCCACCCTGATACTACCACCAACACCTCCAGCACAACGACAAATACCACACCACACTACACCACACCACACACACACACCCTGCGTTCTCAGACGTCACCCATCACCGCCATCTACCCGGCTCCCACCCAATTCCCATACTATATAACCACCGTCGCCGCCACCACTGCCGCCAGCCTACCTGAAATACACTCCACTCGTACAATACACCGCCGCCACCACACCTGCAACACACGTCACTTACACAATACAGTCTATTCAGTGCGTTTCTCACCTTATTAAGGGTGGTGGCGGTGGCGGTGGCGGTGGTGGTAATGGTGGAGGATGTGGTGGTGGTAATGGTGGTCGTGGATGTGGTGGTGGTGGCGGTGGTGGTGGTGGTAATGGTGGAGGATGTGGTGGTGGTAATGGTGGTCGTGGATGTGGATGTGGTGGTGGTGGTGGTGGTAATGGTGGAGGATGTGGTGGTGGTAATGGTGGTCGTGGATGTGGTGGTGGTGGTGGTAATGGTGGAGGATGTGGTGGTGGTAATGGTGGTCGTGGATGTGGTGGTGGTGGTGGTGGTGGTAATGGTGGCGGTGGTGGAGGGTTTTGCTGTTTTATCTCACTACACTGTCACTACACTATCACAAGTATTTCTAGATATTCTCTCAATATATTTGTATATATGTGTTGGGTGTGTTTGTGTTTAAATATGTGTCTGTGTGTATCTTTATATATATATATATATAATGTATATATATACACTCATATATATAATGTATATATATATATATATATATATATATATATATTAAAGTGTTAAACAATATTCAATGATTATGTCAAAGAATGAGTTTTACAGTAGATTGGAAGCACTCAACGGTAAAAAAATAATTTTCTGGAGTTATTAATATTATAATATAAGTATTAATAAAATAGATGTTCTTTTGATCAATTACATTTTATTATACATATTTCGGATGTACAACAGTACGTCCTCATCAGACAAAATATAATGATACATGACACACCCTGAGATGTTAAATGGTTAATTGATTAAATCTTAACCATTTAACATCTCAGGGTATGTCATGTATCATTATATTTTGTCTGATGAGGACGTACTGTTGTACATCCGAAATATGTATAATAAAATGTAATTGATCAAAAGAACATCTATTTTATTATTACTTATATTATAATATATATATATATATATATTGACTTAGAAACTCAAAATAGTCTTTTACAATTAAATAGCTCAAGGAAGGAAATCTTTCCGAGCTCTAACTTGGTCATTTGCAATTGGAACACATGTATACTTGTATCGGTGTTCATCCCTCTCATATATTCAATTGTGTATATGTATATAGGAAAGTGTTCATCGGCGCCACCTCTCTATCACGAGAACGGCTCGACTGTTTTCTTTCTTTTGTCCAATCTTTCCATCCTGCTCTCAATTTCACCGCCTCCGCCTCCGATTCTTCTGTCGCTTTTCTAGATATCTCTCTATCTATTAAGCACCCCTTCTTTGTGCTCCTGAGGAGAAGGGTTGCACACTTTTTTTCGGGGGTGTGTGCGACCCCCAAAGCGCCTCCTCTTTATTGAGGATTTTGTTATAAATTTTATCTTGTTATATTTTATTTTATTTTTATATTTTGTTATTGCCTACTCCTTATTGAGGACGCCTTGTTATGTAAACTTCCCCCATTGTACTTGTCCCACTTTTTGATGCCCTGGTGGCAAATAAAAAGAAAATTATCTATTAATCACTCTCACCACACCCTCTCTACTTCCATCTTCATTAAACCAACAGACTCTCAATCTTACCTCCTCCCACACCAAACACTCCATACCCTATTCCCAATTCCTCCGTCTTCGTCGGTTCTGTAGCCAGGACGACGATTTCGAAACCCATTCCCTTCGCATGGCTTCCTGCTTCACCCAGCGTGGATATCCTCTCACCCTCATCCAAGCTGCTCTCACCCGCGCCCGTGAAACAGACCACACCATAGCCCTCTCACCTCACCCCCCAACCTCCCAGCGCTCGTGTTCTTTTCCTTCTCACCTACCACCCCATCACCTTACCACTCCGGCGACATATCCTCCGTTCCTTCCGTATCCTCTCTTCTGACCCCCGTCACTTCTC
>OZ024757.1:24400236-24490236 GCA_964016885.1 Eledone cirrhosa
CCTCTGGGAATTGAACCTCACTGAGAGCAGCGATATCAACATTCAGTGTTGACAGTTGGTGTGGAATTAGAACAGATTGACAAACTCTGGGTGGTTGTGTCAAGTAAGGTCTTGAGGGTCCAGCATGTGATTTTTGGTCCATTGCCGCTAGGGTCTACAGTCCAATTACACGATCGCCGCCCCCTACATATGTTAGGTAAGTGTGTAATTAAAGTTACATGCGGCGTTTTTGCACATATAAATGCGCATATCTGATGAGATATCGAGGTAGATATATATAGCGGCCCACAGTTATATCTAATATAATTGTTATATACTATTGGCACAAGGCCAGCAATTACCCAGTACATTACTGGTACTTTATTTTATCGACCCCGTAAGGATGAAAGGCGAAGTTAACCTCGGCGGGATTTGAACTCAGAATGGCAAGGGTCGTAACTCTATGCGTCAAAGCATGGCGTCCGACTCTCTACCGATAATGTAATGTTAGGTCTGTCTGTCTATCCATACAACCTGAGATACTTTCTTTACATACTTGAAGGTTCTTATTACATTTATGATACTTAGAACCCTTGATGGTTAATTAGATTCTTGGGAGACAGTTGAATTCGAACCTTAGATACTTCCTTTACATTCTTGATACTTAAAACCCTTGATGGTTACTACATTTTTAGACAACCCACAATTACATATAATATAAGGATGTGTCTGTGTTTTAACGTCCCAGATATACAGTAGTTTGTAATAGCTACCCCTCCATACAGTCTATAGTTATATCTAAAGATGGGCCTGTCCTTTAACGTCCCTGATATACAGTAGTTTGTAATAGCTACCCCTCCATACAGTCTATAGTTATATCTAAAGATGGGCCTGTCCTTTAACGTCCCTGATATATAGTAGATTGTGGTAGCTGTTGGGTCTGTCTGTCTATACTTACAACCCACAATTACATCTAATATAAAGATGTGTCTGTCTTTTAACGTCCCAGATATACAGTAATTTGTAATAGCTACCCCTCCATACAGTCTATAGTTATATTTAAAGATGGGCCTGTCTTTTAACACCACTGATATACAGTAGATTGTGGGTTTGGGTCTGTCTCTCGCTCCATACGGCCCACAGTTGCAGCTTATAAAATGTTAGGCCTGTTTTTTAACGTCCAAAGAACTGGGGTCATCTGTCAATGGTACACTTCACCGTCCATCAAGGTACGTATTAGTCACATTTGTGTCTATATTTTTAATTATTTGTTGACAAAATAATATATGTAAACGGCATAAATGGAAGTAATTCCGGTGTGAATATATTTTTCATTTGAAAATTAAGACGTTATATAAGACAGTATATTGTAATAGCTACCCCTCCATACAGTCTATAGTTAAATCTAAAGATGGGCCTGTCTTTTAAAGTCCCTGATATACAGTATATTGTAATAGCTACCCCTCCATGCGGTCTATAGTTAAATCTAAAGATGGGCCTGTCTTTTAACATCCCTGATATACAGTAGATTGCGGTAGCTGTCCCTCCATACATCAGCTGTTACATCTAATATAAGGTCTGTGTGTCTCTGTCTTTTAATGTCCCTGTTATACAGTACATTGTGGTAGCTCTACCTCCATACGGCCCACAGTTACATCTAAGGCTGGATCTGTCTTTTAACGTCCTTTATATACAGTATATTGTGTTGGCTTTCTCCTCTCTACATCCCACAGTTACATCTATGGGTGGGCCTCTCTTTTAACGTCCCTGTTATACAGTGTTAGCTGTTCCCCCTCTCAGCCCACAATTACATGTAATATAACAATAGGTCTGTCTTTATGCACATATAAACTCGCATATCTGATGAGATATCGAGGCAGAGCCGGGCCCCTGTCATTATGATGGTACCCTGAATCTAGGGTGTGTCTCCTATGAGGTTTTTTCGGCTAACTTGTGAGTTTATCGGTTGTGGTGGTAGTGGTGTAGTGGTGGTTGTTGTTGGAGTGTGGTGGTTGTTGTGTTGGTTGTTGTAGAAAAATATAGTAAGGTTTGTTGTTGTGACTGTTGTAGTTGTTGTGGTGGTGGTGGTGGTGTGGTATGGTGGTGTAGTGTGGAGGTGTTTGTGATGGTGGTGGTGGTGTGGTGGTGGTAGTGGTGATGGGTGGTGGTGTTGGTGGTGGTGGTGGTGGTGTGGGTGGTGGTGTGGTCGTGTGGGTGGTGGTGGTGTGGTGGTTTGGATGTATTTTTCTTATTCATCACGTTGATGGTTACTCTTGGTGTAGTGGTTGTGGTTTTCTTATTCATGTTTGTAGTTGTTGTGGTGGTAGTGTGGTGGTGGTTGTTGTGGTGGTGTTTGTAGTTTTCTTATTAATGTTTGTAGTTGTTGTGGTGGTAATGTGGTGGTGGTGGTGGTGGTTTTCTTATGTTTGTAGTTGTTGTGGCGCTGTTGTAGTTGTTAAGGTTTGGTTGTATTATTTCTTATTCACCATATTGTTGGTACTGTAGTTGTTGTTGTGGTTATTGTTCATGTTTGTGTGGTTAACTGTTGTTAGTATTATACATTTTACTAATATATTTTACTGTGTTGTCGTTGTAGTTGTGCATCTGCTTTTGACTTGGAATCTACGGATGAATGCCCTTCCTAATGGCAACCACATTTACAGAGTGGACCGAGTGCTTCTTGTCGTGACACCTACATGATCACTTTAGAGTGTAGACTGGTCACACATCATCATCATCATTGTTTAACGTCCATTTTCCACGCTAGCATGGGCAGGATGGTCTGACCCTTTGGGAAGAGAATCAGGTCAGAGGGCTCTGTTTCGCTCACCCAGAGGTGATTTTGGTTTGGTTTCTACAGCTGGATGTCCTTCCTAACACCAACCACATTTACAGTGCATATATATATACATATATCTACACACAGAGACATATATATATATATATATATATATATATATATATATATATATATATATATATATATATATATATATATATATATATATATATATAATATCTACAGACACAGACATTTATATATATATAAGTGAAATAAAAAATAGAGCAAGAAACCAGGACTATCCATCATCAGTGATCTTCTGGCCATCATCGGTATTTCTTCACATTAAAGACCAGATACCTCAAGACAGTGCGAGCAATAACTAAAATAAGTTATTGGGATAAAAAGAATTAGGTGGAGAAAGAGAGACATGTAAACAAACACGAATGGTGAGGCAACGTAAAGAGAGTACATTCGCAACAACGCAGCACGCCATTTTTCATTTATATATATATATATGGCGGCACATGGCTTAGTGGTTAGAGCATTGGCCTTTCAATCGAAAGGTTGTGAGTTCAATTCTCACTGGGTGATGTGTTGTTTCTTTGAGCAAGACACTTTATTTCACATTGCTCCAGTTTACTCAGCTGTAGAAATGAGATGATAGGGACTGGGGTCCCTATCATTTCACTTCAAAGTGGTCGTGGAGGTGCCACAGAACGAAAAGCACCCAGCACTCACTGTAAATGAGGTTGGTGTTAGGAAGGGCATCCAGCTGTAGAAATCAAGCCAGAATCAGTTCCCGTCCCACCCTTGCAAGCAGGGAGAAGCGGACGTAAAATGATGATGGTGATGATGATATAATATCTACAGACACAGATATTTATACATAGGTATATATATACATGTCATCATCATCGTTTAACGTCCATCTTCCACGCTTGCATGGGTTTGGACGGTATATATATATGTATGTTGTTTGTAAAATATTCAGCTCAGGGCTACAAGATGTATAAAATACAGTCAGTGTGTATATATATATATATATGTATAGCCAGTGTGTGTGTATATATGTGCGCCTGTGTATATGTATATGTGTGACAATGTTTATAGATATATATGCCAGTGTGTGTATATATATATATATATATGTGTGTGTTTGTGGATGTGTGTGGCTGTGTGTATATATATGTGGGACTATCTGTGTATATATATATGTGCCTGTGTGTATATGGCTGTGTGTGTGTGTGACTATCTGTGTATATATATGTGCCTGTGTGTATATATATGTGACTATCTGTGTATATATATATATATGTGCCTGTGTGTGTGTATATATATATATATGTGTGCCTCTGTGTGTATATATATGCACCTGTGTGTGTTTATACATATATATATGGTGTTAGGAAGGGCATCCAACTAGTGTATCAATGCCAAAACAATTATAAACACAGCAACAAGTATATAGGAACAACAACAAAAATATGAAGACGTCGCATCTCAGAGTTGCAACACTTAATGTTGGCACTCTCAGAGGTAGATCTGCTGCAATAGCGGAGATGCTGGAGAGAATGCATGTGGATGTGTGCTGCGTGCAAGAGGTGAGATGGAGAAGTGCCTCTGCGAGACAAGTCGCAGGCAAACATCTTAGCTATAAGCTTTTCTGGGTAGGTAAGGATGATGGGTTAGGGGGAGTAGACATTTTCCTGGCAGAGAGATGGATTAATAAGACAATAGAGGTAGTTCGAGTTAATAATCAAATAATTACGCTTAGATTAGTTGTAGGCAGGAGACTACTGACAATCATCTTTGGCCTATGCTCCCCAAGCAGGCCTAGGCAAAGAAGAGAAAGACTGCCTTTACGAGCAACTTTTACAAACAACCGCAATGTCAGAAGACGGAGACATCATTATGCTAGCAGGGGACTTCAATGGTCATGTTGGACAGCTCCAGGATGGTTACACTGGGGTACATGGTGGGCACGGTTACGGCTCAAGAAATAAAGAAGGAATGAGACTTTTTGAATTTTGTGATGCAAATACACTGACTATTTGCAACACTAGCTTCCAGAAACCTGCCAACCACCTAATAACCTACAAATCAGGTGAACACATAAGCCATATTGACTTCTTACTAGTTAGGCAGCGGGACAGGCAGATGGTGTCAAATACCAAAGCATACCCTGGGGAAGAATGTACCCCACAGCATAGGTTAGTGATATCTCATTAAGCAAGAGATGGAATGAGTCATACAGGAAAGTGTGGAGAAGAAAGGTCTGGAAGCTAAAAGACCTTTCCCTAAAATACAAATTTAGGAAAGCCCTTCAAGATGTGTATGACAAAAAAGAAGACGATTTAGAGACATATGACATAGATAATAACTGGAATTTCTTACATGACAACTTACTGCAGGCTACTGATGAAACTTGTGGTTGGAGCTCTCAGACAGAGAGTGACTTGGTGGTGGAACAGCACAGTAGATAAGGCCATTAGAGACAAAAGACTAGCATGGAAAAGGGTGGGAGTAGAGAAGGATATACAGCTGCTAAGGGAGAAGCTAGACGTCAGGTGTACTTAGCACACAGGGAGGCTGAGAGTAGGAGGTTTGCCAATGTTCTGCGATGGGCAGATCAGAGGCACGCAGTGTTCCACATTGCAAGGCAGTGTGTCAATGCAAATCAGGATGTTGTTGGAGATAAATGTGTCCGGAATGATGCCGGTGTACTTAGTGTCACGAATGATCAGAAAAAGGAGGCCTGGAAATGTCATTATGAGAGACTGATGAATGTGGAGAACGAATAGGAGAGAGAAAAATTACCCTCAGTAGATCCGACAGAGGGACCAGCTATTGAGATTGATGAATATAGGGTCCAAGAGGTGATTAAGGAAATGAAAAATGGTAAGGCTGCTGGACCGTTGGGTATAGTTGCTGAGATGCTGAATGCATCAGTGGACGTAGGCACTAAACTTACACGCATGATCAATCAGGCTATATATGGTGGTGTCATACCCAAAGACTGGTGCAGCAGTATTCTCATAAATTGCTATAAAGGTAAAGGGGATGCTCTGGAGAGGAGCAATTATAGGGGTATAAATCTGCTGGATCAGGTTATAAAAGTGGCAGAAAGGATATTAGCACAACTAATTAGAGAAAGGGTCAAACTAGATGAGATGCAGTTTGGTTTTGTGCCTGGGAAAAGTACAACAGATGCCCTCTTCTTGGTGAGACAATTACAAGAGAGGTTCTTAAAGAAGAATAAGCCACTATACTTAGCCTTTGTTCATCTAGAGAAGGCCTTTGATAGGGTACCCCGATCTGTCATCTGGTGGTCCCTAAGGAAACTAGGTGTTGAAGAATGGCTTGTGAGGACAGTGCAAACTTTGTACAGAGGTGCTGTCAGTAAAGTCAGGGTATGAATGGAGTTTAGTGAGGAATTCCAGATACAAGTAGGAGTACATCAAGGTTCAGTCCTCAGCCCGCTCTTGTTCATTATAGTCTTCCAAGCCATAACAGAGGAGTCTAAGACTGGCTGTCCATGGGAGCTTCTCTATGCTAACAATCTGGTTTTTATAACAGAATCAGTAGAGGAGCTATAGAATAAATTCTGGCTATGGAAACAGAAGCTGGAATCAAGGGGACTGAGAGTGAACCTAGGTAAGACAAAAGTGTTGAATAGAAAAGAGGACAAAACTCTGATTCCGTCAGGGAAAAGGCCATGTTTGATATGCAGAAAAGGAACTGGCATATATTCTATAAAATGTACGCAATGCAGATCCTGGGTATACAAGAGAGGTAGTGGGATAGCAGGCTAACTAACAGATAGGGAGAAATATGTATGCAGTAGATGCACAGGGAAATTAGACAGTAGAAGTTGCATTGATAGACACATTTTTCAAATGCATGGGAGGGGGGGGGTCCAAGGCCAGATCATCTTGAATAAGGACGGGTTGGAAGAAGTTTATGGATCTGCTTGCTCTGCTGATGAAGAAGGGTTTCTCCCTGAGTACGAAAGGCCAGTTATATGATGCCTGTGTGAGGAGCGTGATGCTGCATGGTAGTGAGACATGGGTAGCAACTGCAGAGGATATGCGACGGCTGGAGAGGAATGAGGCAAGCATGCTCCGTTGGATGTGCAGTGTAAATGTGCGTGAACGACCCAGCATGAATGTGTTGAGAGAGAAACTGTGTCTGAGAGGGATAGAATGTAGTGTGCGAGAGAGGAGACTGAGGTGGTTTGGACATGTGATGCGCGTGGAGGATGACCGATGGGTGAAGAAGTGCCAGTTGAAGGAAGACGTCGTAGAGGAAGACCACGAAAAACATGGGTGGAAGTGGTGAGAGCAGACCTCAGATTGCTGAAGCTCACAGTGGAGGATGACGAAGGACCGTGATAAGTGGAAAGATGCTGTGCTGAATAGGACCCGTCCCACCCTTGCAATCAGGGAAAAGCGGACGTTTCCACTGCAAGTTTGAAGAAAAGGGTTGTTAAAGTTAACAGATACAAGGTAATAAAATGACCATTACTGTTGCTTTGGATTAGGACAATGGGATTGGTGAGTTAATATCTGTATGCAAAAACTACAACGGTACTTGATGGGGCCCACCCACAAGCCCCGACGGACAGAATGGACAAGGCATTTCCCCGGAGGACGGCAAGGGAGACACGCTGGAAAAGCCACTCCAACTCGCGAGGGCTCACACCTGCAACTGGCCAGCTCAGCGCCTATGGTGGTGGAGTAAGGAAGTACCCCTGGGTCCGAGGACACCAGAAGTCTCCACTGCCAGGGGTACAACATACCGCAAACCTGTCGGAGAGCAACCAGTATTTGTGGAGTTTAGCCCCCTCAGCTCGACGTGCAAGGTAAATATTGTAGTGGATGCCGTTAATTAGCAGGAGGGGGGGGTGTAGATGGTGGGGGTGGGGTGTTGGTAGTGTGTGGGGGTGTGGGGGGGTGTTTGTAGGGTGTGGTGGGGTGTTGGTGGAAGGTAGATTCTGTGGTGTTGTGTTGTTTGGGTGTGGGGGAGTTGTGTTGGTAGGGTGTGGTCTGGTGGTGGAAAGGTGTGGGGGAGTGGTGTTGGTAGGGTGTGGGGGAGTTGCGTTGGTGGGGAGTGGTGTGGTGTTGGTAGGGTGTGGGGGAGTGGTGTTGGTAGGGTGTGAGGGAGTGGTGTTGGTGTGGTGTGGGGAGTTGTGTGGGGAAGGTGTGTTGGTAGGGTGTGGGGGAGTGGTGTTGGTAGGGTGTGGTGTGGTGTTGGCAGGTTGTGGGGGAGTGATGTTGGTAGGGTGTGGGGAAGGTGTGTTGCTAGGGTGAGGGGGAGTGGTGTTGGTAGGGGGGAGTGGTGTTGTTAGAGGGGGAGTGGTGTTGGTAGGGTGTGGTCTGGTGGTGGTAGGGTGTGGGGAGTGGTGTTGGTGGGGGGGGGGGGAGTAGTGTTGGTAGGGTGTGGGGAGTGGTGTTGGTAGGGGGGAAGGTGTCTTGGTAGGGTGCGGGGGAGTGGTGTTGGTAGGTTGTGGGGGGTGTTGGTAGGGTGTGGGGGAGTGGGGGTAGGGTATGCGGGAGTGGTGTTGGTAGGGTGTGGGGAAGTGGTGTTGGTAGGGTGTGGTCTGGTGGTGGTAGGGTGTGGGGAAGGTGTCTTGGTAGGGTGTGGGGGAGTGGTGTTGGTAGGGTGTGGGGAGTTGTGTTAGTAGGGTGTGGGGGAGTGGTGTTGGTAGGGTGTGGGGGAGTGGTGTTGGTAGGGTGTGGGAGTGGTGTTGTTAGGGTGTGGGGAAGGTGTCTTGGTAGGGTGTGGGGGAGTGGTGTTGGTAGGGTGTGGGGAGTTGTGTTAGTAGGGTGTGGGGGAGTGGTGTTGGTAGGGTGTGGGTGAGTGGTGTTGTTAGGGTGTGGGGAAGGTGTCTTGGTAGGGTGTGGGGAAGGTGTCTTGGTAGGGTGTGGGGGAGTGGTGTTGGTAGGGTGTGGAGAAGGTGTGTTGGTAGGGCGTGGGGGAGTGGTGTTGGTAGGGTGTGGGGAGTGGTGTTGGTAGGTTGTGGGGGAGTGGTGTTGTTAGGGTGTGGGGAAGGTGTCTTGGTAGGGTGTGGGGGAGTGGTGTTGGTAGGGTGTGGGGAGTGGTGTTGGTAGGGTGTGGGGAGTGGTGTTAGTAGGGTGTGGGGGAGTGGTGTTGTTAGGGTGTGGGGAAGGTGTCTTGGTAGGGTGTGGGGGAGTGGTGTTGGTAGGGTGCGGGGGAGTGGTGTTAGTGGGGGAGTGGTGTTGGTAGTGTGTGGGGGTAGGGTATGCGGGAGAGGTGTTGGTAGGGTGTGGTCTGGTGGTGGTAGGGTGTGGGGGAGTGGTGTTGGTAGGGTGTGGGGGAGTGGTGTTGTTAGGGTGTGGGGAAGGTGTCTTGGTAGGGTGTGGGGGAGTGGTGTTGGTAGGGTGTGGGGGAGTGGTGTGGGGAGTGGTGTTGGTAGGGTGTGGGGAAGGTGTCTTGGTAGGGTGTGGGGGAGTGGTGTTGGTAGGGTGTGGGGAAGGTGTCTTGGTAGGGTGTGAGGGAGTGGTGTTGGTAGGGTGTGGGGGAGTGGTGTTGGTAGGGTGTGGGGGAGTGGTGTTGTTAGGGTGTGGGGAAGGTGTCTTGGTAGGGTGTGGGGGAGTGGTGTTGGTAGGGTGTGGAGAAGGTGTGTTGGTAGGGCGTGGGGGAGTGGTGTTGGTAGGGTGTGGGGAGTGGTGTTGGTAGGTTGTGGGGGAGTGGTGTTGTTAGGGTGTGGGGAAGGTGTCTTGGTAGGGTGTGGGGGAGTGGTGTTGGTAGGGTGTGGGGGAGTGGTGTTGGTAGGGTGTGGGGAGTGGTGTTAGTAGGGTGTGGGGGAGTGGTGTTGGTAGGGTGTGGGGAAGGTGTCTTGGTAGGGTGTGGGGGAGTGGTGTTGGTGGAAGATAGATTCTGTATTTCTCTACATAACTCTGACATGGGTGGTGCTGTAGCATGGCTAGGCTTGTTAGAAGCTGCTGTAGCATGGCTAGGCTGTTTGGATATTGCTGTAGCATGTCTTGGCTTGTTAGAAGCTGCTGTAGCATGGCCAGGCTGTTTGGATATTGCCGTAGCATGTCTTGGCTTGTTAGAAGCTGCTGTAGCATGGCCAGGCTGTTAGGATATTGCTGTAGCATGGCCAGGCTGGTTAGATAATGCTGCAGCATGGCCAGGCAGTTTAGATGATGCTGTAGCATGGCCAGGTTTGTTAGATGGTGCTGTACCATGGCCAGACTTAAATTGTACTGTAGCATGGCCTGGCTGTTTAGACGGAGTCCCGTGGTACGGCTTGGATACTTGGAACTTGTCTTTCTAAGTTTCGCGCATGCGCATTCAATTCCATCCAAACCAAGA
Source organism: Eledone cirrhosa (assembly GCA_964016885.1). Classification (NCBI taxonomy): domain Eukaryota; kingdom Metazoa; phylum Mollusca; class Cephalopoda; order Octopoda; family Eledonidae; genus Eledone; species Eledone cirrhosa. The sequence continues at coordinate 24,410,342 of OZ024757.1, forward strand.
AGAAGAAAAAAATGGCCGTCAGTTTGTAGAATTTTTCCAGCTCTACAAAGACTCTTGCAAAATGCTTCCAAAACAGACAGTTGCGGTTTTCTGAAAGGTAACGTAGATTTTTATATTATGTTGAGATATTTTGGTAAATCTTTCCTTCTTAGTTCCCTCCATAATCAACCATTTTAATAGTCTTTCTCTTCCGTATTTCTAATGAAATACCCAGACCATGTGTTCCGATTCATGTTGAAAATAAACAATAAAATGTAGGGATTTAATAATAAATTTCAACATGTTTCTTTTTTATTCACAGGAAATATATTTAGTGTATTTTGTTTTAAAACTCTTCCTAGTTTTCCCTGTAGCTGCTCTGTTGTCTTTAGCAAATATTTTCGATGTATTTAAATATTTCTTTCAATATTGAGATCAAAGACCATAAATTGTTGATTCGGTTCAACAGTGCTAAATATTTTCTGAAACTATTGTAAATTAATTTTATATTCTGGAGCAGATTCTAAGGGTGTGTGTCTCCTATGAGGTTTTCACGATAGGGTTCACAGTGCAGTTATTCAATCCCCACCCCTACACATGTTAGGTAAGACCTTAATTACAGGGAAAATGGTCTGTTGTGGTCCTTGTGGGTGGCTCTACAGGTATTTTCGAAAGAGGAGACAGCATTGTTGTTGTTGAGACACCTCGCTATCGTTAACCTGTTGTGTGTGGGTCACTTAATCTGGATGGAGATCACCTTTGTTGTTCTTCCTCTACCAGATCCAGCTGAAACTCCTCTCCACCTCCTCTCCTACTTTGGTCTTTACTACTTTGGTCCTGTTCCACCCAGTTACTCAGAGATATTTCATGAGATTGTAGGCAGATATTTCTACCAACCCTCTCCCTCCAGCCTGTGGGGTGAGGACTTTGTCTCTGCCGTATGTCTGTCTCGTAATCATAGCTGAAGTATTGATCAGTGTTAACAGATCGATATCGATTAACTTTTCACCACGTGAATTCTCAATCATTAGGTGAGAGGGTGACATCTTTGGCAAGTGTCATCGTAACCTCCAGCTAACCCATGCCCTGTCATGGAAATTTGGTAGACAGAAACTGTCTGGAAGCCTGTAAGATGGACTGTACCTGTAATTAAGTCAGTCTTGTCACACACCGTGTCAACATTCAGTATTTCTTCCCATAGTGGTGACAGTGTTGGACTTACGATCATAATGTGATGAGTTCCATTCCGGGATCGTGTTGTGTTCTTGAACAAAACACTTCATTTCACCTTCTTCCAGTATACTTAACTTGAGTACCAGTAGTATCATGTTGTTTAACTCTATGATAGACTGGTGTACTGTCCAGGGGAGGGTCTTGTATGTTCAGCTGACTAACTGACTCGGAGAAGCACCGGTCTAATGAGGCTCCGGGTTTGAGACAGACTTTAACCTTGCAATCGACTGGCGTCCTATCCAGGGGAAGTCTCTTGTTACCGTATTTCTAATGAAATACCCAGACCATGTGTCCCAATTCATGTTGAAAATAAACAATAAAATGTAGGGATTTAATAATAAAATTCAACATGTTTCTTTTTTATTCACAGGAAATATATTTAGTGTATTTTATTTTAAAACTCTTCCTAGTTTTCCCTGTAGCAGCTCTGTTGTCTTTAAATGTTTTTAATGTATTTAAATGTTTCTTTCAAGATTGATTCAATTCTTCAGCAGTGTTAAATACTTTCTGAAACTGTTGTAAATTTATTTTGTATTCCAGAACAGATTCTAAGGGTGTGTGTCTCCTATGAGGTTTTCTCTGGTGTTTTAACGATAGGGTCCACAGCCCAATTACGCCATCCCCGCCCCCTACATATATGTATATGTTAGGGTAGTCCGTAATTACAGGCGGTGTTAATGTGTTTTTGCACATATAAATTCGCATATCTGATGAGAAGTCGAGGTGGAGTCGGGCCCCTGTCATTTTGATTGTACCCTGAGATGATCGATACTAATATGATTGCAATATGCAAAGTTTATATATATGCTGCAATTGACTTCGATCCTGCATATATATATGTACACATACAAACACAGATATATATGTATATATATGTAAGTATATATATTATCATCACCGTTTTACGTCCGTTCTTCCACGTTAGCATGGGTTTGACGGGTTGTTCTGTTGTGGGCTGTGCCCATGGGGGCCTAATATGTGTATATGTATATATATATATGTATGTATATATATATATATATATATGTGTATATGTTTATATATGTATGTATATATATATATGTGTATATGTATATATATATGTGTATATGTATATATGTGTGTATATGTATATATATATGTGTATATGTATGTGTATATATGTACAGCATCATCACTTCACGTTCGCTTTTCCCTGCTTGCAAGGGTGGGACGGGTCGTATTCCACACAGCATCTCTCCACTTGTCACGGTCCTTCGTCATCTCCACCGTGAGTTTCAGCGATCTGAGGTCTGCCCTCACCACCTCCACCCATGTTTTTCGTGGTCTTCCTTCTACTGGGATTTATTGGCACTTCTTTACCCCGCGGTCATCCTCCATGCGCATCACAGGTCCATACCATCTCAGTGTTCTCTCCCACACACCACAACTTATCCTTCTTATACCCAGTTACTCTCTCAACTCGTCCATGCTTGGTCGTTCACGCACATTGACATTGCACATCCAACGGAGAATGCTTGCTTCATTGCTCTCCGTAAACGGCCTCTCGTTACGCAGGGAGAATATCCTTCTTTGTCAACAGAGGAAGAAGCTCCCTAAACCTCTTCCAACCCGTCCTTATTCTAGATACTATGACCTCGGAACACCCCCCCCCCCCTGCTAATCTGATCACTTAGGTACCGGAAGCTATCCACCACTTCTATAGCACCCACCTGCATTTTAAAAATGTGCCTATCACTGCGACTTCTAATGTCAAATTTCCCCGTACATCTACTGCATACGTATTTCTCCCTACCTGTTAATTAGCCTACTATCTCATTACCTCTCTTGTGTACCCATTCTTCAACGCCTAGTTTCCTTAGGGACCACCAGATGACAGATCGGGGTACCCTATCAAAGGCCTTCTCTAGATCAACAAACGCTAAGTATAGTGGCTTATTCTTCTCTAAGAACCTCTCTTGTAGTTGCCTCACTAAGAAGAGGGCATCAGTTGTACTTTTCCCAGGCACAAAACCAAACTGCATCTCATCTAATTTGACCCTTTCTCTAATTAGTTGCGCTAATATTCTCTCTGACACTTTCCTAACCTGATACATCAGTTTTAATGCCCCTATAATTGCTCTTATCTAGAGCATCCCCTTTACCTTTGTAGCAATTTATGAGAATACTGCTGCACCAGTATGTATGTATATATATATATATATATATATGTGTGTATATATATGTTTATGTATCTATATGTATGTATATATATGTATATGCATATATATATGTATGTATATATATGTGTATATGTATGCATAATCATCTGGCAGAAAGGTATACGATGCTGACGATAGCTAATAAGCTTGAAATGAGTATATCGTTCCTGTGTCAGTGTTGAACAAAAAGGCGACGATGTTTGCCCGAAGACTGTACGGCGTAATTCGGGCTGTTTGTTTACAAACAAACCGAACATTATAATAAATGTTCGGTAAACCCATACGTACATATATATATATATGTGCATGTATGTATATATATATATATACATACTACTGTACGTCTGTATACGTATATGCATACTTACATTTAAGTATCAGCCGTACAGAGAGTGAGAAATTAAATTTCGTTTCATTCTTTTCCATTTATATATATATATGTATATGCATATATATATGTATATAGATACATATATATATGTGTGTGTGTGTATATATGTATATAGATACATATATATATATATGTGTGTGTGTATATATATAAGTATATACACATATATGTGTATATATATATATATAGGCATAATTCCGTCTTCAAGAAGATGCCTCACATTCATTCACCTTCGGTGGATATATCCTTGGCCAGGAGGTGTTGATGTCACCTGCTCTAAAATGCAACAAGAGGCCCTTTCTGATACCTCCCCGCATCCTGCCAACTGCAGCCATCTTCCCTCTTCCTATCATTCCAATGGCAGTGTCCATTCTCTATATCATGAGTAAGCCGGGAATCCCCTGTAGCCCACCTCCACCCACGTCATCTTCTGGGGCTCTCCTTTCTTTGATTTCGGTTTAAAGTGGAGCTTGAGTCTGCAGCGTACGAGGCGATGGTCGGTGTGACATTCGGCACTGAGCATCACTCTGCTGTGTAAGAGGTCTTTCAGGTCACATCAGCGCCCTAGGATATAATCAATGATGTGCCAGTGTTTGGAACAAAGATGAATGCAGGTTGTTTTCAAACGGTCCTTCTGCTGCAAGATTATCTGCTTTGCAGAACTCCGCCAACAAGCATCCTCTGTCATTGCAGTTACCAACGCCCTGTCTCATAAGCAATCCCTCCCAGGCTATTGAATCTCGGCCGATGGCGTTGAAATCGCCCACAGGGGTGACCTGTAAGAGACTGTGCACATCAAAGTAAAACTTGTTCTTGTCTGCAGGATCTGCTTGAAGAATGTGGTATATAGTTGATTACTGAGTGGGACCGACATAGAAATCATGCGGTAAGAATGACCTGTTGGCAGGTTTTCAAGCTTGGAAGTGATAGAACTCCTGACCATGAAACCCACTCCTGAAAGGCGTCTCACTGCTGCTGGTTTACTTGACCAGTAGAAGGTGTATCTGGTGCCATGGTCTTGTAGGTGGCCTTCCTCTGGGAATTGGACCTCACTGAGAGCAGCGATATCAACATTCAGTGTTGACAGTTGGTGTGGAATTAGAACAGATTGACAAACTCTGGGTGGTTGTGTCAAGCAAGGTCTTGAGGGTCCAGCATGTGATTTTTAGTTCATTGAAGGTTGGTGTTTACCTTTTATTCTTTGGTGATTTTCGGCCGCGTGAAAAGATGCCCGTTGACCACGGTTTGCCAATTGAGTGGTGTGGGAGACGAGCCGGGGGAATACCTCCGAAGTGATACTCAACAAGACTTTCTCTGAGATAAAAGAATGGGCCTGCCTTTTAACGTATCTGATATACAGTATACTGTGGTTTAGCACAACTTTTCTAGACCCCTCTCCATATGGAGAAAGCAGCACTGTCCCTAGAGAAGGCTGCTTCGTCATTCAGGGTGTGCCAAACGATATTGTCCCTAGATCAAATCAAACGACGAGATCCCCTCCATATAGGAGTGGGACTACGTCTTCCAGTGTTGAAAATAAACAATAAAATGTAGGGATTTAATACTAAAATTCAACATGTTTCTTTTTATTCACAAAAAATATATCTTGTGTAGTTTTTTTTAAACTCTTCCTAGTTTTCCCTGTAGCAGCTCTGTTACTATACGGGTGTCTCCTATGAGGTATTATCAGGTGTTTTAACGATAGGGTCTATAACACACTTACCCGATCCCCTCCAACTACACACATATATGTTAGTTAAGTCCGTAATTACTGTTACAGGCGAAGTGAATGTGTTTATGCACCTATAAACTCGCATATCTGATGAGTTGTCGAGGCAGAACCGGGCCCCTGTCATTATGATTGAACCCTGCATTTAGGGTGTGTCCCCTATGAGGTTTTTTCGGCAGTTTTACCGCTAGGGTCTACAGTCCAATTACTCGATCGCCGCCCCCTACATATGTTAGGTAAGTGTGTAATTAAAGTTACATGCGGCGTTTTTGCACATATAAATGCGCATATCTGATGAGATATCGAGGTAGATATATATAGCGGCCCACAGTTATATCTAATATAATTGTTATATACTATTGGCACAAGGCCAGCAATTACCCAGTACATTACTGGTACTTTATTTTATCGACTCCGTAAGGATGAAAGGCGAAGTTAACCTCGGCGGGATTTGAACTCAGAATGGCAAGGGCCGTAACTCTATGTGTCAAAGCATGGCGTCCGACTCTCTACCGATAATGTAATGTTAGGTCTGTCTGTCTATCCATACAACCTGAGATACTTTCTTTACATACTTGAAGGTTCTTATTACATTTATGATACTTAGAACCCTTGATGGTTAATTAGATTCTTGGGAGACAGTTGAATTCGAACCTTAGATACTTCCTTTACATTCTTGATACTTAAAACCCTTGATGGTTACTACATTTTTAGACAACCCACAATTACATATAATATAAGGATGTGTCTGTCCTTTAACGTCCCAGATATACAGTAGTTTGTAATAGCTACCCCTCCATACAGTCTATAGTTATATCTAAAGATGAGTCTGTCCTTTAACGTCCCAGATATACAGTAGTTTGTAATAGCTACCCCTCCATACAGTCTATAGTTATATCTAAAGATGAGTCTGTCCTTTAACGTCCCAGATATACAGTAGTTTGTAATAGCTAGCCCTCCATACAGTCTATAGTTATATCTAAAGATAGGCCTGTCTTTTAACACCCCTGATATACAGTAGCTTGTGGGTTGGGATCTGTCTCTCGCTCCATACGGCCCACAGTTGCAGCTTATAAAATGTTAGGCCTGTTTTTTAACGTCCAAAGAACTGGGGTCATCTGTCAATGGTACATTTCACCGTCTTTCAAGGTACGCATTAGTTACATTTGTATCTATATTTTTAATTATTTGTTGACAAAATAATATATGTAAACGGCATAAATGGAAGTAATTCAGGTGTGAATATATTTTTCATTTGAAAATTAAGACGTTGCTGGTCATGTGGTGATATATATGTATTGTTACGGGGTGTAATTATGGTTGTCAATCGAAAACCGATGGTGACTGTCTTCTTCAATTGTGGATCATGTGGTGACTACAGGCAGTTCATGTCATCCCTGACTCCTTTGGTGACTGTACAGGCAGTACATGTGTCTGTCTATCTCTCCTTTGGTGACTGTACAGGCAGTACATGTGTCAGTCTATCTCTCCTTTGGTGACTGTACAGGCAGTACATGTGTCAGTCTATCTCTCCTTTGGTGACTGTACAGGCAGTACATGTGTCAGTCTATCTCTCCTTTGGTGACTGTACAGGCAGTACATGTGTCAGTCTATCTCTCCTTTGGTGACTGTACAGGCAGTACATGTGTCAGTCTATCTCTCCTTTGGTGACTGTACAGGCAGTACATGTGTCAGTCTATCTCTCCTTTGGTGACTGTACAGGCAGTACATGTGTCAGTCTATACCTCCTTTGGTGACTGTACAGGCAGTACATGTGTCTGTCTATCTCTCCTTTGGTGACTGTACAGGCAGTACATGTGTCAGTCTATCTCTCCTTTGGTGACTGTACAGGCAGTACATGTGTCAGTCTATCTCTCCTTTGGTGACTGTACAGGCAGTACATGTGTCTGTCTATACCTCCTTTGGTGACTGTACAGGCAGTACATGTGTCTGTCTATACCTCCTTTGGTGACTTTACAGGCAGTACATGTGTCTGTCTATCTCTCCTTTGGTGACTGTACAGGCAGTACATGTGTCTGTCTATCTCTCCTTTGGTCACTGTACAGGCAGTACATGTGTCTGTCTATACCTCCTTTGGTCACTGTACAGGCAGTACATGTGTCTGTCTATACCTCCTTTGGTCACTGTACAGGCAGTACATGTGTCTGTCTATACCTCCTTTGGTCACTGTACAGGCAGTACATGTGTCTGTCTATACCTCCTTTGGTCACTACAGGCAGTACATGTGTCTGTCTATACCTCCTTTGGTCACTGTACAGGCAGTACATGTGTCTGTCTATCTCTCCTTTGGTGACTGTACAGGCAGTACATGTGTCTGTCTATACCTCCTTTGGTCACTGTACAGGCAGTACATGTGTCTGTCTATACCTCCTTTGGTCACTGTACATATTTCAGTGGAAGTGTTGTGTGTCACACCTCAGTCTCCTTCTCGAATGCTCAATGCTCTGTCTGGCTTGTAAGATCTTCTCTGTGGCCAATGCTTGGCTAGAGGGCCAAAGACATGGAGTGTATTTACATAAGGTCGCAAGGCGGTTAAAAAGACATGTCTAACCTGTATAACCTTCTATGACTCTCGCTCGACTGTAAACAAAGATGTTTAAACCCTCTCGTTGGAGGGTAAACAAAGCGGTTTAAAGACATGTCTAACTTGCGTCTCTATCGTAAGGTCTTGTCATTATCAAAGGGTCCTCAAATGTAGAACAGGGTCACCATCGAACTTCGATAATCCCACGCCTATATAGAGTTGAGAGTGATCCTGGGCAGGCGATGATCCTTCATCCTAGGGACGTGCCCTGCTCAGCGTATTTGGGAGTTCAGCTTCGTGTTTAATCTTTCACACGTTAGTACAGTCTTCCAAATTCACTGCTCACCTTTGCCAGTCTCTTGCTGACTTCCCTGTCGATCTTGGCACCCGATGCCATGGTGCACACCAGGTAAGTGAAATAACGTCCCTGATATACAGTTCAGTCTCGCCAATGTTGATATAGGGAGGGTGGTACTCTTCCTGGGGTGCAGGCTGGTGGAATACTTCCATCTTCTTGAAGTTTACAGTCCAGAGAGCAGCAAGACTCTTTCTCTGTGGTAAAAGAATGAGCCTGTCTTTTAACGTCCCTCATATGCAGTATATTGTGGTAGCTGTCCCTCTATACAGCAGTTGTTACATCTAATGTAAGGCTAGGTCTGTCTTATATATAGTGTATTGTGGTAGCTGCTCCTTTATACGACCCATAATTACATCTGTCCCTCACGCCACACGGCCCAGAGTTGCAGCTTATAAAAAGGTGAACCTGTCTTTTAATGTCCCTGATATACAGTTGTAGCAGCCCCTCTGTATTACATCTAATATAAGAATGGGTCTGTCTTTTAACACCCCTGATATACAGTATATTGTTGTAGCTGCCTCTCCATACGGTTGCAGTTACATCTAAGTATGGGTTTGTCCCTTAACGGCCCACTGTTACATTTAATATAATGTTGGGTCTGTCTTTTAACATCCCTGATATACAGTATATTGTAATAGCTACCCCTCCATACGGTCTATAGTTATATCTAAAGATGGGCCTGTCTTTTAACGTCCCTGATATACAGTATATTGTAATAGCTCTCCCTCCATACGGTCTATAGTTATATCTAAGGTTGGATCTGTCTTTTAACGTCCTTCATATACAGTATATTGTGTTGGCTTGCTCCTCTCTACATCCCACAGTTACATCTATGGGTGGGCCTCTCTTTTAACGTCCCTGTTATACAGTGTTAGCTGTTCCTCCTCACAGCCCACAATTACATGTAATATAACAATAGGTCTGTTTTTATGCACATATAAACTCGCATATCTGATGAGATATCGAGGCAGAGCCGGGCCCTCGTCATTATGATGGTACCCTGCATCTAGGGTGTGTCTCCTATGAGGTTTTTTCGGCTAACATGTGAGTTCATCGGTAGTGGTTGTTGTTGTAGAAAAATATAGTAAGGTTTGTTGTGGTAGTGTAGTGTGGATGTGTTTTTCTTATTCATCACGTTGATGGTTACTCTTGGTGTAGTGGTTGTGGTTTTCTTATTCATGTTTGTAGTTGTGGTGGTGGTGGTGGTTTTCTTATGTTTGTAGTTGTGGCGCTGTTGTAGTTGTTAAGGTTTGGTTGTATTATTTCTTATTCACCACATTGTTGGTGCTGTGGTGGTTGTGATGTTTGTTACTGTAGTTGTTTTGGTTATTGTTCATGTTTGTGTGGTTAACTGTTGTTAGTATTATACATTTTACTAATATAGTTTACGGTGTTGTAGTTGTGCATATGCTTTTGACTTGGAATCTACGGATGGATGCCCTTCCTAATGGCAACCCCATTTACAGAGTGGACCGGGTGCTTCTTGTCGTGACACCTACATGATCACTTTAGAGTGTAGACTGATCACACATCATCATCATCATTGTTTAACGTCCATTTTCCACGCTAGCATGGGCAGGATGGTCTGACTCTTTGGGAAGAGAATCAGGTCAGAGGGCTCTGTTTCGCTCACCCAGAGGTGATTTTGGTTTGGTTTCTACAGCTGGATGTCCTTCCTAACACCAACCACATTTACAGTGTGTGCTGGGAAGTTTTTGTTGTGCTACCGACATGACCACATTACAGTGTGGGCTGGGTGCTTTTTGTCACGATACCTACACAAGCATTTTACAGTGTGGGCTGGGCGCTTTTGTCTTGGCACCTACATCACCCCATTACATTGTGGACTGGGTTCTTTTTGTCACAACACCGACACAATCACATTACAGTGCGGGCTGGGTGCTCTTTGTCACGACACCTACATGACCACTTTACAGTGAGGGCTGGGCTCTTTGGTTGTAACTCCAGGGAGGTGGGGGAGAGAAGCTTGGGAAATAGAGCATATTGGTAATAGGGGAGGGATATATATACACACACACACATATATATATATCATCATCATCATCATTTTACATCTGCTTTTCCCTGCTTGCAAGTGTTGGATGGGTCCTGTTCAGCACAGCATCTCTCCACCTGTTACAGTACTTTGTCATCTACTCCGTGAGTTTCAGCGATCTGAGGTCAGCTCTCACCACTTCCGGCCATGTTTTTCGTGGTCTTCCTCTACTGCGTCTTCCCTTCACTGGGATTACTTGGCACTTCTCCACCCATCGGTCATCCTCCATGCGCATCACATGTCCATACCATCTCAGCTGTCTCTCCTGAACACCACAACAATCTAACTGCTACTCTGTAACATGTTCCTATCTCTGAGAAAAAAGGAACCAAAAATTTGGTAATATTATTTCCTTAATTAAATTTCTGGATACACATTCCTTGTCTCTCTCTCTCTCTCTCTCTCTCTCTCTATATATATATATATATATATATATATATATATATATATATATATATATATGCACACATGTACATAGGTAAATATATACATATATATATACAAATGCACACACACACACACATATATATATATATATGTGTGTGTGTGTATGTATGTTTGTGTATATATATATATATATATATATATACACCTATCTGAATGTGTATGTATATATGTGGTTGTTATATATATATGTGTGCGTGTATGTATATATATATGTGTGTGTGTGTTAATGTCAGTGAAATGTCAAGCTAAGGGCTATTACATGTGAAGATTTTGAAAGGTAAACACTATATACACATATATATATATACAAACACATACATATATAGGAATGTATATATATATACACATCTACACACACATATATAGGAGTGTGTGTGTATATATATATATACACACACATATATATATACATCTACACACACAAACATGTATATATACACAGACACACATATATATACACACACAGACACATATATGTATGTATACACACACAGACATATATATATATATGTATACACACACAGAGACATATATATGTATACACACACAGGTATATATATATATATATAATATCTACAGACACAGACATTTATATATATATGTGAAATAAAAAATAGAGCAAGAAACCAGGACTCCATCATCAGTGATCTTCTGGCCATCATCGGTATTTCTTCACATTAAAGACCAGATACCTCAAGACAGTGCGAGCAATAACTAAAATAAGTTATTGGGATAAAAAGAATTAAGTGAAGAAAGAGAGACATGTAAACAAACACGAATGGTGAGGCAACGTAAAGAGTACATTCGCAACAACGCAGCACGCCATTTTTCATTCATATATATGTTTTCCCTCCGCTGTGACATGTCTGTTTCTATCACCTTACTGCTATCCTCTTTCTCTCTCTCCCTTCTCTCACCTTGTATCTCTTACTTTCATTCACCCGCCTCTGCTGGTCACCCTCTCTCGGCTGGCCTCTTCCTCACACTTTCACTCACTCACTCTCTGCTACTCCCCCTCTCTCACTTCCTACCGTCTGACCTGTGTCAAATCCTTTTCTCGCTCACATTTTGCTAGGTTTGGACGTGTCTGTTCTTCTCGTCATGCATGTGGATGTGTGCTGCGTGCAAGAGGTGAGATGGAGAGGTGCCTCTGCGAGACTAGTCGCAGGCAAACATCTTAGCTATAAGCTTTTCTGGGTTTGGGGGAGTAGGCATTTTCCTGGCAGAGAGATGGATTAATAAGACAATAGAGGTAGTTCGAGTTAGTAATCGAATAATTAAGCTAAGATTAGTTGTAGGCAGGAGACTACTGACAATCATCTCTGCCTATGCTCCCCATGCAGGCCTAGGTAAAGAAGCGAAAGACTGCTTTTTCGAGCAACTTTTACAAACAACTGCAATGTCAAAAGACGGAGACATCATTATGCTAGCAGGAGACTTCAATGGTCATGTTGGACAGCTCCAGGATGGTTACACTGGCGGTACATGGTGGGCGCGGTTACAGCTCAAGAAATGAAGGAGTGAGACTTCTTGAATTTTGTGATGCAAGTACACTGACTATTTGCAACACTAGCTTCCAGAAACCTGCCAACCACCTAATAACCTACAAATCAGGTGAACACATAAGCCATATTGACTTCTTACTAGTTAGGCAGATGGTGTCAAATACCAAGGCATACCCTGGGGAAGAATGTACCCCACAGCAGAGGTTAGTGATATCTCAGTAAGCAAGAGATGGAATGAGTCATACAGGAAGGTGTGGAGAAGAAAGGTCTGGAAGCTAAAAGACCTTTCACTAAAACACAAATTTAGGAAAGCCCTTCAAGATGTGTATGGCAAAAAAGAAGACGATTTAGAGACATATGACATAGATAATAACTGGAATTTCTTACATGACAACTTACTGCAGGCTACTGATGAAACTTGTGGTTGGAGCTCTCAGACAGAGAGTGACTTGGTGGTGGAACAGCACAGTAGATAAGGCCATTAGAGACAAAAGACTAGCATGGAAAAAGGGTGGGAGTAGAGAAGGATATACAGCTGCTAAGGGAGAAGCTAGACGTCAGGTGTACTTAGCACACAGGGAGGCTGAGAGTAGGAGGTTTGCCAATGTTCTGCGATGGGCAGATCAGAGGCACGCAGTGTTCCACATTGCAAGGCAGTGTGTCAATGCAAATCAGGATGTTGTTGGACATGTGTCCGGAATGATGCCGGTGTACTTAGTGTCACGAATGATCAGAAAAGGGAGGCCTGGAAATGTCATTATGAGAGACTGATGAATGTGGAGAACAAATGGGAGAGAGAGAAATTACCCTCAGTAGATCCGACAGAGGGGCCAGCTATTGAGATTGATGAATATAGGGTCCAAGAGGCGATTAAGGAAATGGTAAGGCTGCTGGTCCGTCCGGGATAGTTGCAGAGATGCTGAAGGCATTAGGGGGCGTAGGCACTAAACTGGTTGCATGCATCATCAATCAGGCTATTTATGGTGGTGTCATACCCAAAGAGCAGTATTCTCATGAATTGCTACAAAGGTAAAGGGGATGTTCTGGAGAGGAGCAATTATAGGGGCATTAAAACTGATGTATCAGGTTATGAAAGTGGCAGAAAGGATATTAGCACAACTAATTAGAGAAAGGGTCAAACTAGATGAGATGCAGTTTGGTTTTGTGCCTGGGAAAAGTACAACAGATGCCCTCTTCTTGGTGAGACAATTACAAGAGAGGTTCTTAGAGAGGAATAAGCCACTATACTTAGCCTTTGTTTATCTAGAGAAGGCCTTTGATAGGGTACCACGGGTGGTCCCTAAGGAAACTAGGTGTTGAAGAATGGCTTGTGAGGACAGTGCAAGCTTTGTATAGAGGTGCTGTCAGTAAAGTCAGGGTAGGAATGGAGTTTAGTGAGGAATTCCAGATACAAGTAGGAGTACATCAAAGTTCGACCCTCAGCCCGCTCTTGTTCATTATAGTCCTCCAAGCCATAACAGAGGAGTCTAAGACTGACTGTCCATGGGAGCTTCTCAATGCTGACGATCTGGTTCTTATAACAGAATCAGTAGAGGAGCTAGAGAATAAATTCTGGCTATGGAAACAGCAGCTGGAATCAAGGAGACTGAGAGTGAACCTAGCTAAGACAAAAGTGTTGAATAGAAAAGAGGACAAAACTCTGATTCCGTCAGGGAAATGGCCACGTTCGATATGCAGAAAAGGAACTGGCATAAATTCTATAAAATGCACACAATGCAGATCCTGGGTACACAAGAGAAGTAGTGGGATATCAGGCTAACTAACAGGTAGGGAGAAATACGTATGCAGTAGATGCACAGGGAAATTAGACAGTAGAAGTCGCATTGATAGACACATTTTTCAAATTCATGGGAGGGGGGGGGGGGTCCGAGGCCAGAGTATCTTGAATAAGGACGGGTTGGAAGAAGTTTAGGGAGCTGCTTGCTCTGCTGACGAAGAAGGGTTTCTCCCTGAGTACGAAAGGCCGGTTATATGATGCCTGTGTGAGTAGCGCGATGCTGCTGCTAGTGAGACATGGGCAGCAACTGCAGAGGATATGCGACGGCTGGAGAGAAATGAGGCAAGGATGCTCTGTTGGATGTGCAGTGTCAATGTGCGTGAACGACCCAGCATGAATGTGTTGAGATAGTAACTGTGTCTGAGAGGGATAGAATGTAGTGTGCGAGAGAGGAGACTGAGGTGGTTTGAACATGTGATGCGCGTGGAGGATGACCGATGGGTGAAGAAGTGCCAGTTGAAGGAAGACGTCGTAGAGGAAGACCACGAAAAACATGGGCGGAAGTGGTGAGAGCAGACCTCAGATCGCTGAAGCTCACAGTGGAGGATGACGAAGGACCGTGATAAGTGGAAAGATGCTGTGCTGAATAGGACCCATCCCACCCTTGCAATCAGGGAAAAGCGGACGTTTCCACTGCAAGTTTGAAGAAAAGGGTTGTTAAAGCTAACAGATACAAGGTAATAAAATGACCATTACTGTTGCTTTGGATTAGGACAATGGGATTGATGAGTTAATATCTGTATACAACAACTACAACGGTACTTGATGGGGCCCACCCACAACCCCCGCCGGACAGAATGGAGAAGACATTTCCCCGGAGGACGACAAGGGAGACACGCTGGAAAAGCCACTCCAACTCACGGGGGCTCACACCTGCAACTGGCCAGCTCAGCGCCTATGGTGGTGGAGTAAGGAAGTAGCCCTGGGTCCGAGGACACCAGAAGTCTCCACTGCCAGGGGTACGACATACCGCAAACCTGTCGGAGAGCAACCAGTATTTGTGGAGTTTGCCCCCCTCAGCCCGACGTGCAAGGTAATTATTGTAGTGGATGCCGTTAATTAGCAGGAGGGGGTTGGTGGGTGGGGTATTGGTAGGGGGTGGGTGTGTGGGGGTGTTGGTGGAAGGTAGATTCCGTGCTGGTGTGTTGGTTTCGAGGAGTGGTGTGTTGGTGTGAGTAAGATTATGTGGTCTGGTGTTGGTAGGGTGTGAGGGAGTGGTGTTGGTAGGGAGTTGTGTTGTTAGGGTGTGGGGGAGTGGTGTTGGTAGGGTGTGAGGGAGTTGTGTTGTTAGGGTGTGGGGAGTGGTGTTGTTAGGGTGTGAGGGAGGAGTGGTGTTGGTGGAAGATAGATTCTATGGTGGTGGAAATCTTTCATGGTTCTCTGTATTTCTCTCCATAACTCTGACATGGGTGGTGTTGTAGCATGGCCAGGCTGTTTGGATATTGCTGTAGCATGGCCAGGCTGTTTGGATATTGCTGTAGCATGTCCTGGCTTGTTAGAAGCTACTGTAGCATGGCCAGGCTTGTTAGAAGCTGCTGTAGCATGGCCAGGCTGGTTAGATAATGCTGCAGCATGGCCAGGCAGTTTAGATGATGCTGTAACATGGCCAGGTTTGTTAGATGGTGCTGTACCATGCCCAGACTTAAATTGTACTGTAGCATGGCCTGGCTGTTTAGACGGAGCCCCGTCGTACGGCTTGGATACTTGGAACTTGTCTTTCTAAGTTTCGCGCATGCGCATTCAATTCCATCCAAACCAAGAAGAAGAAAAAAATGGCCGTCAGTTTGTAGAATTTTTCCAGCTCTACAAAAACTCTTGCAAAATGCTTCCAAAACAGACAGTTGCGGTTTTCTGAAAGGTAACGTAGATTTTTATATTATGTTGAGATATTTTGGTAAATCTTTCCTTCTTAGTTCCCTCCATAATCAACCATTTTAATAGTCTTTCTCTTCCGTATTTCTAATGAAATACCCAGACCATGTGTTCCGATCATGTTGAAAATAAACAATAAAATGTAGGGATTTAATAATAAATTTCAACATGTTTCTTTTTTATTCACAGGAAATATATTTAATGTATTTTGTTTTAAAACTCTTCCTAGTTTTCCCTGTAGCAGCTCTGTTGTCTTTAGCAAATATTTTCGATGTATTTAAATATTTCTTTCAATATTGAGATCAAAGACCGTAAATTGTTGATTCGATTCATCAGTGCTAAATATTTTCTGAAACTATTGTAAATTAATTTTATATTCTGGAGCAGATTCTAAGGGTGTGTGTCTCTTCTATGGGGTTTTTCCGGGGGTTTTAACGATAGGGTTCACAGTGCAGTTATTCAATCCCCACCCCTACACATATGTTAGGTAAGACCTTAATTACAGAGGAAATGGTCTGTTGTGGTCCTTCTTCCTGTGACTTCCTTCCTTGTGGGTGGCTCTACAGGTATTTTCGAAAGAGGAGACAGCATTGTTGTTGTTGAGACACCTCGCTATCGTTAACCTGTTGTGTGTGGGTCACTTAATCTGGATGGAGATCACCTTTGTTGTTCTTCCTCTACCAGATCCAGCTGGAACTCCTCTCCACCTCCTCTCCTATAGTCTTTACTACTTTGGTCCTGTTCCACCCAGTTACTCAGAGATATTTCATGAGATTGTAGGCAGATATTTCTACCAACCCTCTCCCTCCAGCCTGTGGGGTGAGGACTTTGACATGGAAATCTGCTTTTTAGATAACTTTGTCTCTGCCGTATGTCTGTCTCGTAATCATAGCTGAAGTATTAATCAGTGTTAACAGATCGATATCGATTAACTTTTCACCACGTGAATTCTCAATCATTAGGTGAGA
This sequence comes from Eledone cirrhosa, assembly GCA_964016885.1. Lineage (NCBI taxonomy): Eukaryota > Metazoa > Mollusca > Cephalopoda > Octopoda > Eledonidae > Eledone > Eledone cirrhosa. Next base: position 24,427,403 of record OZ024757.1, read on the forward strand.
GGGTGACATCTTTGGCAAGTGTCATCGTAACCTCCAGCTAACCCATGCCCTGTCATGGAAATTTGGTAGACAGAAACTGTCTGGAAGCCTGTAAGATGGACTGTACCTGTAATTAAGTCAGTCTTGTCACACACCGTGTCAACATTCAGTATTTCTTCCCATAGTGGTGACAGTGTTGGACTTACGATCATAATGTGATGAGTTCCATTCCTGGATCGTGTTGTGTTCTTGAACAAAACACTTCATTTCACCTTCTTCCAGTATACTTAACTTGAGTACCAGTAGTATCATGTTGTTTAACTCTATGATAGACTGGTGTACTGTCCAGGGGAGGGTCTTGTATGTTCAGCTGACTAACTGACTCGGAGAAGCACCGGTCTAATGAGGCTCCGGGTTTGAGACAGACTTTAACCTTGCAATCGACTGGCGTCCTATCCAGGGGAAGTCTCTTGTTACTGTATTTCTAATGAAATACCCAGACCATGTGTCCCAATTCATGTTGAAAATAAACAATAAAATGTAGGAATTTAATAATAAAATTCAACATGTTTCTTTTTTATTCACAGGAAATATATTTAGTGTATTTTGTTTTAAAACTCTTCCTAGTTTTCCCTGTAGCAGCTCTGTTGTCTTTAAATGTTTTTAATGTATTTAAATGTTTCTTTCAAGATTGATTCAATTCTTCAGCAGTGTTAAATATTTTCTGAAACTGTTGTAAATTAATTTTGTATTCCAGAACAGATTCTAAGGGTGTGTGTCTCCTATGAGGTTTTCTCTGGTGTTTTAACGATAGGGTCCACAGCCCAATTACCCGATCCCCGCCCCTACATATATATATATGTTAGGGTAGTCCGTAATCACAGGCGGTGTTAATGTGTTTTTGCACATATAAATTCGCATATCTGATGAGAAGTCGAGGTAGAGTCGGGCCCCTGTCATTTTGATTGTACCCTGAGATGATCGATACTAATATGATTGCAATATGCAAAGTTTATATATATGTACACATACAAACTCACACACAAACACAGATATATATGTAAGTATATATATTATCATCACCGTTTTACATTCGTTCTTCCACGTTAGCATGGATTAGACGGGTTGTCCTGTTTTGGGCTGTGCCCGTGGGGGCCTAATATATGTATATATATATATGTGTATATATGTACAGCATCATCATTTTACGTCCGCTTCTCCCTGCTTGCAAGGGTGGGACGGGTCCTATTCAGGCCAGCATCTCTCCACTTGTCACGGTCCTTCGTCATCTCCACCGTGAGCTTCAGCTATCTGAGGTCTGCCCTCACCACCTTCACCCATGTTTTTCGTGGTCTTTCTTCTACTGGGATTTCTTGGCACTTCTTTACCCAGCGGTCATCCTCCATGCGCATCACATGTCCATACCATCTCGGTCTTCTCTCCTGCACACCACAACTTACCCCTCTTATACTCAGTTACTCTCTCAACTCGTCCATGCTTGGTCGTTCACGCACATTCACAGTGCACATCTAACGGAGAATGCTTGCTTCCTTGCTGTCCGTAAACGGCCTCCCGTACGCAGGGAGAAACGCTTCTTTGTCAACAGAGGAAGCAGCTCCCTAAACTTCTTCCAGCCTGTCCTTATTCTAGATACTATGGCATCGGAACACCCTCCTCCCATGCTAATCTGATCACTTAGGTACCGGAAGCTATCAACCACTTCTATAGCACCCACCTGCATTTTAAAAATGTGTCTACCACTGCGACTTCTACTGTCTAATTTCCCTGTAGATCTAATGCATACGTATTTCTCTCTACCTGTTAGTTTTCCTGCTATCCCACTACATCCCTTGTGTACCCAAGATCTCCATTGCGTACATTTTATAGAATTTATGCCAGTTCCTTGCTACATACCAAACACGGCCATTTCCCTGGCGGAATCAGAGTTTTGTCTTCTTTTCTATTCAACACTTTTGTCTTAGCTAGGTTCACTCTCAGTCCTCTTAATTCCAGCTGCTGTTTCCATAGCCAGAATTTATTCTCTAGCTCCTCTACTGATTCTGCTATAAGAACCAGATCGTCAGCATAGAGAAGTTCCCATGGACAGCCAGTCTTAAACTCCTCAGTTATGGCTTGGAGGACTATAATGAACAAGAGCGGGCTGAGGCGAACCTTGATGTACTCCTACTTGTATCTGGAATTCCTCAATAAACACCATTCCTACTCTCACTTTACTGACAGCACCTCTGTACAAAGCTTGCACTGTCCTCACAAGCCATTCCTCAACACCTAGTTTCCTTAGGCACCACCAGATGACAGATCGGGGTACCTATGAAAACCCTTCTCTAGGTCAACAACAGTTAAGTATAGTGGCTTATTCTTCTCTAAGAACCTCTCTTGTAGTTGCCTAACTAAGAAGAGGGCATCTGTTGTACTTTTCCCAGGCACAAAACCAAACTGCATCTCATCTAATTTGACCCTTTCTCTAATTAGTTGCACTAATATTCTCTCTGACACTTTCATAACCTGATACATCAGTTTTAATGCCCCTATAATTTCTCCTCTCTAGAGCATCCCCTTTACCTTTGTAGCAATTTATGAGAATACTGCTGCACCAGTATGTATGTATATATATATATATGTATATGTATGTATATATATGTATATGAATATACATATGTATGTATATATATGTGTATATGTATGCATAATTATCTGACAGGAAGGTATACGATGCTGACGATAGCTAATAAGCTTGAAACTAGTTCATCGTTACTGTGTCAGTGTTGAACAAAAAGGCGACGATGTTTGCCTGAACACTGTACGGCGTAATTCGGGCTGTTTGTTTACAAACAAACCGAACATTATAATAAATGTTCGGTAAACCCATACGTACATATATATATATATGTGTGCATGTATGTATATATATACATACTATTGTACGTCTGTATACGTATATGCATACTTACATTTAAGTATCAGCCGTACAGAGAGTGAGAAATTAAATTTCGTTTCATTCTTTTCCATTTATATATATATGTGTATATGCATATATATATGTGTGTGTATATATATATGTATATAGATACATATATATATATATGTGTGTGTATATATATAAGTATATACACATATATGTGTATATATATATATAGGCATAATTCCGTCTTCAAGAAGATGCCTCACATTCATTCACCTTCGGTGGATATATCCTTGGCCAGGAGGTGTTGATGTCACCTGCTCTAAAATGCAACAAGAGGCCCTTTCTGATACCTCCCCGCATCCTGCCAACTGCAGCCATCTTCCCTCTTCCTGTCATTCCAATGCAGTGAGCATTTTCCATACTGAGTAAGCCGGGAATCCCCTGTAGCCCACCTCCACCCTCGTTATCTTCTGGGGCTCTCCTTTCTTTGATTTCGGTTTAAAGTGGAGTTTGAGTCTGCAGCGTACGAGGCGATGGTCGGTGTGACATTCGGCACTGGGCATCACTCTGCTATGTAAGAGGTCTTTCAGGTCACATCAGCGCCCTAGGATATAATCAATGATGTGCCAGTGTTTGGAACAAAGATGAATGCAGGTTGTTTTCAAACGGTCCTTCTGCTGCAAGATTATCTGCTTTGCAGAACTCCGCCAACAAGCATCCTCTGTCATTGCAGTTACCAACACCCTGTCTCATAAGCAATCCCTCCCAGGCTATTGAATCTCGGCCGACGGCGTTGAAATGTCCACAGGGGTGACCTGTAAGAGACTGTGCACATCAAAGTAAAACTTGTTCTTGTCTGCAGGATCTGCTTGAAGAGTGTGGTATATAGTTGATTACTGAGTGGGATGGACATAGAGATGATGCGGTCAGAATGACCTGCTGGCAGGTTTTCAAGCTTGGAAGTGATAGAACTCCTGACCATGAAACCCACTCCTGAAAGGCGTCTCACTGCTGCTGGTTTACTTGACCAGTAGAGGGTGTATCTGGTGCTATGGTTTTGTAGGTGGCCTTGACCAGTAGAGGGTGTATCTGGTGCCATGGTCTTGTAGGTGGCCTTGTCCAGTAGAGGGTGTATATATTGCTATGCTCTTGTAGGTGTCCTTGACCAGTAGCGGTTGTATCTGTTGCTATGCTCTTGTCGGTGGTCTTGACTAGTAGCGGGTGTATCTGTTGCTATGGTTTTGTAAGTGGCCTTACTCTAGGAAGTGGACCTCACTGAGAGCATCAATGTCAATATTCAGTGTTGACAGTTGGTGTGTGATTAGAAGAGATTGACATACTCAGGGTGACCCTGTCTGGCAAGGTCCTGAGGTTCCAGCATGTGGTTTTCAGTCCATTGAAGGTTGGTGTTTACCTTTTATTCTTTGTTGATTTCCGGCCACATGAAACGATGCCCGTTGACCACTGGGTGGTGTAGGAGACGACCTGGGGGAATATCTCCATCTTCTTCAAACTTACTTCCAGTCTAGAGAGCCGGAAGTGATACGCAGCAAGACTCATTCTCTGTGATAAAAGAATGGGCCTGCATTTTAACGTCCCCCATATACAGTATACTGTGGTTTTGGACAACTTTTGTAGACCCCTCTCCATATGGAGCAAGCAGTACTGTGCCTAGAGAAGGCTGCCTGGTCATTCAGGGTGTGCCGAACGATATTGTCCCCGGATCAAATCAAACGACGAGATCCCCTCCATATAGGAGTGGGACTACGGCTTCCACTGTTGAAAATAAACAATAAAATGTAGGGATTTAATAATAAAATTCAACATGGTTCTTTTTATTCACAAAAAATATATCTAGTGTAGTTTTTTTTAAACTCTTCCTAGTTTTCCCTGTAGCAGCTCTGTTACCTGTATTTAAATACTTCTTTCAAGATTGATATCAAAGACCGTAAATATCTAACGACAGCAACAGTTGACTAATAAAATGACAAGTCGGTCAATCATATTGGTGGCCACCCCACAGCCCCGGCGGACAGAATGGAGAAGGTGTTTCCCTGGAGGACGGCAAGGGAGACACGCTGGAAAAGCCATTCCAACCCGCGAGGCTCACACCTGCAGCTGGCCAACTCAGCGCCTATGGTGGTGAGTAGGGAGGTAGGCCTAGGGCCGAGGACACGAGAAGTCTCCATTGCCAAGGGTACGACCGCAAACCTGTCGGAGAGTGACCGGTTTTGGGAAAGTTTGGCCTCCTCAGTCGGACATGCAGCAGAACCTGGGTTATTCGCAGACTGCACCAGGTTGTGGCTGGGGTAAATGTTGCTTCAATACTTCAACAGAGGTAAATATTTTCTGAAACTGGTGTAAATTAATTTTGTATTCTGGAGCAGATTCTCGGGGTGTGTCTCCTATGAATTTTTCTCGGGTGTTTTAACGATAGGGTCCACAGTTCAGTTACTCTATCCCCACCACCTGCACATATGTTAGGTAAGATTCTAATGAAAGTTACAGGCGGTGTTTATTATGCACATATAAACTCGCATATCTGATGTGATATCGAGGTAGGGTCGGCCCCCTGTCATTTTGATTGTACTCTGAGATGATCGATATTGATACGATTGCAATATGCCAATAAAGTTTATATATATATGAGCGAGACACGGTCACCCAGCCCAACTTGCCTCTAAATGGGACAAACCCGTATAACCCATGCTAGTGTGGAAGATAGACGTTAAACGATGATGATATATATATAGGCATAATTACGTCCTCGTGTGCCTCACATTCATTCCCCTTCGGTGGACATAGCCTTGGCCAGCAGGTGCTGATGTCACCCCGCCGTGTTCTACGTTCATTGGGACTTTTGACCCTCAACCGTATCACCCTCTCGCTGGTGGGTCAGCAGTGGTGGCCAAATTACTACCCATTATCGCCACCAAGCTTCCAGCTTATCCCCTCTCTCCTGCTCCAAAGCCAACGGGAGGCCTTCTTCTCTCGTCCTGTCATTCCACTGAGCCAAGAATCCCTGCAGCCCACCTCGACTGGAAATAGCCATACCTGCGAACCTTTCTCGCTACACTCCAGCACAAGTTCTTGATATTTGCTCCTCCTGTCACGAACCTCTATAGAGAGTTGAGATTGATCCTGGGCAGGCGATGATCCTTCATCCGAGAGACGTGCCCTGTCCAGCGTACTAGGGAGTTCAGCTTCGTGTTTAATCTTCCACACGTTAGTACAGTCTTCCAAATTCACTGCTCACCTTTGCCAGTCTGCTGCTGACTTCTCTGTCGATCTTGGCACCCGATGTGATGGTGCACCCCAGGTAGGTGAAATGACGGACTGTTTTCAGTTCAGTCTCGCCAACGGTGATATGGGGAGGGTGGTACCCTTCCTGAGGTGCAGGCTGGTGGAATACCTCCATCTTACAGTCCAGAAGCTGGAAGTGATACGCAGGAAGAGTCTTTCTCGGTGATAAAAGAATGGAGTTGTATTTTAACGCCCCTGATATACCGTGTATTGTGTTAGCTGTCCCTTTTCCTATGGCAGCTGTTACGTCTAATGTAAGGCTAGGTGTGTCTTATATATAGTGTATTGTGGTAGCTTCCCCTTTATACGACCCATAATTACATCTGTCCCTCACGCCACACGGCCCAGAGTTGCAGCTTATAAAAAGGTGAACCTGTCTTTTAATGTCCCTGATATACAGTTGTAGCAGCCCCTCTGTATTACATCTAATATAAGAATGGGTCTGTCTTTTAACACCCCTGATATACAGTATATTGTTGTAGCTGCCTCTCCATACGGTTGCAGTTACATCTAAGTATGGGTTTGTCCCTTAACGGCCCACTGTTACATTTAATATAATGTTGGGTCTGTCTATACATACAACCCACAATTACATCTAATGTAAGGATGTATCTGTCTTTTAACATCCCTGATATACAGTATATTGTAATAGCTACCCCTCCATATGGTCTATAGTTATATCTAAAGATAGGTCTGTCTTTTAACATCCCTGATATACAGTATATTGTAATAGCTACCCCTCCATATGGTCTATAGTTATATCTAAAGATGGGTCTATCTTTTAACATCCCTGATATACAGTATATTGTAATAGCTACCCCTCCATATGGTCTATAGTTATATCTAAAGATAGGTCTGTCTTTTAACATCACTGATATACAGTATATTGTGCTAGCTGTCCCTCCATATGGCCCCTAATTACATCTGATATAATGTTGGGTCTGTCTCTACCTCCATACGGCCCACAGCTGTAGCTTATAAAAAGGTGGACCTTTCCTATAACGTCCCTGATATACAGTGGTAGCAGCCCCTCTACATCCCACAATTACATCTATGGTTGGGCCTGTCTTTTAACGTCCCTGATATACAGTACATTGTAATAGCTACCCCTCCATACGGGCTATAGTTATATCTAAAGATGGTTCTGTCATTTAACGTCCCTGATATACAGTATATTGTAATAGCTACCCCTCCATATGGTCTATAGTTATATCTAAAGATGGGTCTGTCTTTTAACATCCCTGATATACAGTATATTGTAATAGCTACCCCTCCATATGGTCTATAGTTATATCTAAAGATGGGTCTGTCTTTTAACATCCCTGATATACAGTATATTGTAATAGCTACCCCTCCATATGGTCTATAGTTATATCTAAAGATGGGTCTGTCTTTTAACATCCCTGATATACAGTATATTGTAATAGCTACCCCTCCATATGGTCTATAGTTATATCTAAAGATGGGTCTGTCTTTTAACATCCCTGATATACAGTATATTGTAATAGCTACCTCTCCATATGGTCTATAGTTATATCTAAAGATGGTTCTGTCATTTAACGTCCCTGATATACAGTATATTGTAATAGCTACCCCTCCATATGGTCTATAGTTATATCTAAAGATGGTTCTGTCATTTAACGTCCCTGATATACAGTATATTGTAATAGCTACCTCTCCATATGGTCTATAGTTATATCTAAAGATGGGTCTGTCTTTTAACATCCCTGATATACAGTATATTGTAATAGCTACCCCTCCATATGGTCTATAGTTATATCTAAAGATGGGTCTGTCTTTTAACATCCCTGATATACAGTATATTGTAATAGCTACCCCTCCATACGGGCTATAGTTATATCTAAAGATGGTTCTGTCATTTAACGTCCCTGATATACAGTATATTGTAATAGCTACCTCTCCATATGGTCTATAGTTATATCTAAAGATGGGTCTGTCTTTTAACATCCCTGATATACAGTATATTGTAATAGCTACCCCTCCATACGGGCTATAGTTATATCTAAAGATGGTTCTGTCATTTAACGTCCCTGATATACAGTATATTGTAATAGCTACCTCTCCATATGGTCTATAGTTATATCTAAAGATGGGTCTGTCTTTTAACATCCCTGATATACAGTATATTGTAATAGCTACCCCTCCATATGGTCTATAGTTATATCTAAAGATGGTTCTGTCATTTAACGTCCCTGATATACAGTATATTGTAATAGCTACTCCTCCATATGGTCTATAGTTATATCTAAAGATGGGTCTGTCTTTTAACGTCCCTGATATACAGTATATTGTAATAGCTACCCCTCCATATGGTCTATAGTTATATCTAAAGATGGGTCTATCTTTTAACATCCCTGATATACAGTATATTGTAATAGCTACCCCTCCATACGGTCTATAGTTATATCTAAAGATAGGTCTGTCTTTTAACATCACTGATATACAGTATATTGTGCTAGCTGTCCCTCCATATGGCCCCTAATTACATCTGATATAATGTTGGGTCTGTCTCTACCTCCATACGGCCCACAGCTGTAGCTTATAAAAAGGTGGACCTTTCCTATAACGTCCCTGATATACAGTGGTAGCAGCCCCTCTGTACATCCCACAATTACATCTATGGTTGGGCCTGTCTTTTAACGTCCCTGATATACAGTACATTGTAATAGCTACCCCTCCATACGGGCTATAGTTATATCTAAAGATGGTTCTGTCATTTAACGTCCCTGATATACAGTATATTGTAATAGCTACCCCTCCATATGGTCTATAGTTATATCTAAAGATAGTTCTGTCATTTAACGTCCCTGATATACAGTATATTGTAATAGCTACCCCTCCATATGGTCTATAGTTATATCTAAAGATGGGTCTGTCTTTTAACATCCCTGATATACAGTATATTGTAATAGCTACCCCTCCATATGGTCTATAGTTATATCTAAAGATGGGTCTGTCTTTTAACGTCCCTGATATACAGTATATTGTAATAGCTACCCCTCCATATGGTCTATAGTTATATCTAAAGATAGTTCTGTCATTTAACGTCCCTGATATACAGTATATTGTGGGAGCTGCCCGCTGTTACAGCTAATATAGTTGTTTCTACTTTTGGCACAAGGCCAGCAATTATCCCAGTGTATTACTGGTACTTTATTTTATCGACCCCTTAAGGATGAAAGGCAAAGTTAACCTCGGCGGGTTTTGAACTCAGTCCGTAAAGGGACGTAACTGTGCTGCAAAGCATGGCGTCCGATCCTCTACTGATACTGCCAATCCACCGCCCTTGTTACATCTAATATAATGTCTGTCCGTCCGTCTATCTTTACAACCCACAATTACATCTAATGTAAGGATATGTCTGTCTTTTAACGTCCCTTATATACAGAGTATTGTGGTAGCTCTCTCTCCATACGGTCTATAGTTATATCTAAAGATGGCCTGTCTTTTAACACCCCTCATATACAGTGTATTGTGGTAGACGTCCCTCTATACGGCAGCAGTTACATCTAAGTTTGGGTCTGTCTCTCGCTCCGTACGGCCCACAGTTGCAGCTTATAAAAGGTTAGGCCTGTCTCTTAACATCCCAAGAACTGGGGTCATCTGTCAATGGCACACTTTACCCTTCCCCTGTGTCCACACCCTTAAACCTGTAATCCATCAATACGGCCCACAGTTGCAGTTATAAAAAGGTGAACCTGTCTTTTAACATCCCAAGAACTGGGTTCATGTGTCAAAGGCACACATTACCGTCCCCTCCCCTTTGACAACACCCTTAAACCTGGAATCCATCGAGGTATGTATTGGTCACATATTGTGATAACTGTCCCTCTATACGGCAGCTGCTACTTCTAAGGGTGTGTTTGTCTTTTAACGCCCCTGATATCCAGTATATTGTGGTAGCTGTCCCTCTAGACGGCCCACAGTTGTAGCTTATAAAAAGATGGACCTGTCTTTTAATGTCCCTGATATACAGTGGAAGCAACCCCTCTGTACATCCCACAATTAAATCTAATATAAGGATGTGTCTGTCTTATAACGTCCATGCTGCCCACAGTTACATCTAATATAATGTTGGGTCTGAGACTCGGCTCAACTTGCCTTTAAATGAGTCAAACGATGATGATGATATATATATAGGCATAATTACGTCCTCGTGTGCCTCACATTCATTCCCCTTCGGTGGACATAGCCTTGGCCAGCAGGTGCTGATGTCACCCCGACGTGGTCTACGTTCATTGGGACTTTTGACCCTCAACCGTATCACCCTCTCGCTGGTGGGTCAGCAGTGGTGGCCAAATTACTACCCATTATCGCCACCAAGCTTCCAGCTTATCCCCTCTCTCCTGCTCCAAAGCCAACGGGAGGCCTTCTTCTCTCGTCCTGTCATTCCACTGAGCCAAGAATCCCTGCAGCCCACCTCGACTGGAAATAGCCATACCTGCGAACCTTTCTCGCTACACTCCAGCACAAGTTCTTGATATTTGCTCCTCCTGTCACGAACCTCTATAGAGAGTTGAGATTGATCCTGGGCAGGCGATGATCCTTCATCCTAGAGTCGTGCCCTGTCCAGCGTACTAGGGAGTTCAGCTTCGTGTTTAATCTTCCACACGTTAGTACAGTCTTCCAAATTCACTGCTCACCTTTGCCAGTCTCTTGCTGACTTCCCTGTCGATCTTGGCACCCGATGTGATGGTGCACCCCAGGTAGGTGAAATGACGGACTGTTTTCAGTTCAGTCTCGCCAACGGTGATATGGGGAGAGTGGTACCCTTCCTGAGGTGCAGGCTGGTGGAATACCTCCATCTTACAGTCCAGAAGCTGGAAGTGATACGCAGGAAGAGTCTTTCTCGGTGATAAAAGAATGGAGTTGTATTTTAACGCCCCTGATATACCGTGTATTGTGGTAGCTGTCCCTTTTCCTATGGCTGCTGTTACATCTAATGTAAGGATGGGTCTGTCTTTTAACGTCCCTTATATACAGTATATTATGGTAGCTGTCCCTCTGTACAGCCCGCTGTTACATCTATGGGTGGGTCTCTTTTTAACATTCCTGATATACAGTATATTGTGCTAGCTGTCCCTTCATATGGCCCCTAATTACATCTGATATAATGTTGGGTCTGTCTCTACCTCCATACGGCCCACAGCTGTAGCATATAAAAAGGTGGACCTTTCTTATAACGTCCCTGATATACAGTGGTAGCAGCCCCTCTGTACATCCCACAGTTACATCTATGGGTGGGCCTGTCCTTATATAGAGTATATTGTAATAGCTACCCCTCCATACGGGCTATAGTTATATCTAAAGATGGTTCTGTCATTTAACGTCCCTGATATACAGTATATTGTGGGAGCTGCCCACTGTTACAGCTAATATAATGTCTGTCCGTCCGTCTATCTTTACAACCCACAATTACATCTAATGTAAGGATATGTCTGTCTTTTAACGTCCCTTATATACAGAGTATTGTGGTAGCTCTCCCTCCATACGGTCTATAGTTATATCTAAAGATGGCCTGTCTTTTAACACCCCTCATATACAGTGTATTGTGGTAGACGTCCCTCTATACGGCAGCTGTTACATCTAAGTTTGGGTCTGTCTCTCGCTCCGTACGGCCCACAGTTGCAGCTTATAAAAGGTTAGGCCTGTCTCTTAACATCCCAAGAACTGGGGTCATCTGTCAATGGCACACTTTACCCTTCCCCTGTGTCCACACCCTTAAACCTGTAATCCATCAATACGGCCCACAGTTGCAGTTATAAAAAGGTGAACCTGTCTTTTAACATCCCAAGAACTGGGTTCATGTGTCAATGGCACACATTACCGTCCCCTCCCCTTTGACAACACCCTTAAACCTGGAATCCATCGAGGTATGTATTGGTCACATATTGTGATAACTGTCCCTCTATACGGCAGCTGCTACTTCTAAGGGTGTGTTTGTCTTTTAACGCCCCTGATATCCAGTATATTGTGGTAGCTGTCCCTCTAGACGGCCCACAGTTGTAGCTTATAAAAAGATGGACCTGTCTTTTAATGTCCCTGATATACAGTGGAAGCAACCCCTCTGTACATCCCACAATTTCATCTAATATAAGGATGTGTCTGTCTTATAACGTCCATGCTGCCCACAGTTACATCTAATATAATGTTGGGTCTGAGACACGGTCACTCGGCCCAACTTGCCTCTAAATGAGACAAACGATGATATATATAGGCATAATTACGTCTTCAAGAAGATGCCTCACATCCATTCCCCTTCGGTGGACATAGCCTTGGCCAGCAGGTGCTGATGTCACTCCGCCGTGTTCTACGTTCATTGGGACTTTTGACCCTCAACCGTATCACCCTCTCGCTGGTGGGTCAGCAGTGGTGGCCAAATTACTACCCATTATCGCCACCAAGCTTCCAGCTTATCCCCTCTCTCCTGCTCCAAAGCCAACAGGAGGCCTTTTCTGCGAACTGCAGCCTTCTTCTCTCGTCCTGCCATTCCACTGAGCCGAAAATTTCATGCAGCCCACCTCGACTGCAAATAGCCATACCTGCGAACCTTTTTCTCGTTACACTCCAGCACAGCTTCTTGTAACTTGGTCCTCCTGTCACGAACGCCTATAGGTAGTTGAGATTGATCCTGGGCAGGCGATGGCCCTTCATCCTAGAGACGTGCCCTGCCCAGCGTATTTAGGAGTTCAGCTTCGTCTTTAATCTTCCACGCGTTAGTACAGTCTACCAAATTCACTGCTGTCCCTTCTAATATAAGGGTGTGTTTGTCTTTTAACGTCCCAGATATAGAGTATATTGCTGTAGCTGTCCCTCCATACATCAGCCGTTTCATCTAATATAAGGTCTGTTTGTCTCCGTCTTTTAATGTCCCTCATATACAGTATATTGTGGTAGCTGGCTCCTCTCTACATCACACAGTTACATCTATGGGTGGGCCTCTATTTTAACGTCCCTGTTATACAGTGTTAGCTGTTCCCCCACACGGCCCTCAGTTACATGTAATATAACAATGGGTCTGTATTTTAATGTCCCTGATATACAGTATATTGTGGTAGCTGTCCCTCCATACGGCGGCTTATAAAAGGTTAGGCCTGTCTCTTAACATCCCAAGAACTGGGGACATCTGTCAATGGCACACTTCACCCCTCCTCTGTGGCCACACCCTTAAACCCGGAGTCCATCAAGGTACGTATTAAGTCACATTTGTATCTATATTTTTAATTATTCGTTGTTAAAATATATGTAAACGGAATAAATGGAAGTAATTCAGGTGTGAATATATTTTTTATTAGAAAATTGTTAATGTGTTGCTGTGTTGTTACGGGGTGTAGTTATGGTTTAAAATCGAAAACCGATGTTTATTGTCTTATGGATCGTTGGGTGACTGTACAGACAGTACATATGTCAGTTCCTGCCTCCTTTGGTGACTGTACAGGTAGTACATATTTCAGTGGAAAGTGTGTGTATCACACCTCATTCTCCTTCCAGGACTGAGAACACCCAAGTTAAATTTCCTCCCCCTCTCGAAGGCTCAATGTCCTCTCTGGCTTGTAAGATCTTCTCTGTGGCTAACGCTCGCTTAGGGGGCAAAGGCATGTAGTGTATGTACAGGTCGCCAAAAAAGCGGTTAAAAGAGTCTAACCTGTATAATCTTCTATGGTTATCGCTCGAATGTAAACAAAGCTGGCTACCCTCTCACGTCTAACTTGCGTCTCTATCGCAACATCTTGTAGACATCAAAGGGTCCTGAATTGTAGAAAGGGTCACCATCGAACTTCGATAAACCCCCATAATTAAACTCCCTAAACAATCCGTTGGCAGACATCGAAAACCCCGTCTTCGCAGCACCACCAATGCATTAATAATTGTCTTATGAAAAAAATATTTGAATCCAGAATTACTTCCCTTTGTTCCGTTTGCATATATTAATTTTTTTTTGATCAAAATTTTTCCAAAGTAGGCATAAGTACCACTATTTAACTCAGTAGAATTGCGGCCTTCGCGGTGGCGTGCGAACTGCGTCTCGTTCTACCAGTCCCCCTGTCTGGCGTTCGATTCGTAGTGGCGTACGATTGCATAGGCCTGGGACTATTCGGGGCCGGCACATAGATGCAAGGCCCGTCCCTGACCACCGTGAAGAATTCTTTTTCAAAATTTCAATAATATGCAAATGAGTTTGAAGTTCATTTACATATTAGAAGAATTATATTTAAAAGAATCTTAATATATATATAGAGAATCTTAATTACACTCTTGAAGCTTCATTTACATATCTAATTTGCTCATTTGCATATTATAAGAAATTTCCTAGAAATATACTAGTGAGAATCTTAATTACATTTTTGAAGGCTCATTTGCATATTAGAAGAAATTTTTTAGAAATATATTGGTGAGAATCTTAATTACATTTTTGAAGGCTCATTTGCATATTAGAAGACATTTTAAGAAGAACCTTGGAGGTTAATTACATTCTTGGAAGACAGTTGAATTTGAACCTTCTTAACTTAGTTTCTATATAAAGAGACTGTTTAGATTCTTAAAACCCACAATTTCACTTACATTCTTGGAAGACAGTTGGATTCGAACCTTTAAACTTAGCTTCTATATAAAGAGACTTTAGATTCTTAAAACCCACAATTTCACTTACATTCTTGGAAGACAGTTGGATTCGAACCTTCTTAACTTAGATTCTTAAAACCCACAATTTCACTTACATTCTTGGAAGACAGTTGGATTCGAACCTTCTTAACTTAGATCCCACAATTTCACTTACATTCTTGGAAGACAGTTGGATTCGAACCTTCTTAACTTAGATTCTTAGAACCCACAATTTCACTTACATTCTTGGAAGACAGTTGGATTCGAACCTTCTTAAAACCCACAATTTCACTTACATTCTTGAAAGACAGTTGGATTCGAACCTTCTTAACTTAGATTCTTAGAACCCACAATTTCACTTACATTCTTGGAAGATAGTTGGATTCGAACCTTAGAATCTTCTTACTACATTTTGACTCTTAGATTCTAACCCTTGATACTTCTTACTTAGATTCGAACCTGAGATACTTTCTTTACATTTTTGATACTTAGAACCCTTGATGTAACTACGTTTTTAGAGGACTGTTGGATTCGAACCCTCAATGATACTTTCTACATTGTTGACAATCTTTATTGATACTTACTTTCATTCCCTTGATGGTACTTACTATTTTGGACGACTGTTAGATTCGAACCCTTCATGGTTCTTTCTTTAAATTTCTTTTCTATTTTCTTAGATTCGAACCATTGAAGACACCGTCTACATCGTTTATTGGACAACCATTTTTGGAGCGACTGTTGGATTCGAAACCTTGATGAGGCTGTTTAAAATATGTTTTACCTTCGTACCAGGAATAAATAAACAACACAATAAAGTATATGATACAATTGTTTTATTACAAACTTATTTCATTCTTCAGAACACTTGTGTGGCTGGACATCTGTAAAGAAGAATTAAACAATATTTCGCGTGTATTTAAATACATTTTTTGTCAATAAAAACACATTGAATTCTATTTTACGAAGTTATTTATTATTATTGATGTTCAAAATTAATTGAAAAAACAATAAAATATATGTAACATACATATATCAGTTTTAACGCGATATTAACTCCGGCGCAAGGCAAGAAGATAACGTTCCCCCATCGAGAGACAGGAAGATGGTGAACAGCTAGACTTATTGTGTGCACTTCGTAAAGATTGCAAGGAAGAGCAACAAACCTTGATTCGACAGCAGACAGGAATGAACTTAATCGAAACCATCAAGAAAGGCAAACATAGATGGGCTGGTCACGTCTCCTCAGAGTGGACACCAAGGTACCGGAGAAGAACCAGTATGTGTTAGCAACAACTATTAGTGATAGAGTGGACACCAGGGTACTTATGATCGTAAGTCCAAGTCACCACTAATGGAAGAATTAATTACTGAAGTTTCACATGGAGTGTGACATGACTGACTTAATTACAGGTACAGACACACATTGTTAAGATGAAAACAAAACTTGTGTATAGAATTAAATACGGGAGATAAGATTTCCCCCATCGACAAAGTCAAATGGGAGAAAGAGGGTTTAAAACATAGATGGTGAACAGCTGGACTTATTGTGTGTACCTCGGAAAGATTGCAAGAGGTGGGCAGTTTTTGGAATAGACCCGCAAGTCTACAATCGAAACTACCGTGTTCGATTGCTGCTAGTGAGTTAGATCTGGAGAGGAAGACAACCACACAGTGATAGGGAGAAATAGTCGACAGAAGGATTTGATAAAGACAAAGGAACTACCACAGGAAGAAGTAGGAACAATTTTTAAACTATACTAGATACATATTTATTAAGAAAAAATATAAATTTAATATACTGTATATCCGCAATGTATTGAAACAGGTGAGTGTATTTAATTAAGAATACGTTCACAAGAGAACAACTAGGTAGGTGTAAATAGTAGATCATACGAAGGATACTAAGAGGGAAAGATTTACAAAAATATCTCAACATAATATAAAAATCTACGTTACCTTTCAGAAAACTGCTATTGTCCATTGCTAAACAATTTAGCAAGAGTTTCTGTAAAGCTTGTAACATTCTACAAACTGACGTTACCTTTCAGAAAACTGCTATTGTCCATTGCTAAACAATTTAGCAAGAGTTTCGGTAAAGCTTGTAACATTCTACAAACTGACAGCCATTTTTTTTTCTGGTTTTGGATGGAGTTGAATACGCAAGCGCGATATTCACAAACCCAGTGCGCATGTTCCAAGTATCCTTGGATGAGGAGGTGAGGTTGTAGGTGAAAGTAGAACCAAGAATTTTGGGAACATACAGAGGAAGGAATTGATCGAAAAACCGAATTGAATTTACAACTGTTTTAGTTTTTACGGCCAGTATAATTCAGCTGAACATGAGTACCAGGAATAGGTGGGGGTTAACCCTGTGATGGACTGGCGGCCTGTCCAGGTGGGAGTCTTGTCCTCTCATTCGCTTTACGGGATAAGCGACAGGCCAGAGAACCTCCACATACTTTGGGGATTTAAGTCAACAAGACAATCGCCGACTAATTAACAATATTAAATGGTGATTACGGTTTCAGAAAATATTTAGCACTGTTGAAGAATTGAATCAACAATTTACAGTCTTTGATCTCAATCTTGAAATAAACATTGAAATCCACCGAAAGGTTTGCTAAAGACAGAGCTGCTACAGGGAAAACTAGGAAGAGTTTTAAAACAAAATACACTAAATATATTTCCTGTGAATAAAAAAGAAACATGTCGCATTTTATTGTTTATTTTCAACATTAATTTTGTGAATAAAAAACAAACACATAGGTTTTTCATTTTTTATTAAAATAACAATAGTGCTTAAATAAATATATTCTACATGCGCCCACCATAGATGAAAATTAAGGGCCAGTCTGTCTTGTGGTTCTGGAGCTAGGGAGGGTGGCATACTGAAACAGCCACGTGGTTCACACTTGTGGGTAGCTAACTCGCCTCGGATAGCCGTACAAAATCTCAATCACAAACGGTGGTCAATACTTTGTCATAACGAGCAGCAAAGCCTGGGCTGGTCACTGAACACACAATGTTGTCACTTGAGAAAATGTCACAACGTATGACATCTTAACCGAAAGGCCTACCCTTACGGGGCGGGAAGGTTGTCATGCCGTTAATCGATATCGATCTGTTAACAGCTATGATTACGAGAATGACAGATATACAGGTGAGAAAGTACGTTTCTCTGTCACAGTCCTCACCCCACAGGCTGGAGGGAGAGGGTTGGTAGAAATATCTCTGAGTAACTGGGTGGAACAGGACCAAAGTAGTAAAGACTATAGCAGAGGAAGTGGAGAGGAGTTCCAGCTGGATCTGGTAGAGGAAGAACAACAAAGGTGATCTACATCCAGATTAAGTGACCCACACACAACAGGTTAACGGAGCTACGGCCCATTACAGTCTGAAATCAAATCTCGCCGAGGTTAGCTTTACCTTTCATCCTTATGTGGTCGATAAATAAAGTACCAGTAATGTACTGAGGTTGATTTAATCGACTTCCCCCACACCCCAAATTATTAGCCTTGTGCCTAAAGTAGAAATCATTAAATTATTCAATATTTTCATTATTTTCCAATATTGAGGCACATGGGCTGTGTATTCCATTAGAAATACGGTACCCCGAGGGGTGGTGTCTGAGAAAAAAAAAAGGCTGTTCAAATGGTTGATGATATCTAAAGTCTGTCCCAAGCTGGGAGGATCATGACGCCGGTCCTTACCCCGGTTTCCATGGTATGAAACATCTAAGAATATAAGACTACCCCCTGGACAGGGAGCTAGTCGGTCGCAGGGTTAAACCTCCAGCTACAGCTGAGTATACTGGAGCATCGAAAAATAAAATGTTTTCTCAAGAACACAACCCAGTCCAGGAATTGAACCCACCTACCTCTAATGACGATATTATGAAGGGAACTAAAAACAAACTGATTACTCAGAATACATCAACATAAACTAAGATTCCACGTTATAATGGCCTGACCCACCTGGTTATTTAAGACTAGTTTATATATATATATATATATATAGATGTTATTGTATGTGGAGGCGTAATGTTGGTGAGTAACCAGATTGCCGACCCTTTTGTTAAAACACCTGATAAACCCCATATGTGACGCACTCCCGGAAAACGAACATACCGAGGGTTAAAGTGCTTTAAAAACTGAAATCAATTTACAACACTTTTAGATATTTACCAACACCAATTTATATATATACACATATCTATACACACACGCACACATCTATACATATATATATACACACGCACACATCTATACATATATATATACACACGCACACATCTATACATATATATACACACATCTATACATATATATATACACACGCACACATCTATACATATATATATACACACGCACACATCTATACATATATATACACACATCTATACATATATATATACACATGCACATATCTATACATATACACACGCACACATCTATACATATATATATACACACGCACACATCTATACATATATATATATATACACACGCACACATTTATACATATATATATATACACACGCACACATCTATACATATATTTATATACACACGCACATATCTATACAGATATGTATATCTATTTACATATATAATATAGATATCCATAAAACAACTCTTGGACCCGCTGGAAGATGTGTTTGACAAGTCTGCTTCCACGACCCTCTCGGGAGACACGGGCATTGTGTGCAGAGGACCTGCACAGATTGGAAAGGAACGAAGCATGCATGCTCCGTTGCATGTGTAATAGTAATATACGTGAACGGCAAAACATAAACGAACTAAGTGAGAAATTGGGAATAAGAGGGATCTGGAATATCTATGAACAAACAAAACAGCTTCGTTCGTCTGACATGAGACAGAGAAATGAATTTCTGAGAAAATTATTCCACCTGGGACCACAAAAACACACCATAATACATGTTATTAAAGACCACCATATGAAAACAAGGGTAAAGCTAAATTACACCAACTAACATTTGTATTGAATAAGTTTGTAGTATCTGGGGCTGACAACGAACCTCTATCGTTGTTGGGGGGTTGGTTTTACTAAAATATTACACAATGGCTTTCGGGGGAGTCGGGCTCCCATTTGTAAAGTTAGTTGTAATGTCTACATTTTTATTAGTTATATATTAAATAACCTTACAAATGGGAGTGAAAATATAAACACATGATGTATATAAATAAATTTACAGTAGAATAACATAACGAATATGCTTTAAATATATACATAAATAACATTACAAATTGCTCGCGATTCTGTCAGAAAGATATATTCTTTTAATGTTGCAATATTAAAGAAAATAAAGGAAGGGGTGAACAACGTAACCAAGAGTACTGGGCAACCTCTCTAATGAGTTTTGAGGCAAGCCAGCACACTGGCAGTATTGCCTCGGGTGACGGCCAGGCTGAGGTGCTGGAACATCCAAGCGCCCTCGCTATTAGGGGAGCCGTCAGTGAAGAGAGGAAACTCGCAGTCAGCAGGCCGACTCCCCCAAAACGTCTCGAAAGCTACAAAACGGGGAATAAAATTTTAATATAACACAATACTAATAAATGTACATATTACAGTACCTTAGTTTCATTGTTACCTGCAGCAATGTCGTCAATTTTATTTTTTTTTGGCTTGCCATTAAAAATATTTAGAAGGGAACGATAATATTTTCTGGGGGGGTGTCTTGTGACGTTGGGAATTTTTACTTTCCCTTATTTCTATAATTAATTCCTCTCTCTCTCTTCATTAGTAAATAATTGTTTCATTAGCAAATAATATTAGATAATAGACATTGTTGATATAGAAAATAAGGTTTTATGTTCCGTCAAACTCAAATTTACCGGTCTTCTTCACAACACGTGCTATCTTGCAAAGTTAACCACACATTCTCAGTCACGTTTTCGTATTTCCGCAGTGAACATTTTTAATTAGTTCAATTAATATGGAATAAAGTTTATTAAACAAATTTCTATTCAATTATGTAATTAAATTACTTAATAAAATTAAGTAACGAAATTGAGGAAGCAGCCAATCCTAGACAGTGGTGGCCATAACTGGACCCCGAAACCAATTAACAATATTAAATGGTGATTACAGTTTCAGAAAATATTTAGCACTGTTGAAGAATTGAATCAACAATTTACGGTCTTTGATCTCAATCTTGAAATAAGCATTGAAATCCACCGAAAGATTTGCTAAAGACAGCTGCTACAGGGAAAACTAGGAAGACTTTAAAACAAAATACACTAAATATATTTCCTGTGAATAAAAAAGAAACGTGTTGCATTTTATTGTTTATTTTCAACATTAATTTTGTGAATAAAAAACAAGGACATAGGTTTCTCATTTTTTATTAAAATAACAATAGTGCTTAAATAAATATATTCTACATGCGCCCACCATAGATGAAAATTAAGGGCCAGTCTGTCTTGTAGTTCTGGAGCTAGGGAGGATGGCATACTGAAACAGCCACTGCACCTCACGTGGTTCACACTTGTGGGTAGCCAACACGCCTCCGATAGTCAGGCGGGGGACAAGAACACTGGAATTCTCCACTGCCAAAATCTCAATCACAAACATATCAAAGGGTGGTCGATACTTTGACATGACGAGCAGCAAAGCCTGGGCTGGTCACTGAACACACAATGTTGTCACTTGAGAAAATGTCACAACGTATAATATCCTATCCGAAGGGCCTACCCTTACGGGGCGGGAAGGTTGTCATGCCGTTAATCGATATCGATCTGTTAACAGCTATGATTACGAGAATGAGACATACAGGTGAGAAAGTACGTTTCTCTGTCACAGTCCTCACCCCACAGGCTGGAGGGAGAGGGTTGGTAGAAATATCTCCCTACAATCTCATGAAATATCTCTGAGTAACTGGGTGGAACAGGACCAAAGTAGTAAAGACTATAGGAGAGGAGGTGGAGAGGAGTTCCAGCTGGATCTGGTAGAGGAAGAACAACAAAGGTGATCTACATCCAGATTAAGTGACCCACACACAACAGGTTAACGATAGCCAGGTGGTTTTATTATTAAATTCCTTGACGGCGGTGTATTGGCAGTATCGGTAGAGCGTCGGACAATATGCTTTACAGTCTGAAATCAAATCTCGCCGAGGTTAGCTTTACCTTTCATCCTTATGTGGTCGATAAATAAAGTACCAGTAATGTACTGGAGGTAGATTTAATCGACTTCCCCCACACCCCAAATTATTAGCCTTGCGCCTAAAGTAGAAATCATTAAATTATTCAATATTTTCATTATTTTCCAATATTGAGGCACATGGGCTGTGTATTCCATTAGAAATACGGTACCTCGAGGGGTGGTGTCTGAGAAAAAAAAATGGCTGTTCAAATGGTTGATGATATCTAAAGTCTGTCCCAAGCTGGGAGGCTCATCACGCCGGTTCTTACCTCGGTTTCCATGGTATGAAACATCTAAGAATATAAGACTACCCCCTGGACAGGGAGCTAGTCGATCGTAGGGTTAAACCTCCAGCTACAGCAGAGTATACTGGAGCATCGTGAAATAAAATGTTTTCTCAAGAACACAACCCAGTCCAGGAATTGAACCCACCTACCTCTAATGACGATATTATGAAGGGAACTAAAAACAAACTGATTACTCAGAATACATCAACATAAACTAAGATTCCTGAGGTGCCATAACATCCAAGCGCCCTCGCTATTAGGGGAGCCGTCAGTGAAGAGAGGAAACTCGCAGTCAGCGGCCCGACTCCCCCAAAACGTCTCGAAAGCTACAAAACTGGGAATAAAATGTTTATATAACACAATACTAATAAATGTACATATTACAGTACCTTAGTTTCATTGTTACCTGCAGCAATGTCGTCAATTTTTTTTGGCTTGCCATTAAATATATTTAGAAGGGAACGATAATATTTTCTGTAGCGATGTGTAATTGGGGGTGTCTTGTCACGTTGGGAATTTTTACCTTCCCTTACTTCTATAATTAATTCCTCTCTCTATATATATATATATCTTCATTAGCAAATATTAATAGATAATAGACATTGTTGATATAGAAAATAAGGTTTTATGTTCCGTCAAACTCAAATTTACCGGTCTTCTTCACAACACGTGTTATCTTGCAAAATTAACCACACATTCTCAGTCACGTTTTCGTATTTCCGCAGTGAACATTTTTAATTAGTTCAATTATTATGGAATAAAGTTTTAAAAAATTTCTATTCAATTATGTAATTAAATTACTTAATAAAATTACATAACGAAATTGAGGAAGCAGCCAATCCTAGACAGTGGTGGCCATAACTGGACACAGAAATAAAAGGTTGCGCATACATTATAAGTGTATGAAATTTAAAATATTTATATCTTTATATATATAATTCAGGCTGTTTGTTTGTTTACAAACAAACAAACCGAGCATTATAATAAATGTTCGGTAAACCGATACGTGCATATATAATTTTTACTTATTCCTAATTAAACAATTTTTCACTGGGAACAATTTGTCAGCATTTTCTTTTCCTTTTACCTATATATATATATATATATATATATAGTATATACATATCATCATCATCATCTAATGCTCATCTTCCATGCTAGCATGGGTCTGGACGAGAATTGTCCCACTTGAGGCAAGATTGGTTGTCTTCGTCAGGCGGATTTTCTACGGCTGGATGCCCTTCCTAACACCAACCACGTTTACAGTGTGGACTGGGAAGTTTTTACTGTGTTACCTACACGGCCACATTACAGCGTGGACTGTGTTTTTTTTTGTTGTGACACCTTCACGGCCTCATTTATTTAGGATTGGATGTTGTGGTACTAACATAGCTTTACATCAAAAGGGGTGGTGTAGATGGCGGTAGGGGTAGTGGGACGGGGTAGTATTTTGGTTAAGAGGTGCCTACTGACTGTAGGTTTCGCTTTGTACTTAGGCAAGGCGGGTCTTCTGTATTACTGCGTAGCGCCAAAGATCTCGGTCCAGTGACATTGTCTTGGAGAGGTGTAAGTGTGTGAGGTCGGAATTTAGCAAGTCGTTCCAGGTTTTTCTGGGTCTGCCTACTCCGTAGCTACCATCTATTTTGATCGCCCTGCACTTTTTTATACAGCTGTCGTCTTTCATGCGCATCATGTGACCATACCAACGTAGTCTTCTCTCGAGTAAACAGCATCTGAACACTCTTATTCCTAATTTCTCACTTAGTTCATTTATGCTTTGCCGTTCGCGTATATTACTATTACACATCCAACGGAGCATGCAAGCTTCGTTCCTCTCCAGTCTGTGTAGATCCTCTGCACACAAGGCCCATGTCTCACTGCCATGTAACATTGCTGTTCGTATGCAGGCATCATACAGCCTGCCTTTCATTTTTAGAGAGAACCCTTTAGCAGCCAATAGTGGTATAAGCTCTCTGAACTTTTTCCATCCCGTTCTGAGTCTGGCTACAGTACTTTCGGAGCACCCTCCACCACTGCTGATTTTGTCACCCAGGTAACGGAAGGTGTCCACTATTTTTATAGAACCATCTGTGCAATGGAATGAGCTAGTATTCTGTGGGCACTTGCTGCTACTTATTGCACCAGAGCACCGGCCACATATAAAATCTATATTCTTAGTGAGCTTACCTGTGATCCCACTACATCTTTTATGCACCCATACTTTGCTATAGTATATGTATATATAAAACCCATGCTAGCGTGGAAGATAGAAGTTAAACGATGATGAAACCTAACTGGCATGTGTAAGACCCCCTAACTGAGAGAGCTAGACACAAGCAATATGCATGGCACTAACTGAAACTCACCTGACAGCTAGCATAGCAGATGCGAAATAGACATACCAAAGTATTTTGTATTTGGTACTGATGTCCCACTGTCTGTGACATGCTAACTGTACACATAAAGCAACTCAAAATCGTAATATGTGTCACATATTAGCCACCAGTCATAAAGGCGTGTTTATAGATAGCCTCAGAAAGATGGAAGAAGCGCTAACCAAACGTGATCAGAGTCTCAACATACTGCTGCTGGGAGATTTTAACCTCGCTAAGATCAAATGGCCAGAAAGCCACCCCCTCTCAGGTACTTGATGATGGAACTTGAACAAAGGCAGACAGAATACGTGTTGGACCTTACAAATAGGGTATTGACATGAGCAATGATGCATTGTTTCATGCACACATTGTCAAAATGGCAGCAATGTGCAGATGACTGGCTGGTTAGATTCTGAGGACTTTGAAAACAAGAGACACGGAAACCATGTTGGTCTTCTGGGGGGCATTTGTCCTCAGACAACTGGGCTACAGCTCTCAGTAGAACTTGAAGCAATCTAACAGTGCTACACCAAGAGGACTGCCTCAATGAAGGAGATAAGCTACTGGGGGAGGCTGAAAGAACTAAATCTCTTTAACTTTGTTAACTCTGATAGGTTTCGGCCAGTATTGGCCCAGGCCATGTCTAACTAACCTTGCTAGCAGAGGAAGTGGATGTTAAAACGACAATAATGATATATATATATATCATCATCATCATCATCATTTTACGTCCGCTTTTCCCTGCTTGCAAGGGTGGGACGGGTCTTATTCAGCACAGCATCTCTCCACTCGTCACGGTCCTTCGTCATCTCCACCGTGAGCTTCAATGATCTGAGGTCTGTTCTCACCACCTCCGCCCATGTTTTTCATGGTCTACCTCTACCACATCTTCCTTCAACTGGCACTTCTTCACCCATCGGTCATCTTCCATGCGCATCACATGTCCATACCACCTCAGTCTCCTCTCCCGTACACTACATTCTATCCCTCTCAGACACAGTTTCTCTCGCAACACATTTATGCTGGGTCGTTCACGCACATCCAACGGAGCATGCTTGCCTCATTTCTCTCCAGTTGCTGCCCATGTCTCACTACCATGCAGCATTGCGCTCCTCACACAGGCATCATACAACCGGCCTTTCGTACGCAGGGAGAAACCCTTCTTCGTCAACAGAGGAAGCAGCTCCCTAAACTTCTTCCAACCCGTCCTTATTCTAGATACTATGGCCTCGGAACACCCTCCTCCCATGCCGGAGGTACCGGAAGCTATCCACCACTTCTATAGCGCCCTCCTGCATTTGAAAAATGTGTCTATCAATGCAACTTCTACTGTCTAATTTCCCTGTACATCTACTGCATACATATTTCTCCCTACCTGTTAGTTTGCCTGCTATCCCGCTACATCTCTTGTGTACCCAGGATCTGCATTGTGTGCATTTTATAGAATTTATGCCAGTTCCTTTTCTGCATATCCAACATGGCCATTTCCCTGACGGAATCAGGGTTTTGTCCTCTTTTCTACTCATCAACACTTTTGTCTTAGCTAGGTTCACTCAGTCCTCTTGCTTCCAACTGCTGTTTCCATAGCCAGAATTTATTCTCTAGCTCCTCTACTAATTCTGCTATAAGAACCAGATCGTCAGCATAGAGAAGTTCCCATAGACAGCCAGTTTTAAACTCCTCTGTTATGGCTTGGAGGACTATAATGAACAAGAGCGGGCTGAGGACCGAACCCTGATGTACTCCTACTTGTATCTGGAATTCCTCACTAAACTCCATTCCTACCCTGACTTTACTGACAGTACCTCTGTACAAAGTTTGCACTGTCCTCACAAGCCATTCCTCAACACCTAGCTTCCTTAGGGACCACCAGATGACAGATCGGGGTACCCTATCAAAGGCCTTCTCTAGGTCAACAAAGGCTAAGTATAGTGGCTTATTCTTCTCTAAGAACCTCTCTTGCAATTGTCTCACCAAGAAGAGGACATCTGTTGTACTCTTCCCAGGCACAAAACCAAACTGCATCTCATCTAGTTTGACTTTCTCTAATTAGTTGTGCTAAAATCCTTTCTGCCACTTTCATAACCTGATCTATCAGTTTTATGCCCCTATAATTGCTCCTCTCCAGAGCATCCCCTTTATATATATATATATAGGACCAAAAACGTGAGGTGTTCAGGATTGCTAGGCAATGTGTCAAGGAAAACAGTGTCCTTAATGATGATGGTGTACTTGCAATCACTGACGCCGATAAGAAGGTAGCTTGGAAGTGTCACTACGAAAGGCTACTAAATGAGGAGAATAAATGGGAGAAAGACAGTCTCCCCCACATCGATCCAATAGAGGGACCAGCAGTGCTAGTTGAAAGTAGTATAATAAGTAAGGCAATCAAAGATATGAAGACAGGTAAGGCGGCTGGGCCTTCGGAAATAGTTGCTGAAATGCTGAAAGCATCTGGAACGGTGGGACACACTATGGTCACCCGGATAGTAAACCAAGTCATACAGAATGGGGTCGTTCCGAAGGACTGGCGTAGCAGCATCATCATCATTAACTGCTACAAGGGTAAAGGAGATGCCCTAGATAGGGGTAACTATAGAGGCATTAAGTTAATTGACCAGGTCATGAAGGTCACAGAAAAAATAATAGTGCAACTAATCAGAGAGCGAATTGATCTAGATGAAATGCAGTTCGGGTTTGTGTCAGGTAAAAGTACCACAGACGCTCTTTTCATTGTACGACAACTACAGGAGAAGTACCTAGCTAAAAGTAAACCCCTATACTTAGCTTTTGTCGACTTGGAGAAAGCCTTTGACAGAGTCCCCCGCTCCATTATCTGGTGGGCTCTTAGAAAACTAGGTGTTGATGAATGGCTTGTGAGAGCTATACAAGCCATGTATAAAGAAACAGTCAGCAAGGTTAGAATTAACAACGAATATAGTGAAGAGTTTAGCGTAAAGGTTGGTGTTCATCAGGGCTCCGTCCTTAGGCCCCTCCTATTTATTATTGCCCCTCAGGCTATAACAGAGGAGTTCAAGACCGGCTGCCCATGGGAACTCCTATACGCAGATGATCTAACACTCATAGCTGAATCAATGGCCGAACTAGAGAAGAAATTCCAAATATGGAAGCATGGCCTAGAATGAAAAGGCCTTAAAATTAACCTGTCGAAGACTAAAGTTCTAGTTTGTAGGAAGGAAAATAGGGCACCAGTCCCATCTGGGAAATGGCCATGCTCAGTGTGTAGGAAAGGAGTAGGCAGAAACTCCTTTTATGTCCCAAATGCAAAGTATGGGTGCATAAAAGATGTAGTGGGATCACAGGTAAGCTAACTAAGAATATAGATTTTATATGTGGCCGGTGCTCTGGTGCAATAAGTAGCAGCAAGTGCCCACAGAATACTAGCTCATTCCATTGCACAGATGGTTCTATAGAAATAGTGGACACCTTCCGTTACCTGGGTGACAAAATCAGCAGTGGTGGAGGGTGCTCCGAAATTACAGTAGCTAGAGTCAGAACGGGATGGAAAAAGTTCAGAGAGCTTATACCACTATTGACCACTAAAGGGTTCTCACTAAAAATGAAAGGCAGGCTGTATGATGCCTGCATACGAACAGCAATGTTGCATGGCAGTGAGACCTGGTCATTGTGTGCAAAGGATATATGCAGACTGGAGAGGAACGAAGCTTGCATGCTCCACTGGATGTGTAATAGTAATATACGTAAACAGCAAAGCATAAACGAACTAAGGGAGAAATTAGAAATAAGAGGGATCAGATGCTGTTTACTCGAGAGAAGACTACGTTGGTACGGTCACGTGATGCGCATGAAAGACGATAGCTGTATAAAAAAGTGCAGGGCGATAAAAATAGACGGTAGCCAGACCCAGAAAAACCTGGGACGACTTGATAAATTCCGACCTCACACACTTACACCTCTCCAAGACAATGTCACTGGACCGAGATCTTTGGCGATACACAGTCATACAGAAGACTCGCCTTGCCTAAGTACAGAGCGAAACCTACAGTCAGCAGGCACCTCTAACAAGAATACACCCCGGCCCCACTACCCCCCACCCCTTCCAATGTAAAGTTATGTTGGTACCACAGCATCCAGTCCAAAACAAATGAGGGCGTGTAGGTGTCACGACAAAAAAAACACACAGTCCACGCTGTAATGTGGCCGTGTAGGTAACACGGTAAAAACTTCCCAGTCCACACTGTAAACGTGGTTGGTGTTAGGAAGGGCATCCAGCCGTAGAAAACCCGCCAGACAGTCCTATACAAGCAAGACAACCAATCTTGCCTCAAGTGGGAAAATTCCCGTCCAAACCCATGCTAGCGTGGAAGATGGACGTTAAACGATGATGATGATGATGATGATCATGTATATGTATATGTATATATATATATATATATATATATATATATATATATATATATATATATATATATATATACCTTCCACTAACCTCAATAGAATGCCAGCATTGTACTCTGGCTGCCTACCATACTGTATAGATGTAATGTGATGTGAGTCTTTAGCAGCACTGGGAGAAACAAGACAAAGTGGAAATGAAAAAATTTTATTACTGGAAGAGGAAAAAAAAAAGAAAAATAACAAAACCCTAAATTTTATTAATGTTCATCAAGAATGGTAATGTTTATGGTTTTTATAGAATAATATGGTTGAGTGAGTAATGTGGTGAACAGATGGCCGAGAAAGTAATGTGGTGAACAGATGGCCGAGAAAGTATTGTGGTGAACAGATGGCCGAGAAAGTATTGTGGTGAACAGATGGCCGAGAAAGTAATGTGGTGAACAGATGGCCGAGAAAGTAATGTGGTGAACAGATGGCCGAGAAAGTAATGTGGTGAACAGATGGCCGAGAAAGTATTGTGGTGAACAGATGGCCGAGAAAGTAATGTGGTGAACAGATGGCCGAGAAAGTAATGTGGTGAACAGATGGCCGAGAAAGTAATGTGGTGAACAGATGGCCGAGAAAGTAATGTGGTGAACAGATGGCCGAGAAAGTAATGTGGTGAACAGATGGCCGAGAAAGTATTGTGGTGAACAGATGGCCGAGAAAGTATTGTGGTGAACAGATGGCCGAGAAAGTAATGTGGTGAACAGATGGCCGAGAAAGTAATGTGGTGAACAGATGGCCGAGAAAGTAATGTGGTGAACAGATGGCCGAGAAAGTATTGTGGTGAACAGATGGCCGAGAAAGTAATGTGGTGAACAGATGGCCGAGAAAGTAATGTGGTGAACAGATGGCCGAGAAAGTAATGTGGTGAACAGATGGCCGAGAAAGTAATGTGGTGAACAGATGGCCGAGAAAGTAATGTGGTGAACAGATGGCCGAGAAAGTATTGTGGTGAACAGATGGCCGAGAAAGTATTGTGGTGAACAGATGGCCGAGAAAGTAATGTGGTGAACAGATGGCCGAGAAAGTATTGTGGTGAACAGATGGCCGAGAAAGTATTGTGGTGAACAGATGGCCGAGAAAGTATTGTGATGAACAGATGGCCGAGAAAGTAATGTGGTGAACAGATGGCCGAGAAAGTATTGTGGTGAACAGATGGCCGAGAAAGTAATGTGGTGAACAGATGGCCGAGAAAGTATTGTGATGAACAGATGGCCGAGAAAGTAATGTGGTGAACAGATGGCCGAGAAAGTAATGTGGTGAACAGATGGCCGAGAAAGTAATGTGGTGAACAGATGGCCGAGAAAGTAATGTGGTGAACAGATGGCCGAGAAAGTATTGTGGTGAACAGATGGCCGAGAAAGTAATGTGGTGAACAGATGGCCGAGAAAGTATTGTGGTGAACAGATGGTCGAGAATGTAATGTGGTGAACAGATGGCCGAGAAAGTATTGTGGTGAACAGATGGCCGAGAAAGTATTGTGGTGAACAGATGGCCGAGAAAGTAATGTGGTGAACAGATGGCCGAGAAAGTAATGTGGTGAACAGATGGCCGAGAAAGTAATGTGGTGAACAGATGGCCGAGAAAGTATTGTGGTGAACAGATGGCCGAGAAAGTAATGTGGTGAACAGATGGCCGAGAAAGTAATGTGGTGAACAGATGGCCGAGAAAGTAATGTGGTGAACAGATGGCCGAGAAAGTAATGTGGTGAACAGATGGCCGAGAAAGTAATGTGGTGAACAGATGGCCGAGAAAGTATTGTGGTGAACAGATGGCCGAGAAAGTATTGTGGTGAACAGATGGCCGAGAAAGTAATGTGGTGAACAGATGGCCGAGAAAGTAATGTGGTGAACAGATGGCCGAGAAAGTAATGTGGTGAACAGATGGCCGAGAAAGTATTGTGGTGAACAGATGGCCGAGAAAGTAATGTGGTGAACAGATGGCCGAGAAAGTAATGTGGTGAACAGATGGCCGAGAAAGTAATGTGGTGAACAGATGGCCGAGAAAGTAATGTGGTGAACAGATGGCCGAGAAAGTAATGTGGTGAACAGATGGCCGAGAAAGTATTGTGGTGAACAGATGGCCGAGAAAGTATTGTGGTGAACAGATGGCCGAGAAAGTAATGTGGTGAACAGATGGCCGAGAAAGTATTGTGGTGAACAGATGGCCGAGAAAGTATTGTGGTGAACAGATGGCCGAGAAAGTATTGTGATGAACAGATGGCCGAGAAAGTAATGTGGTGAACAGATGGCCGAGAAAGTATTGTGGTGAACAGATGGCCGAGAAAGTAATGTGGTGAACAGATGGCCGAGAAAGTATTGTGATGAACAGATGGCCGAGAAAGTAATGTGGTGAACAGATGGCCGAGAAAGTAATGTGGTGAACAGATGGCCGAGAAAGTAATGTGGTGAACAGATGGCCGAGAAAGTAATGTGGTGAACAGATGGCCGAGAAAGTATTGTGGTGAACAGATGGCCGAGAAAGTAATGTGGTGAACAGATGGCCGAGAAAGTATTGTGGTGAACAGATGGTCGAGAATGTAATGTGGTGAACAGATGGCCGAGAAAGTATTGTGGTGAACAGATGGCCGAGAAAGTATTGTGGTGAACAGATGGCCGAGAAAGTAATGTGGTGAACAGATGGCCGAGAAAGTAATGTGGTGAACAGATGGCCGAGAAAGTAATGTGGTGAACAGATGGCCGAGAAAGTATTGTGGTGAACAGATGGCCGAGAAAGTATTGTGGTGAACAGATGGCCGAGAAAGTATTGTGGTGAACAGATGGCCGAGAAAGTATTGTGGTGAACAGATGGCCGAGAAAGTAATGTGGTGAACAGATGGCCGAGAAAGTATTGTGGTGAACAGATGGCCGAGAAAGTATTGTGGTGAACAGATGGCCGAGAAAGTATTGTGGTGAACAGATGGCCGAGAAAGTATTGTGGTGAACAGATGGCCGAGAAAGTAATGTGGTGAACAGATGGCCGAGAATGTAATGTGGTGAACAGATGGCCGAGAAAGTATTGTGGTGAACAGATGGCCGAGAAAGTATTGTGGTGAACAGATGGCCGAGAAAGTATTGTGGTGAACAGATGGCCGAGAAAGTATTGTGGTGAACAGATGGCCGAGAAAGTATTGTGGTGAACAGATGGCCGAGAAAGTAATGTGGTGAACAGATGGCCGAGAAAGTAATGTGGTGAACAGATGGCCGAGAAAGTAATGTGGTGAACAGATGGCCGAGAAAGTATTGTGGTGAACAGATGGCCGAGAAAGTATTGTGGTGAACAGATGGCCGAGAAAGTATTGTGGTGAACAGATGGCCGAGAAAGTATTGTGGTGAACAGATGGCCGAGAAAGTATTGTGGTGAACAGATGGCCGAGAAAGTAATGTGGTGAACAGATGGCCGAGAAAGTAATGTGGTGAACAGATGGCCGAGAAAGTAATGTGGTGAACAGATGGCCGAGAAAGTATTGTGGTGAACAGATGGCCGAGAAAGTATTGTGGTGAACAGATGGCCGAGAAAGTAATGTGGTGAACAGATGGCCGAGAATGTAATGTGGTGAACAGATGGCCGAGAAAGTATTGTGGTGAACAGATGGCCGAGAAAGTATTGTGGTGAACAGATGGCCGAGAAAGTAATGTGGTGAACAGATGGCCGAGAAAGTATTGTGGTGAACAGATGGCCGAGAAAGTATTGTGGTGAACAGATGGCCGAGAAAGTATTGTGGTGAACAGATGGCCGAGAAAGTATTGTGGTGAACAGATGGCCGAGAAAGTAATGTGGTGAACAGATGGCCGAGAAAGTAATGTGGTGAACAGATGGCCGAGAAAGTATTGTGGTGAACAGATGGCCGAGAAAGTAATGTGGTGAACAGATGGCCGAGAAAGTAATGTGGTGAACAGATGGCCGAGAAAGTAATGTGGTGAACAGATGGCCGAGAAAGTAATGTGGTGAACAGATGGCCGAGAAAGTAATGTGGTGAACAGATGGCCGAGAAAGTAATGTGGTGAACAGATGGCCGAGAAAGTAATGTGGTGAACAGATGGCCGAGAAAGTAATGTGGTGAACAGATGGCCGAGAAAGTAATGTGGTGAACAGATGGCCGAGAAAGTATTGTGGTGAACAGATGGCCGAGAAAGTATTGTGGTGAACAGATGGCCGAGAAAGTATTGTGGTGAACAGATGGCCGAGAAAGTAATGTGGTGAACAGATGGCCGAGAAAGTAATGTGGTGAACAGATGGCCGAGAAAGTATTGTGGTGAACAGATGGCCGAGAAAGTAATGTGGTGAACAGATGGCCGAGAAAGTAATGTGGTGAACAGATGGCCGAGAAAGTAATGTGGTGAACAGATGGCCGAGAAAGTAATGTGGTGAACAGATGGCCGAGAAAGTAATGTGGTGAACAGATGGCCGAGAAAGTAATGTGGTGAACAGATGGCCGAGAAAGTAATGTGGTGAACAGATGGCCGAGAAAGTAATGTGGTGAACAGATGGCCGAGAAAGTAATGTGGTGAACAGATGGCCGAGAAAGTATTGTGGTGAACAGATGGCCGAGAAAGTATTGTGGTGAACAGATGGCCGAGAAAGTATTGTGGTGAACAGATGGCCGAGAAAGTAATGTGGTGAACAGATGGCCGAGAAAGTAATGTGGTGAACAGATGGCCGAGAAAGTAATGTGGTGAACAGATGGCCGAGAAAGTATTGTGGTGAACAGATGGCCGAGAAAGTATTGTGGTGAACAGATGGCCGAGAAAGTAATGTGGTGAACAGATGGCCGAGAAAGTAATGTGGTGAACAGATGGCCGAGAAAGTAATGTGGTGAACAGATGGCCGAGAAAGTAATGTGGTGAACAGATGGCCGAGAAAGTAATGTGGTGAACAGATGGCCGAGAAAGTATTGTGGTGAACAGATGGCCGAGAAAGTATTGTGGTGAACAGATGGCCGAGAAAGTATTGTGGTGAACAGATGGCCGAGAAAGTATTGTGGTGAACAGATGGCCGAGAAAGTAATGTGGTGAACAGATGGCCGAGAAAGTAATGTGGTGAACAGATGGCCGAGAAAGTAATGTGGTGAACAGACAGTTGAGGGTGGTGAACATATAGTTAAGGAAGTGATGTGGTAAACAAATGGTTAGGAACGTGATGTGATGAACAGGTGGTTTAGGAAATGGTGAACATATATTTGCGGAAATGATGTGGTAAACAGACAGTTGAGGGTGATGTAAAGATGGTTGAGAGTACAGAAATAGTTAAAGATGTGATGTAGTGAAGAGGTGGTTAACCACTTCATCTAGTTCTTAATAGAGTCCAGAACTACCCCCTAATGGAGATGTTCAGGTGAATCTTCTAGATTTCTAAACACAGTCTAACATTTCAGTTTCCATTTCATTAATGGGGTCTTCCTCTGCTGCATCAGAATCACTGTCATCAGAACTGGCAATTGATGTAAAGATCTGTTTCACAGGTTTCTCTGGAGAAACAACAATAACACATGAAAGGGCAATATAGAGAGAATCTAAATGAATTAAATGGATGAGGGGAGCTTCTATATGTGTGGTCACTGTGTCTGTTTTAAAAATAGCAGCAAAAATTCCCTTAATCACATACATTATTAATTTAACCCTTTTGACACCAATCGTTCTACATTACAAAGTTGTCTATATTAAAGTGTTTATATTTACCTATAAACCAGGTGTCATAATTCTGTGTAAGAACTTTCATTAAGTTCTGTTCGAAACACCAGTGTAATAATTGTTTCTACTTTAGGCACAAGGCCAACAATTACCCAGTGTATTACTGGTACTTTATTTTATCGACCCCGTAAGGATGAGAGGCAAAGTTAACCTCGGCTGGATTTGAACGCAGAATGGCAAGGACCGTAACTCTATGTGTCAAAGCATGGCGTCCGACCCTCTGCCGATACTGCTAATTCACAGCGTTTCATTAGAAATATAATAATGAAAGGACACATTAGATTATGTACTAGATAAACCAGACTATGTTCTAATGATTCTGCTAATCCATCACCCTGGGCTAGTACTTTATTCATAAACCATGGGGGGATGAAAGGCAAGGATCACCTAGGCAGAATTTGAACTTGGAACACAAGGATTTTCTTGGACATTCTTTTTTTTAAAAAGTGTAATAAATATATTAAACAAGAGGACTACTAAAGTACTGCTTGACATGCAAGAAATAGCAGCCAAATCTCATTTAAATCACATCCTATCCTCTTACAAAAATAAAGGTAATATAGCTGTATATACTGTTAAATAGATGAAATGGTCAATGGCTTTAGTTTTAGGCCGGCAATGATCAGAACTGACCAGAGATTAAAAAACAATAATGCCAATAACAACAATCATCATCAAGTCAGTACTGAAGTGGGGCTACTGACCACGCAGATAGGCCGAGGGGGTCTGTATCTTGCTTATGTACGATCATATTGAGTGCAGAGGAGAATTTGTGTTTTTTTACACAAACTGAAGGGTCCCCCTAACACTTTATTTGTCAAGCTTTCTATGATTGGATGCCTTTCCTATCACCAACCACTTTACAGCATGTACTGGGTGCTTTTATTGTGTAGATCACTAACACTAGAGAGGTTGTTGTGTTTTTGACACAACCAAAAGGGTCCTCTCAACCCTTTTAGGCATGGTTTCTACAGCAGGGTGCCAATAACAAATGGTCGATGGTTTTTAATTTTAGGTCAGCAATGATCAGAACTGACCAGTGGTTAATAAACAACACCTTCTTGAGTCATGCACAAAGTCCTTGTTCTAGACTTCCCGATCTCTCATCACAGATAGAAGATCCCGTCCAGTGAGGCCAGTGTCCCTTGCCAACAGAGTCCTGATGGTTATGTTTGGACGTCCTTATCAGTGTGTTGCATCTGATGACCAGAGAAGCAGTTTCCCTGCAGGTTCATCATGGCAGGAAATATGACCAGACCAGCAACAGCCAAGTGATGGGATTGAACTCTCGATGAAACTTGTGGAAGATATAATAGCAACAATAATAACAAATAGTCAGAACTGACCAATGATTAATTGTAGGCCAGCAATGATTAGAACTGACCAGTGATTAATTGTAGGCCAGCAATGATTAGAACTGACCAGTGATTAATTGTAGGCCAGCAATGATTAGAACTGACCAATGATTAATTGTAGGCCAGCAATGATTAGAACTAACCAATGATTAATTGTAGGCCAGCAATGATTAGAACTGACCAGTGATTAATTGTAGGCCAGCAATGATTAGAACTAACCAATGATTAATTGTAGGCCAGCAATGATTAGAACTGACCAATGATTAATTGTAGGCCAGCAATGATTAGAACTGACCAATGATTAATTGTAGGCCAGCAATGATTAGAACTGACCAGTGATTAATTGTAGGCCAGCAATGATTAGAACTGACCAGTGATTAATTGTAGGCCAGCAATGATTAGAACTGACCAATGATTAATTGTAGGCCAGCAATGATTAGAACTGACCAATGATTAATTGTAGGCTAGCAATGGTCAGAACTGACCAATGATTAATTGTAGGCCAGCAATGATTAGAACTGACCAATGATTAATTGTAGGCCAGCAATGATTAGAACTGACCAGCGATTAATTGTAGGCCAGCAATGATTAGAACTGACCAATGATTAATTGTAGGCCAGCAATGATTAGAACTGACCAATGATTAATTGTAGGCCAGCAATGATTAGAACTGACCAATGATTAATTGTAGGCTAGCAATGGTCAGAACTGACCAGTGATTAATTGTAGGCCAGCAATGATTAGAACTGACCAATGATTAATTGTAGGCCAGCAATGATTAGAACTGACCAATGATTAATTGTAGGCCAGCAATGATTAGAACTGACCAGTGATTAATTGTAGGCCAGCAATGATTAGAACTGACCAATGATTAATTGTAGGCCAGCAATGGTCAGAACTGACCAATGATTAATTGTAGGCCAGCAATGATTAGAACTGACCAATGTTTAATTGTAGGCCAGCAATGATTAGAACTGACCAGTGATTAATTGTAGGCCAGCAATGATTAGAACTGACCAATGATTAATTGTAGGCTAGCAATGGTCAGAACTGACCAATGATTAATTGTAGGCCAGCAATGATTAGAACTGACCAATGATTAATTGTAGGCCAGCAATGATTAGAACTGACCAATGATTAATTGTAGGCCAGCAATGATTAGAACTGACCAATGATTAATTGTAGGCCAGCAATGATTAGAACTGACCAGTGATTAATTGTAGGCCAGCAATGATTAGAACTGACCAATGATTAATTGTAGGCCAGCAATGATTAGAACTGACCAGTGATTAATTGTAGGCCAGCAATGATTAGAACTGACCAATGATTAATTGTAGGCCAGCAATGATTAGAACTGACCAATGATTAATTGTAGGCCAGCAATGATTAGAACTGACCAATGATTAATTGTAGGCCAGCAATGATTAGAACTGACCAGTGATTAATTGTAGGCCAGCAATGATTAGAACTGACCAATGATTAATTGTAGGCCAGCAATGATTAGAACTGACCAGTGATTAATTGTAGGCCAGCAATGGTCAGAACTGACCAGAGGTTAAACAACAATAGCAACAACAACTTACTTTTGGGAGTCTTCTTGCCAAGATTGTCACCCATTGGAGAATAATTGTTAAGTTTATGGTACATAATTTCCCGACATTTATCGTTCATATCTTTAATACACCAACCGTCCTTCTCATCACAGATTGTTTCCTAAAACAGATACGAAGAAAAAATATAACATAAAAAAAACAGAAAATGTGTGTGTGTGTGTATATATACATATTGTTATACTTTGGGAGAGTCATGCTGCCAATAAAAACACATGCACCTGTTAGATTTCACTTAAATTTATTATTTGATTATATCTATATATGCAAAATGTAAATGGAAAACAAAACAGCAAACAATATAGTACAATGGAGAAATATATTAGTTTAATACTTGATATATTAGGAAAAGTGTCTTAATGCTTCAGATGCTAGTCCTTTATCAGAAGATAGAATGAGAGCA
Source organism: Eledone cirrhosa (assembly GCA_964016885.1). NCBI lineage: Eukaryota > Metazoa > Mollusca > Cephalopoda > Octopoda > Eledonidae > Eledone > Eledone cirrhosa. The sequence continues at coordinate 24,465,542 of OZ024757.1, forward strand.
AAAAGGAAAGAACAGAAAAACAATTTAGAAGAAAAAGCATTTTATATCATCATTATTTAACATCTGTTCTTCCATGATAGCATGGGATGGACTGATTGTCAGAGACAAAGTCAGTATATAATCAGAATCTAAGGAGGGCTGAGACCACATCTCACAAGTGTCCCACACACTACAGGGGATTTATGTGGGGAAGTTGACTGATAAACAGATTGCAAGAAATACAGACACAGAGATGTCTTAATAGACAAACAGACACAGATGCTGCTTATTATTGTCCATAGACAGCTATAGATAGCAGCATCTTTACCACTGATCTGCTTGTCAACACTGTGAGAGAGGGAGGGAGATATCAAATTACCCTTTCCCAAACAAATCTAGCACTAAGTGGATGACACATGACACTTGCTTTTTATTATATTTACGAATCACATATTTTTCTTATAGCTTAATCTAACTTGCTGTTGTATTTAAAAAATCCTCCATTTATATCATTCATATTTATTTACTTATATTTTATCATTGATTCATATTTTTTAACAAAGGGACTTTTCAACGTTTTTATTCATTGTTTTCCTTGACGAGATTTTTGAAGATAAATTCATGTGTAATCTTTGTGATTGTCACATCATTAACCTGTTGACTGCCGCATATATTTTACACAGCCACAGTTGCTGTGGAGGGGGGGGGGGGGTGATCAGTAAAATAACTATTTTTTAAAATTAAACATTAATTAACAACACATATCGGAATGATTGACATCACATCAATAAACTAGTAACTCCATCTAGCTTTGAAGTTATGAACTGTTGAAAACAATTTCATAACTTTGAAGTTATGAACCGTGGGAAACGATTTCATAACTTTGAAGTTGGAAAAGCGTTTAAACATGTTAAGACGAGTTATCTGATCCGTGGCACTGGAATGCATACATATTTGGACAAGTTATCTCGTCTACGGCACAGAAGAGCTCGTGGGGTGCAGTTATGATGTGGTAGAGCTCCATGAGGCAAGGATCGCACTTCCTCTTGGAATCACCTGTAACCCCAGCGAGTGGCGCCTCTTCATTGGCAACTCATCCAGGAGCCTCAAAGCAGTGCTGCTTCATAATGGAAACATATATTCCCCTCTTTCCCTAGTTTACTCGGTGCAGCTCAAAGAGGAATACAGCAGTGTCAAGATCTTGCTAGACTCCTTAAAGTATGAACAGTACAGTAGGGAGGTTATTGGAGACTTCAAAATGGTGGCATTCTTGATGGGCCTCCAAGGTGGCTTTACCAAGTTTCCATGTTATCTTTGCCTTTGTGACAGCAGGAACACTGCAGCACACTATCACAGGCAAGACTGGCCATGGTGAGCTGAGTTCAGTGTTGGGATAAATAATGTTAAATGGGAGCCACTGGTTGATCCCCGGAAGGTATTGTTCCCACCACTTCACTTAAAACTGGGCCTTATGAAACAGTTTGTCACAGCTCTAGATAAGGAGTCGGCAGCCTTCGAGTACCTTTGAAACTTCTTCCCTAAGCTGTCTGAGGCAAAAGTGAAAGCTGGTGTCTTCATCAGACCACAAATAAGGAAGATCATGAAGTATAAGGAATTCCCCAAGAAGTTCATTAAGACAGAGGAGGCAGCATGAAACAGTTTTATTTCATTGGTTCGGGGCTTCCTGGGGAATCACAAGGCTGAAAATTATGTGGAACTTGTTGAGGACCTGGTGAAGAACTTCGGTAAAATGGGTTGCAGGATGTCGCTCAAAGTACATATCCTTGACACTCATCTTGATAAATTCAAGGGAAACATGGGAGCATACTCAGAAGAGCAAGGGGAGTGCTTTCACCAGGATATACTTGATTTTGAATGTCACTACCAAGGATCATATAATAAAAACATGATGGGAGACTATATATGGGGGCTGAGTCATGAAAGCAATTTGCAGCTTAACCCTTTAGTGTTCAAACCGCCCCAAATCGGCCGCAATTATTTCCCCTTCATTTGTTCAATCTGCCCTAAACCGGCCGATAACACCCACACTAAAATATCGTTCTAAAAATAAACAATACCGTCATCAAAATCTCGTCAATTCGAGAGTACTGCGAGACTAGGCCCTTACCACGAAAATTAAGACTTAATGTAGTGAAACAACTTAAAACAACACGTGTTTTTTTAACGTTGAAAATAGAACAGATTTTTTGTTTGTATCAACATGGCTTATGAAAGTAGCAATACCGACTTTAAAGGTTTTACACACAACGACATTCAGAATAAACAAGAAACAAAAGATAATATTAGTGATTTATCTTCAAATGAATCTGATGTTTACATTTCTGAAATTTCATTCGACGATGATTGTTGTTTTGAAAGTGAAAACGAAGGAGATCTCCAGGACGCTATTGAAAATATTACAGCAATGTGGTTGAAAAATACCACACCAATATATGTTCCCGATTTTATTCAAAATACTGGTCCACAACACACATTAGCTCCCGATGCTAAAGCACTGGATTATTTCTTTTTTTTTTTACCACAAACTTTCTTCGAAGTTATGGCAGAAGAGATTAATCGATATGCCCAACAACAGATTTCAAATCGAGGAAAACCCGATCTGTTATGGCGACCAACAGATGCTCGGAAATGCAAGCATTTTTTACCGTATATATTATGTTCGGTATAAAATAATTTCCAAGACTGTGGAATTACTGGAGCACTGATATAAGGTTTAGTGATCCTTATATATCAAGTATTATGCCGAAACCAACGTATTTAAAATTAAACCAGTATTTGCACCTGGTTGATACTTCAAATGCCCCTATTAATTAATTTCACCTGTCCATAAAAGTAAAATTTAACCAAAAATTCAGGTAAAATTATATAATTGTAAATAATTGATATTTAAACATCTACTGACAAAATTTCAAGCCTGCACATAGAAAATTAAGAAAATTACAAACAAATAAAATTGACAACACTCTTGAGTACGAATAACTGAAAATAATGTGAACAGATAAACATGACATTTGACAAATTAATGTGAATGCTAAAGGGTTAAGCGTAAATCCTGAAAAACCACTCATTTCTAAGTTTTTTGTATAATCCTAGAATAAATAAATGCTACTTTTTGAATTATATATCATTTTATTCCAACTTTGCTTGAATGAAGGCATGTGGCTAAATAGTTAGAGAATTGGATTCGCAATCTTGAGGTTGTCAGTTCGATTCCTGGACCGGGCGATGAGTTATGTCCTTGAGTAAGACACTATATTTCACATTGCTCCTTCTACCTGGAGTTGCGACCAATAGATAGTATTAGCAATTGGAAAGACCAACGGAAACATTGTTTCCTCGGTCTGATTATTTTGCTTGAATGAGAATGTTCACATTTGGCAGTTTTCCCAATGAGAATTAGGTAAATCTAGAAAGATCATTATCTTGGCCATAAAAGCAAAGTTTAAACCAAATATTAATCATTTTTCATACTTTCTAGGCATAAGTAAATAGGAAATAATAGTTGCTATCCCAAGGACAAAAATTGTATTACACAGTGTAATTAATTAATCTTTATGAATTGAAAAACAAAATTGCCTAATTTATGATCTGTGATACAGCTTAAATTTATTGGATTTGTTTGATCTGATGATAATAAAACATTGAGCTTCTATTCATCTTGACAATTAAAACTTAAGTGGATATTTCCACCAATTATAAAAATTCCTTTTGTTCGTTACTACTCCATTTGTTGAATTGAACTCTCTCCCTTTTGTCAAGATACTAACCAAAAACTATTTACCAATGTCCTTGAAAAATATGCCTTTATTGGATAAAAGAAACAGACCTAAGCCAAAACACTATTAAAAGGAGTAGGGGGGGGGGAGACAGGCACTACACCCCAGTCTGAGCGGAGCCTCAGCTGCACCCTGCAGACAAAATGGCAATGGTATTACCACAGATAATAGCCAAAGACACCCGCTGAAACAGGGCTCCTTCATCAAGCGGGCTACTATCTTTCTGATTTTGCGGAGGGAATCAACAGTGTGGAGACCAAGGACACTAGAACAAACACCAGCACAATGGGGAAGTGGTCAGTCAAGTCCCAGTATTTAACCAACTTTCTAATAAACAGTGTCAACTCATTTCTCAGAAGAATCAGATGGAGGACATTCCACCATGACCAGAAAAAGGAATAAAAAACGACATAAAAATAATTCCCCCTCAATTACCATATACACTCGAATATGTGACCCACAAATACATTGCCCACAATACTTATGCTGTGCCAATTCTAACGCCAACATTTGGCCTGCTGAACTGATCATTGCAAGAACTAAGTGAGATGGATGTTAGAACTCGCAAACTTCTCAGTGTTACTGGGAACTTTAACATCACTTGTGATGTGGATAGGCTGTACTTCTCATGCAAGGAAGGTGGCCGGGAGTCTAAAATCCATATTAACATCATATGAGACCCGGATAGTAACACTGAAGCAACATCTTCAACAGAGGAAAAAGGTTGGCAACCATCTTGCCCAGGTTTATGAGCATGAAAAAAAAAATATCATTAGAATAGCCACTGATCTGGAGGAGAGATATGGAATAAAACCTGATATAAATCTCTCAGCCAGAGAAATCGGAAGATCCTATTCAATGTTCAAACAAGATGAAAAAATTGACCAATTTACAGAAAAAGTTGTGCATGGATACTTGAGATGTAAAACACAGACCATAGAGGGGATAAACCACTCAAAAAGCCTGGCATGGAGTTCCGACAAGTTTATGACATCACACCTTGAGGGATATCTCTATGCAATACAGGAACAAGAACTCCCTACCAAATATCTGCTGCACAAAAGGGGAGGGCCATCAGCTGACAATAAATGTAGGCTATGTAAAACAAAGATGCGAAAGAATGTCATCTCGCTACTACCTCCCCATGAGACACGATGGGCTGGCTAGAACCATCTGGGACGCACTTCGGAAAACAAAATTAACAACAAACGAGGAAGAATATATTGAGACAGATGGCACTAAGGAATACTGGTGGAACCTGAAAATAAAAGCTGCCACCAAATTAAAGCACAACCGGCCTGATATTGTTGTTTGGGACCACACATTGAAAACGTGTTCTGTTGTGGAGATCAGCTGCCCACTTGAGGTAAACGTTGTCAGAAGGAGGACATCTACAGACCATTGATGAGGAGTTTACAAATCCAGTATCCAAGATACACCTTTAGCTTCATACCCATCATTATTGGAGCTACGGGTTATATACCAACCTGCTTGGACCAAAGTATGACTGAACTTGGATTTGCTGGCAAAGAGCGCAGGTCCCTAATTCATAGTCTACAAATGACTGCGATAGCTGGCACCTTCAAAATTTGCAAAACATTCTTGCGATTCAAGGGATGACAATTTCTTTTCTTTTACAACCTTGCCACCAGGAAGGTGGCCGGTCAAAAAAATATACTCGAAATTAAGAGAAAGAGATAACACACACATACATAGATAGATACATACATACACACATACATACATACATACTGACAGTTACATTCTCATTCCCCACTCTCCACTCATTCCCTCTTTCTCTCATTGATGATTTGTATTCAATAAAAATACCTTTGTGTGTGTGTGTAAATACATACATATACGCACACACACACATATATATATATATATATATACATACACACACATAAGCACATGAAGATGTATATATACATACATTATGTAAGTTGTAAATCAAGTAGTCATTCACTGCCCTGTTAGCCACAGCACCCACCACATCCACTACCACACCACCCACCGCCATTCCCTGTTAGCTTCACTGAACATTCATAAGAGACCAACCCACACAACCACATTCCAAGATCTACCTTCAGAACACACAGGTACACACACACAAAATCACCCTGTATGCAGCTACATAATCTAGTAGAAACATTAACCTAATCTTTAACCCTTCTCATACCAAAAACACATGAAACTGCCGCTAGCCCTATAATGATACAAAGCTGCTTATTTTAATGTGTTTATCTAAATTTCATAAAAAAAAACAACTTTTGTTAAGTTATGTCCCAAATACCAGCTTAATAAAAAGAAAGTTTGTTATATTACTAAACAATTCCAAATTTTTTTAATTATTTTCAAACCATTTGAATTATATATATATATATATATATATATATATATATATATATATATATATATATATATATATATGTAGGAGGTGAGTTTTATTGTAGTACAATAAAGCAATGCAGATATCGGATAAGAAGCACTCTACAGTTTGTAGGACTGGAGTATACATAATATAAGATCAAAAGATGGTTAAAGGAGTTCCATGTATTTTATTATGCGCATTTCAAAAACAAACATCATCATGCAATAATATTTGTGTTTTCATCAGATAAAACAGGAGAACATGATATGAAGGCTAAAAAACACCTGTTTTATCTGATGAAAACACAAATATTATTGCATGATGATGTTTGTTTTTGAAATGCGCATAATAAAATACATGGAACTCCTTTAACCATCTTTTGATCTTATATTATATATATATATATATATATATATATAAATACATTATCGGAGAAAGCTTTAAGCGATACTCCTGCCAAATTCCAACTCAATCAACAAACATTAGGAAATAAGTGAGTATATTCCTAATTAAGCAGGGTGCTAACTAAATGTATTGTGTGGAAAATTGGCTGTATTATTTCATATGAGACATATCGAACATATATATATATATATATATATTATATTTAAAACTTTACTATTATATATATATATATAATATTTAAAAATTCACTATTCACAAGTGTTTTTTAAGCTTCATATCATGTACCCCTATTTTATCTGATGAGAACGCAGATATCATCCCATGATGATATTTGTTTTTGAAATGCGCATAATAAAATACTTGGAACTCTTTTAACCATCTTTTGATCTTATATTATATATATATAGTAATAATAATAAATTTGAAGACTAAAATCCAAAGAGGGCTCGATAAGGATCAATATATATCAAATATATATAAGGGTGAAAGCAGCGATTCATTGCTTAAACTTTAATCTGTTATTTTAATAAATATATATATATATATGTAGAAGTTCTATTTAAATTGTTGGGATACAACAAGCAAATATTTTTATAACTGATATAAAGCACTCAACAAATTATTGGAGTAAAAATACGATATATTAACAAATGGAAACTATATTTATAAAACCATATTTATTTCATTATACATATTTCAAGGACACCATTCGGGAGCTTCCATCAGAAATGGTCGCATTCTTTAAGGGTATGTCAATATTTATTTATAAAACTGCTCTATATTATATTTTATCTGATGAAAGCACACCATAATTTAACTTGGTGTCCTTGAAATATGTATAATGAAATAAATATGGTTTTATCAATATAGTTTCCATTTGTTAATATATTGTATATTAGCCACGGAGTAGGCAGACCCAGAAAAACCTAGGACGACTTGATAAATTCCGACCTCACACACTTACACCTCTCCAAGACAATGTCACTGGACCGAGATCTTTGGCGCTACACAGTAATAGAGAAGACCCGCCTTACCTAAGTGCAAAGTGAAACCTACTACAGTCAGTAGGCACCTCTAAGAAAATACACCCCCGTCCCACTACCCCCACCCCATCCACACCACCCCTTTCAATGTAAAGTTATGTTGGTACCACAACATCCAGCCCGAAACAAATGAGGTCGTGTAGGTGTCACGACAAAAAAACACACAGTCCACGCTGTAATGTGGCCGTGTAGGTAACACGGTAAAAACCTCCCAGTTCCACACTGTAAATGTGGTTGGTGTTAGGAAGGGCATCCAGCCGTAGAGTACCTGCCAGACAGTCCTATGCGAGCAAGACAACCACTCTTGCTCCAAGTGGGAAAACTCCCGTCCAAACCCATGCGAGCATGGAATATGGACGTTAAATGATGATGATGATATATATGCACATATGAATATATAATATATATATATATATATATATATGCACATATGAATATATATAATATATATTTATATATATGCACATATGAATATATATAATATATATTTATATATATAATATATATTTATATATAATATATATATTTATATATAATATATATATTTATATATATATATATAATATATATATTTATATATATATATATAATATATATATTTATATATATAAAATTATACGCACATATGGATATAAAATTAGACAGTAGAAGTCGCACTGATAGACACATTTTTCAAATGCGAGAGGGCGCTATAGAAGTGGTGGATAGCTTCCGGTACCTAGGAAATCAGATTAGCATGGGAGGAGGGTGTTCCGAGGCCATAGTATCTAGAATAAGGACGGGTTGAAAGAAGTTTAGGGAGCTGCTTCCTCTGTTGACGAAGAAGGGTTTCTCCCTGCGTACGAAAGGCCGGTTGTATGATGCCTGTGTGAGGAGCGCGATGCTGCATGGTAGTGAGACATGGGCACCAACCGCAGAGGATATGCGACGGCTGGAGAGAAATGAGGCAAGCATGCTCCGTTGGATGTGCAGTGTAAATGTGCGTGAACGACCCAGCATAAATGTGTTGAGAGAGAAACTGTGTCTGAGAGGGATAGAATGTAGTGTACGGGAGAGGAGACTGAGGTGGTATGGACATGTGATGCGCATGGAGGATGACCGATGGGTGAAGAAGTGCCAGGAATTGCCAGTTGAAGGAAGACGTGGTAGAGGTAGACCACGAAAAACATGGGCGGAGGTGGTGAGAACAGACCTCAGATCATTGAAGCTCATGGTGGAGATGACGAGGGACCGTGACGAGTGGAGAGATGCTGTGCTGAATAAAACCCGTCCCACCCTTGCAACCAGGGAAAATCGGACGTAAAATGATGATGATGATGATATGCACATATGTATATATAATATATGTATGTATATATAATATATATATGCCCTCTTTGGATTTTAGTCTTCACATTTATTATTATCATTATATATATATCTGAGTTCAAATCCCGCCGAGGTTGACTTTGCCTTTCATCCTTACGGGGTCGATAAAATAAAGTACCAGTAATGCACTGGGTAATTGCTGGCCTTGTGCCTAAAGTAGAAACAATTATAAATATATATATATATGCACATATGTATATATCTATAAGTATATATACACATATATATAAATATATATATATATATATATATATATATACATCTTTTGTAACACAGTCCCAATACTCACAAACATCTGGGATCTGTGATACAGTTGGTTATATAGCTCTAGCATCATACTTTCTTAGTCAGACTATGAACTTTTCAGCCTATCCCCGTAGAATGTGGTGTTGTTCCCCCCCCCCCCCCCCCACACACACCTCGGTCAGTTCTGATCCAGCCATGACCATCAAATATAGTGTATGAAGAACTGACTGCATTATCCAAAGTAGCTGTGAATTGAGGGATATATGGCTGCTATTTCTAGCAATTTGAGTTACCATATAAAGACTCTTTCAGTTTTTTTGTGCACCCATGTTTGTCACTGTCAATTTTTTTATGTGTGTGTTTTCATGTATGTGTGTGTATGTTGTTTGTATATATGTGTGTATGCATGTGTTTGTTTGTATATATGTGCGTATGTATGTGTATGTTTGTATATATGTGTGTATGTATGTGTTTGAATGTATGTGTATGTTTGTATATATGTGTGTATGTGTGTTTGAATGTATGTGTATGTTTGTATATATGTGTGTTTGAATGTATGTGTATGTTTGTATATATGTGTGTATGTATGTGTATGTTTGTATATATGTGTGTATGTATGTGTTTGAATGTATGTGTATGTTTGTATATATGTGTGTTTGAATGTATGTGTATGTTTGTATATATGTGTGTTTGAATGTATGTGTATGTTTGTATATATGTGTGTATGTATGTGTATGTTTGTATATATGTGTGTATGCATGTGTTTGTTTGTATATATGTGCGTATGTATGTGTATGTTTGTATATATGTGTGTATGTATGTGTTTGAATGTATGTGTATGTTTGTATATATGTGTGTATGTGTGTTTGAATGTATGTGTATGTTTGTATATATGTGTGTTTGAATGTATGTGTATGTTTGTATATATGTGTGTATGTATGTGTTTGAATGTATGTGTGTGTGTGTACATGATTATATATGTCTGTATATGCATCTATATGGATGTGTGTGTATGTGTATCTGTGGGTGGGTGGTTGTATGTGTATATGTTTGTGCAAATGTGTATGTGAGTATGGATGTGTCTATTGATGTGTATGTGTTAGTTTATGTGTGTGTGTGTCTATGTTTGTGAGTTTATTATAAATGTCTGTAAGTGTGTGTGTATGAGTATGTATGTATGTGTGTATTTTGGGTGTCTATATGTGTAAGTGTATGAGGGTGTATGTGTGTATGTGCATGTATGTGTGTGTGTATGTATGTGTATGTATGTATGTGTGTGTGTGCATGTATGTATGTGCATGTATGGATGTGTATGTATGGATGTGCATGTATGTATGTGTATGTATGGATGTGTATGTATGGATGTGTATGTATGGATGTGTGTATGTATGGATGTGTGTGTGCATGTATGTATGTGAATGTGATGTATGTATGTGTATGTATGTATATGTGCATGTATGTGTATGTATGTATATGTATGTGTGATACTGCTCCTCCTCTCCCTTCCCCCCATGACCCTCCATATTGCCATGTCATGTAGCCACCTACTTTCTGCTTCTCTCTCTCCTTTTATGTCATTTCTCCTCCCCCTCTCTCCTCTAACTACCACCCCTGTTGTCACAAATGGAGATCTAACTATCTAACTATCCCTTGCTCAATATTACCATATATGGTGTTGACCTACAGCCAGGCTGCTACATCAACAAAATACCCAATTTACTGTCCTACATTTATCTACTTTTCTGTCTATATATGTCTGTCGGTCTATCTGTCTGTCTATTTCTGTTTATCATTTATGTATCTGTCTGCTGGCTATCTATCTATCTATCCGATACATCATAGAGAGGGTTGGCAACAAACCCGGCTTCGGTGGGGCCCTGATCAACTTGGATCAGTCTAAGGCCTTCGATAGGGTCGACCATGGTTACCTGGATGCGGTGCTAGCGGCGGCTGGGTTCGGTCCTGTTTTCAGAGGCTGGATCACTGCCCTACATAGCAACCACATCTGTTCTAGGATCAAGGTGAACGGCTACCTTTCGAAGCCGTTCGAAATCACACGATCCATTCGACAGGGGTGCCCTCTCTCCTCCCTTCTGTACGTATTGACTCTCGAGCCTTTACTGAGGAAGTTGGAGTTGTTGCAGGGTATCCCCCTGGAACCAGGATTGAGCAAAGCGGTGTCGGCCTACGCCGATGACGTAACAGTAATGGTATCAACCGACTCGGAGATCGAGGCGATCGGTACCTTACTGGAGGAGTACGAAAGGTTGTCAGGAGCGAAACTGAACCGGGAAAAATCCATCGGGCTGCAACTCGGAACGTGGAGAGGCAAACCGATGCCTCCTGACGGTGTCGTCGGACACTGGACGGAGGGCCCGGTAAAGTTGCTTGGGGTCTGGTTTGGACCAGACCTCCAGGTGGAAAAGAACTGGAACGAGGTTACGAACAAGGTGTTTGCACTAACCCAGAAATGGGCCAAGTGTAAGCTGTCCCTAAAAGGCCGGGCGGAGGTGGCGAACATTTACATAGCGTCCGTCACTTACTACCGCCTGACTGTCGTGCCTTGCCCTAAGGAAACACTCACCACCATGGAACGCATGCTCTTCCAATTTCTTTGGAAGAAGCGTCCTCCTATGGTGAGAAGATCCATCTGCTGCCAACAACCTTCGAAAGGAGGGCTGGGGATGCCGTGGTTGATGATGCGTAGGCACGCATTAAGGCTACGGCACCTACAGGTATTCCTCACTGGTCAACCGGTGTGGGCTCCGTTCGTGAAACGAGCCTTTCCGAGACTCGTTTCACTCACCGAGCTACAGTCCTGGGTCAAGCAAAGATCCGGAAAACTGGGAGACTGGCACACTGAGTGTGCTCAGGCGCTCAGGGCTCTCTGGCAAGCGGGCCGGGCCATCGGTGGAGAATCCACCTCATCATTCTATAGAGGGCTGGTGGCTAGCAGGGGCGATGACACCCTTGGAGAGTCGCTGGACATGGAGGAAGACGAACTGGCCAGCCTGTTCGGTAGGACTTTCGGCCCAGGACCAATGGACAACTTCCAGAAGTCACTGGCCTGGCAGTGCTACCGAGGGGCTCTACCCGTTCGAGAGAGGCTCTACAGACACGGGCGCCCGGGCAGGGATCCCTCAAAAAAGATTTGCCCTAGATGCGTGCGTCACGAAGAAACCGTGGCGCACGCATTGGTGCAATGTCCGGGCGTGGCTGATCTGTGGGGCTACGCCGAACAACTGCTGTCGCGGGTGGCGCCGATTAAATTGACCGCCGAGTCCGTGATGACAATCAAACCGCCTCCCCTCTTCACAAAGGAAGCAAAGGCGGTTTTTCTGTGCGTAATAGCCATGTTGAAAGAGGTTGTTTGGTGGACACGATTGAAAGGTCTGAGGTCAGGCAACTTCCTCTCTGGCCATAGTCTGGTCTACTTCTTCCGATATCACTTCGGAAGAAGGATAAGAATGGAGAGAGAGGTGCTTGGCCACAGGCAGTTTTATGAAAGGTGGGTGATAGTGGCGAGAATGGCTCGTGTAAATGGGCCTTCTCTGTATACCATCCTGTAGGTAAAGAAGTAAAGGAGAGGGGAGCACCTTCTCCATGTGCTCCCCGGGCAAAGGATTGCACACTTTTTCGGGGGTGTGTGCAACCCCCATCACGTCCCCTCCCTTTTGAGGTTATTTTCGATTATTTTCATGTTACACCCTTTTTACTCGATTATATGTAAACTCCCCCTTTGTATTTGTCCCTTCTTTTTATGCCTTTATGGTAAATAAAGAAATCTATCTGTCTAATCAGGATGGAGAGAGAGGTGCTGTACCCCAGCAAGTTTTATGAAAGGTGGGTGAAAGTGGCGAGAATGGCCCGAGTGAATGGGCCTTCTCTCTATATCAGCCTGTAGGTTGAGGAAAAGGAGGAGGAGAGGAAAGGAGTACAAGCTCTTCGTACTCCTGGAGATGAGGGTTGCACATTTTTTTTCGGGGGTATGTGTTACCCATATAAACTGTCTCCCTCTATTGGGGAAAATCGACTAACTTTTTAAATTCCATTTGTGATAACATTTTACACGTTTTTATTGTATGTAAACTTCCCCCTTTGTATTTGTCCCCTTCTTTTGTGCCCCTGTGGCTAATAAAGAAATCTATCTATCTATCTATCTATCTCTCTACCCTACGAATTTTACGTAGCAATGCCGGACTTATTCTCCGGTCTCCTGGAAGCGGTCTACTGCAACTGGCAACAGAACGGGAGAATTCCCAGTTCTGTAACCGGGGGCGTGGTCACACTAATCAGGAAGGACGAGAATAAGGGGGATGACATAGGCAACTTCCGGCCCATAACTCTGCTAAACACAGAGTTACAGATTTTGGCCAAGGTGTTGGCAAAGAGGCTGGCGCTTGTCGTCGAGAACCTGGTGGGAGAAGCGCAGACATGCGCAATCCGGACCAGGTCCATACACGACAACCTCCACCTCATGTGATACATCATAGAGAGGGTAGGGTGTAAACCCGGCTTCGGTGGGGCCCTGATCAACTTGGATCAGTCTAAGGCTTTCGATAGGGTTGACCATCGTTACCTGGATGCGGTGCTCGAGGCGGCAGGCTTCGGACCCGTGTTCAGGGGCTGGATCGCTGCAATGCACAACAGCAACATCTGCTCAAGGGTCAAGGTGAACGGCTACCTCTCGGAGCCGTTCCATATTACACGATCCATTCGACAGGGATGCCCTCTCTCCTCCCTTCTGTACGTACTGACTCTCGAGCCACTACTGCGGAAGCTGGAGCTATTGCAGGGCATCCCTCTGGAACCGGGATTGCGGAAAGCGGCGTCGGCCAAAGCCGACAACGTGACAGTAATGGTGTCGAGCGCCTCGCAAATCGAGGAAGTCGGCACCTTACTGAAGGAATACGAAAGTCTCACAGGAGCGAAGCTGAACCGGGACAAGTCCATCGGTTTGCAACTCGGATCGTGGAGAGGCAGACCGATGCCTTCCGATGGCGTCGTCGGACGCTGGACGGAAGGACCGGTAAAGCTGCTCAGGGTCTGGTTTGGTCCGGACCTCCAGGTGGAGAAGAACTGAAACGAAGTGACGGCCAAGGTGTTTGCACTCACCCAGAAGTGGGCCAAGTGCAAACTATCCTTGAAAGGTCGAGCGGAGGTGGCGAACACTTTTATAGCGTCCGCCATCTACTACCGCTTGACCGTCGTGCCTTGTCCAGCCAAAACGCTCGCCAAAATGGAGCGCGCGCTCTTCCGATTCCTTTGGAAGAGGCGGGCTCCTTTGGTGAGAAGATCCATCAGCTGCCAACACCCTTCTAACTGAGGGCTGGGGATGCCGTGGTTGACGATGCGCAAACACGCGCTCAGGCTGCGGCATCTCTACGTATTCCTCACCGGACAACCGGTGTGGGCCCCGTTCGTGAGGCGAGCCTTCCCACGACTCGTCTCGCTGACCGAGCTGCAGTCCTGGGTCAAGCAAAGACCGAGAAAAATGGGCGACTGGCACATCGAATGTGCTCAGGCGCTCACAGCCCTCTGGCAGGCGGACCCGGCGATCAGTGGAGACTCCACTTCGTCATTCTATAGAGGGTTGGTCCGCAGCAAGTGCGACGACACGCTCGGTGAAACTCTAGGCGCAGAGGAAGATGAACTGGCCAGTCTGTTCGGTAGGACCTTCCGCCCGGGACCGATGGACAACTTCCAAAAGTCCCTGGCCTGGCAGTGCTACCGAGGAGCTCTACCAGTTCGAGACAAGCTCTACAGACATGGGCGCCCGGGCAGGGACCCTACAAAAAAGATCTGTCCGAGGTGCGTGCGAGACGAAGAAACCGTCGCGCACGCATTCATACACTGCCCGGGTGTCACTGACCTGTGGGGCTATGTAGAACGACTATTGTCGCGGGTGGGACCAGTCCAGTTGACCACCGAGTCCATTGTCATGATCAAACCGCCACCCTCCTTCAAAAACGAATGAGAGGCGGTTTTTTTTTGTGTGATAGCTATGGCGAAAGAGGTTGTATGGTGGACAAGGTTGAAAGGGCTGAGGTCAGACACCTTTCTCTCCGGCCAACAACTGATTCTTTTTTTCAAATACCACTTTGGAAGAAGAATCAGGATGGAGAGAGAGGTGCTGTACCCCAGCAAGTTTTATGAAAGGTGGGTGAAAGTGGCGAGAATGGCCCGAGTGAATGGGCCTTCTCTCTATATCAGCCTGTAGGTTGAGGAAAAGGAGGAGGAGAGGAAGGGAGTACAAACTCTTCGTACTCCTGGAGATGAGGGTTGCACATTTTTTTTCGGGGGTATGTGTTACCCATATAAACTGTCTCCCTCTATTGGGGAAAATCGACTAACTTTTTAAATTCCATCTGTGATAACATTTTACACGTTTTTATTGTATGTAAACTTCCCCCTTTGTATTTGTCCCCTTCTTTTGTGTCCCTGTGGCTAATAAAGAAATCTATCTATCTATCTATCTCTCTATCTGTCTATCTGTCTATCTGTCTATCTGTCTATCTGTCTATCTGTCATCTACTACCGCTTGACTGTCGTGCCTTGTCCCCGTGAACACCTCGCCAAGATGGAACGCATGCTCTTCCAGTTTCTGTGGAAGAAGCAGGCTCCGCTGGTGAGGAGATCCGTCTGCTGTCAGCACCCTTCCAACGGAGGGCTGGGAATGCCGTGGCTGATGATGCGCAAACATGCGCTGAGGCTGCGGCATCTCCAGGTATTCCTCACCGACCCCCAACCGGTGTGGGCACCGTTTGTGAGACAGGCTTTCCCACAGCTCGTCTCGCTAACGGAGCTGCAGTCCTGGGTGAAGAAAAGACCGAAAACGATGGGCGCCTGGCACATTGAATGCGCTCAGGCGCTCACAATCCTCTGGCAAGCGGGCGCAGCAATCAGTGGAGACTCCACTTCGACATTCTATAGAGGGATTGTACGTTACAAGGGCGACGACGTGCTCGGAGAGACTCTGGGCGTCGAAGACGATGAGCTCACCAGTATGTTTGGTAGGACTTTCCCCCCGGGACCTATGGACAACTTCCAGAGGTCCCTGGCCTGGCAGTGCTACCGAGGAGCTCTACCGGTTCGTGACAAGATCTACAGGCACGGACGCCCTGGCAGGGATCCTTCCAAGAGGACGTGTCCAAGATGTGCGCAGGACATTGAAACAGTTCTGCACGCAATTGTACACTGCCCGGGCGTAAGCGACCTGTGGAACTATGCAGAACAACTGCTGTCGCGTATGGGACAAATACAGTTGACTGCCGAGTCCATAGTAAGGATCAAACCGCCAGACTCTTTCAAAAACGAAAGAGAGGCGGTTTTCCTCTGTACGGTGGCTATGGTGAAAGAAGTTATATGGTGGACGAGGTTGAGAGGACTGAGGACAGATGCCTTTCTCTCCGGACAACAATTGATTCCATTCTTTAAGTATCACTTTAGAAGGAGAATCAGGGTGGAGAGAGAGGCACTGCACCCCAGTAAATTTACTGAAAGGTGGGTGAATGAAGCGAAAATGGCCCGAGTGATTGGGCCTTCTCTGTTTATAAGCCTGTAGGTTGAGGAAGAGAGCAAAAGGAAGAAAGGAGCACTTGCGCAACACGCTCCTTGAGTTGAGGGTTGTTCTATCGACGGGGTATTAAACAACCCATTTGTGGCGCCTCCCCCCTATTGGGGATTTCGATTGTTGAAATTGTTTGTTTTTATATTTTTTACACGACTGTATGTAAAATCCCCGGCATGTCTTTGTATTGTCCCCTTTCTTGTTGCGCCCTTGTGGCTAATAAAGAAATCTATCTGTCTGTCTATCTGTCTATCTATCTGTCTGTCTGTCTATCTATCTATCTGTCTCCTGGAGATGAGGGTTGCACATTTTTTCGGGGGTATGTGTTACCCATATGAACTGTCTCTCCCTATTGGGGAAAATCGACTAATTTTTTAAATTGCATTTGTGATAACATTTTACAAGTTTTTATTGTATGTAAACTTCCCCCTTTGTATTTGTCCCCTTCTTTTGTGCCCCTGTGGCTAATAAAGAAACATATCTGTCTGTCTGTCTGTCTGTCTGTCTGCTGTCTGACTTTGGAAGAAGAATCAGGATGGAGAGAGAGGTGCTGTACCCCAGTAAGTTTTATGAAAGGTGGGTGAAAGTGGTGAGAATGGCCCAAGTGAATGGGCCTTCTCTCTATATCAGCCTGTAGGTTGAGGAAAAAGAGGAGGAGCGGAAAGGAGTACAAACTCTTCGTACTCCTGGAGATGAGGGTTGCACATTTTTTTTGGGGGGGGTATGTGTTACCCATGTGTAATGTCTCCCCCTATTGGGGAAAATCGACTAATTTTTAAATTGCATTTTGTGATAATTTTTTACACGTTTTTAGTGTATGTAAACTTCCCCCTTTGTATTTGTGCCCTTCTTTTGTGCCCCTGTAGCTAATAAAGAAACATATCTATCTATCTAGCAAAAATGGCCCGAGTGGTTGAGCCTTCTCTGTATATAAACCTGTAGGTTGAGGAAGACGAGAACACCTACAAAGCATGCTCCTGGTGTTGAGGGTTGTTCTATCTACGGGGTGTAAAACATCCACGCAGTAACGATCCCCCCTTTTGGGGGATTTTGATTGTTAATTTTTTGATATATAGTTTATTGTTATTTATTAATGTTTAAGTTTATACGATTTTTATGTAAAACCCTCGCCATGTCTTGTAATAAAGATATCTATCTATCTATCTTCTCTGTATATAAACCTGTAGGTTAAAGAAGAGATCAAAAGGAAGAAAGGAGCACAACACGCTCCTGAAGTTGAGGGTTGTTCTACCGGCGGGGTATTAAACAACCCATTTGTGGCGCCTCCCCCCTATTGGGGATTTCGATTGTTATATTTATTTGTTTTATATTTTTACACGATTTTATGTAAAATCCCTAGCATGTGTCTTTGTTTTCTCCCCTTTTCTTGGGCGCCCTTGTGGCTAATAAAGAACTCATTAACTTACTAATGAGTTGGAAGCTGGTTCTAATTATGGTAATGCCAGTCAAAAATATTTTACCTTTACTCATTTGTAATACATCACCTTCTCTCCGTCAACCCTATATAGTCCCCACCCTCCCACCCACTCAAATACACACATTATATATGTAAGTGTATATGTATATATGTGAAAAAAAATGTAAAAAACAAACAATTTAACCTAATAAAGAGCAGAGGGGACACTTCAGTTGTGTCAAGGGTATGACAACCTCCCTAGTGCCAGTGCCACAATAAAATGCACCCAGTACACTCTGTAAACTGCTGGAACATAATATGTAAGCAAGATGCAGATGCAGGGCTGTCCTCCGCCCCCAATCCCCTCTATCTGAGAGGTCAGTACCAACTTGCTCTGTAACACCCCACCAAACCAATGCCAGCATGGAAAATCCCTGGCCAGTTGTATGATGATGATGCTGATATGGATATGTGTGTGGTTCACAAATTGAGAAATCACACAGGTCAGAGGCCCTGTCAGATATCAGTGTATGTAGGTGGAGAAATAGAGAGACTCACACCTGCAGACATTCCCCACATTGGATTATGTTCTCCTAAATAACTGCGACAACTCCCAGTTTATTTTTAAGAAAGTATTGTGCAATATTACGAGGTCAAGCAACTACATATAAGGCTCTCTCTTTTTTTCTCCATCTCTCTATCTTTCTGTCTCTATTTCTTTTACACACACACACACACTATCTCTCTCTCACATACACACTCTATATCACACTTTCTCACATTATTTATCTATCTATCTATCTATCTATCTATCTATCTTCCACCCCCTCTCTCCCTCTTTCTCTCAATGCAGCAAGGAGTCACCTGAGAATGTGTAGGTAGACAAAAGAGACCCCCCTTTCTGGTGTCTCCCACAGGTAGACACTGTAACAGCTCCTCCTCTAACAATTCCTTAATATTACAAAACAGGTCAACACCACCACACCTTGATAGTACTGGGGAGAACCCTCCACTCCCTCTGTCATGTTTTTCTAATAACACCTATCAAATCATACACATATTGACACTATGACACTGATACACCCACACACACACATGCTCCTCCTCTAACAATTCCTTAATATTACAAAACAGGTCAACACCACCACACCTTGATAATACTGGGGAGAATCCTCCACTCCCTCTGTCATGTTTTTCTAATAACACCTATCCAAATCATACACATATTGACACTATGACACTGATACACCCACACACACACATGCATACAATGACAACACACATACAAACACAAATACCTCCGAGTGTTCAATCCACAGGTCCCACCATTAAGGCCCCACATATGAAATATACTGAGCTGAACAACTTTAATCATCAAAGATTCCACAAACAAGAGAGATCAAACAAGCAAAATTTTCACAAATTTTAAAGCAGAGCAGATGGTAGTAAATTTTGTCTTTAACATATGTGTGACTGTATTTTTAATGAAATATACTCTATTTCTATTAATAAATGAATTATTAATTATTTCATTACTAATATGATAATTTAACATAAGGGTCTTATATGAAATTATGTTTGAAAATTTTAATTTACTGCATATATTGAAGGTCACGGAGGAGATGACGAAGGACCGTGACAAATGGAGAGATGCTGTGCTGAATAGGACCCGTCCCACCCTTGCAAGCAGAGAAAAGCAGACGTAAAATGATGATGAAGATAAGCCAAGAAATATGTGACAAAAAACAAAATTGATGGTAAAATGGGGGTGGTCAGCTTGTATTTGAGGTCAATATTTTGCCAATTTTCAGCAACTTCAAAATTCTACATAAATGAGGTGCTAAGATATTTTCACCTTGGAGATAAATATCACACTGGTTTCACTTTTGAGATGAAATTTGTATTTCCTATTATAATTTGAATGAATATGGCTTTCAAAACAGTCAGAAATTGATAAAAAATCATTATGTAGTGGAGTTATGAAACAAAAACTATCCTCTAAACAACACTTAAAACAAGTTAACCCTTTAGCATTTAAACTAGCCATATCCGGTCAGAATTCTCTCACGTCTTTCTGTTCAAACTGGCCATAATTAACCACTCATACTGATGTTAAGGTGTTCTTCTCAAAATAAATAATATCAAAATCTCACAGATTCAATATTATGAGAGATATTATATAAGATAAAGCCTTTACTGTGAAACTACAATAGTATATATAGAGTAATAGTAGATGCTAAAGGATTAAATATCAAAATATTAAAACTTCATGAGGATTTCAAAACCACACCATCTAAACAATGTTTAGATTAGCTGCCTTGGCTTATAAACGAGTTTTCAATTTTTGCCCATTTCTCAGACATAAAATAAGGGAGTTGGCTTATATTAGAGTATATATGGTAGGGACCCAATAAATGAGTGACTTTCATAGAATTAGAGCTGGTTTTAGCCAGGTTGGTTTCAAAAGGTTAACTCTTTCATCACCATATTATGATATACATTATTTAAATTAATTAACAAAGAATTTTGAGGAATTTACAAGAATTACTAATTATTTCATTACTAAGTAACTTATGGTTCTTATATAAAGTTATAAGATACTAACTTATGGCGGTGGTTGTGGTGGTGATGTTCAGAATTGGAGAGGATGGGGTCTACAATGTTTAAAATGCCCAGGACACACCATATGTCATGATTCCATCAAAAGTTAAAGGTTCCTATACCTTTTACGAGCTTTGATTGAGCAGACATTTTTGATCAAGGGTGTTCCAGCCATCACCATTCTGCTTATTTTCTATATGAGGGACAATCTTTAATTCGGTATTTGTGTCAACCCTTACCTATAGTCATGAATCTTTGGTGATGACCAAACAAATATGATCATGAATACAAGCAGCCAAAGAGAGGTTCCTCCGAAGGGTCAGAGATCAGGGAGTCACTCCAGGTAGAGCTACTACTTCTCCGAATTGAGAGATTACGGCTCCAATACTATGGGTATGCGGTTAGAATGTCTCAGGATAGAATCGCTGGACAGATTTTATGGGCAAAACCAACAGGGAGAAGACCCAGGGTTAAACCCCAGGCAATATAATTGGATAACATCGATGAGCTTGGCTTATTACTTGGTTACTTCTGACAGGACCTGCAAGGAGTGTTTAAAGACCCTACCCCCATAACCCTCCCAGGAATAAGCAGGCAAAAGGACAACACTGATCTCTGTGTCCTCTCTTTTTTGTAAAAAAAAAAAAAAACCACTGGGGTTTGATGAGGGGATATTTAACTGCTATTTCTAGAAACCTGTGGGATGATATAGATGCCCACAACCACAACCCAATCCACCACCCATCCAGAGGCTTTGCTTTATAGCCTCAAGATAACACCACCTTGGAAGGGAGAGCGGGGTGCAACAGAATTAAAGCATATTTCAAAGGGTGTGTACATGTTGTGCAAAGTTCACATGAGCAACAGTGAAGATCGCCAGGGGCGAGAGAGAGAGAGTGACGAAGGGAAAGAGAGTCAGAGGGGATGGGAAAGAGCGGAAAGGAAAGAGAGAGTGAGAGAGGAAGAGACAGAGAGGGAAAGAGAGAGTGAGAGAGGAAGGGACAGAGAGTGAGAGAGGAAGGGAAAGAGAGAGGATTTGATGGAGGGGGGATTATGGCACGAAAGACGTAGAGTTTTGGCCTTTTTTGTCTAGTTTGTACAAATTTATGCCAAGTAACGTGCTGAAATAGCTGTAATGAAGATAATAAACCAACTACCTACTTACTTCCACACTTAAGATTCAAATATCAAAACATTCATCATCATCATCATCATCATCTCCGTTTAACGTCCATTTTCCACGCTAGCATGGGTTAGACGGGAGTTGTCTCACTTGAGGCAAGGTTGGTCGGGTGACCGTGTCTCGCTCATATAGGACTATCTGGCAGGTTTTCTACGGCTGGATGCCCTTCCTAACACCAACCACATTTACAGTGTGGAACTGGGAACTTTTTACCGTGTTACCTAGACGGCCACATTACAGCGTGGACTGTGTGTGATTTTTCTCGTGACACCTACACGATCTCGATCTCATTTATCTCATTTAAATAGTATATATAGAGTAATAAACTTTAAACCCCAATACAGCTTTAAAGTATTTAGTAAAGTCAGTGGTCATTGTTGTTGTTATTGTTGGTGGTGGTGTTGGTGGTGGTGTTGGTGTTGGTGTTGTTGTTGGTGGTGGAGGTGTTTTTTTTTGTAATATATTTTGTCAGGTAATATATTTTGTCTTTGGTTACAGGATTCTGCATGTCACAAGGTGGGCATAAAAAAGGAGTGATATCCTGGCTGCTCAGAATGGGAGTTACAAATACCACAAGGTATTTTTTGTTGTGTTCAAATGTACCTAGCCCAAGCAAGGTCAACCCTGATTGGAAGGTATTCCTCACAGGACTATCCCATCGGAGTGTTATTTTTAGACAGTAAAGTTTAATTTGAGGGAGATTTGGCTGCTATTTCTACACAGTAAAGTTTAATTTGAAGGAGATTTGGCTGCTATTTCTACACAGCAAAGTTTAATTTGAGGGAGATTTGGCTGCTATTTCTACACAGTAAGGTGTAATTTTAGGAAGATTTGGCTGCTATTTCTAGCAGGATGAGCAGATAACATAAAAAAGAAATACAAAAAATAAGTGCAGACTTTAAGAAAATAACCAAAATATAATTAAAACTATTTCTGGGCTTGGTTTATGGAGAATATGACATGCCATAGTGAGTTAATATTCTTTTATCAGGTAAGAACACATAAACATGACACCAACTGAGGTCATACTCGATCGGGTAGTTTACACTATTAATAAAACACGACTGATCAAAGGCGCCGAATTGGCAGGGGACATTAGGACAAGATACCTTCTAGAATTTCTTCTGGCTTTCTGCATTCCTAGTTAAAATCCTGCTGAGGTCAACATTCTTCTTCATCTTTGCCTACTTATTCCAGGGCAGATCATGGGACAAAGTCCTCAAACACTCCTCCCAGCAGGTCCTATCAGAAGCAACTGTCTCTAATTGATCCAACTGGAACCCCAACTGAGACCATCTTGCTCGGGGTCTACCCTTGGGTCTCCTGCTGGTTGCTTTTGCTCGTAAAATCTCTCCAGTGATTCTTTCACCAGACATTCTAATCTCATGTCCACAGTATCAGAGCTGTGATCTCTCAATTTGGAGAAGTAGCAGTTCTACCTCAAGCAATTCTCTGATATCCGAAACCCTTTGCAGCAACCCCATTTCGGCCACTTGTATTCAGTCATTATCCAAGATTCATGACTATAGGTAAAAGTTGTCATGAATACCAAGTTGAAGATAGCAAGTTTGGTTTTTACATCTTCTGATCACTGAATGCTGAAGCTGGCGCATTACTGCATATATACAGTTTACTGCATATATACATTACTGCATATATACAGTTTACTCAGCTGTAGAAATGAGATGATAGGGACTGGGTCATTCCACTGCAAAGTGGTCGTGGAGGTGCCACGGCAAAAAAGCACCCAGCACTCACTGTAAATGAGGTTGGTGTTAGGAAGAGCATCCAGCTGTAGAAATCAAGCCAGAACCAGTTCCCGTCTCACCCTTGCAAGCAGGGAAAAAGCGGACGTAAAAATGAAATGATGATGATGAATGATACATATATAAACATATATATATGGATGTGTGTATATATATATATATATATATATATATATATATATATATATATAGGAACGAGTAGGACCCCGACAGCTAATTCTTTTTTTTTTTTAGTCCAGAATTAGCCGAAATGGTTTGAGCTCAGCCGTCGGGGTCCTACTCGTTCCTATTACCCACTCTACTACCCTAAGTATTGAGTACTTTGGTGCGTTATGGTCCATCTGGTACCTTACCACAATTCCTTTTTTTTATATATATATATGTGTATATATGTATATATATATTTTTAGTTATATATATATATATTAGTTATATATATATATATGTATGTATATATATCGTAGGTAAATATATTCCTTATTTGATATTTTGTAACTAACTTACATAGATTGATAATGAAATATGTGTACAATGTATTATTATCACCTAGAGGCAGTGGATTGACAGTATCGGTAGAGGGTCGGACGCCATGCTTTGACGCATAGAGTTATGGCCCTTGTCATTCTGAGTTCATCTTTACGGGGTCGATGAAATAAAGTACCAGTAATGTACTTGGTAATTGCTGGCCTTGTGCCAAAAGTAGAAACAATTATTATCACCTAGAAACGATCGTAAAGCAGTGAAGTATATTCCTAATGTATACATGTATATATATATATATATATATACACACACACACATATATATATATATGTATATATAGATATATATATACATATATACATATATATATATATACACATATATACATATATATATATATACATATATATACACATATATATATATATGTATATATACATAAATACATACATATATATATATA